>CM062819.1:1294384932-1294882551 GCA_031772625.1 Pinus tabuliformis
ACTCTAGTAGCATCCTTTTTACCTATGGCTACACTCCATGCCATAACAACTAGCGATGAGAGTTTCTAGAGGGAAAGAATCAATAGCAAGCTTTTGAAGTGCTGAAACGAAAGATCAATTAAGCACTAGTTTATACATTGCCTAATTCGCAAAAGCCTTTCAATGTGGAGATGATGCATTATTAGACAAGTCTTATACATCTCTTCTTTTATAATTACAACCACTTCCATAAATAACTGAATACAAGTCACATATTCCATAGTAAACAAACAACATTGCTTATTAGTTTACTTTTTTGTTCGTACATGCCCAGCGTAACCATCTGGAACACTGTCATCATCAACTGAGTTGTCAGGGGCAGCGTAAAATTGACTAGTACTAGTTTCATTTGGGACAATTGTATTTCTATGATGATGATATCCATCTTGAACTTGATAGAACTGTTGTTTTGGAAATTTGAATTCTCATGTGCCGAACCATCCAAACTCAGCTAGTATGAGTGTAGGCATATTTCTGTCGAGGATGTTTCCATATCGTAGCTGGCCACTTGTTTGCTTGCCCTAGGAGAATACATTACTTTTGTTTGTAATTGCAACTTTACGTCTCCATGTATAAGACATCTGTACACCTACCTCTTCAGTAGGAATTTTTACTCTCTGTGGGCAGTGTTATGCACCAAAATGGGTAACCCCATGGTAGAAAATTTTTCTCCTAACCAGCGAGGAACACCCTGCATTCACTTCTTGATGAAGATATGCCATATGTCTCTGCCATTTGTATCAACCACGGATCTCTCACCATCTGACATTCCTCTTAAATGCAGGTGGCATGCTACTCAACAAGTACTTTAATCATTTTGCAATCGGGTGCTTGTTGTTTTGGGCATTTGGCATGCTAAAGGGGTGATCTGGAAGATTGACTGATCTTGACTGTAAATCTATTCTCTCACCTTACCAGGGGGTTGATTTTTATCCCTAGTCCAGTGGGACCTCCCTTAAGGCCTTAAGTTTACACCATACCTAACACTTTCCATGTCGCATTATGAGCCCTTTATATATCATCTCCATCCTTCGGATCCAACTTGTCATTGGTTCATTAGGATTTGGCACCTCCTTATCCACATTCTTGAGTAGGGTTGGGTGTGAAATTTCCTTAAAGTGCAACAACTGGAAATTTATTCTTCTAACTATTAAATTATGCAGTTTATTTGCTACGACAAACAACGAATAAATCACATTGCAATTTTTCACAAATAAAATGCACTGTGGAAAATAAACTGGAAACTGAGAAAATGATAGCACAAACACAATAAAATTGACACCATTATTTTTGGACAAATGTCCCTGGAAAAACCCAATGTGGGAAAATCGGTGCAATAGATGAGGGTTTTATTATTATTATGTAGTAGTAGTGAAAATTCCGAGTACAATCTAGATGCCAAACTGGCTATGCTCAATAAATAATTGTTGAAGAATGTAACTAGTGTCGGTCTTCATAATTGTATTTGTCAAAAGAAAAATTTATTGTAAAAGAAAAAAATATTATTGAAGCATGGGTTTCATGCTCTTTTATTTATTTTCTAGGTCATATCCTCCATTGAAGGCTTCTAGGTTTTGTCATGAGTCAAAAGAGTCTTTGTCACATTTATTAGACCCTTCTTGGGCATTTGTATCATGTAAAGAAATTTATTTTTGAGTCAAAAGTGTCATTTGTCACCTCCTCACCAAGTCGGCCCTGTCCTGGAGAAGGCAGCCTCGAAAGAAGGAATTCAACCCAACAGAATCAGTATAAATAGAGGGAGCTTGACCCATTTGGATGCACACACTCACAAGTTCAATATACAAGAGAAAGAGGACGAAAAAGAGCAAATTGCAGAAGAAGAAGACCTAATTGAAGGAAGAAACAAAATTGAAGTTTTGGGCATCTATCTCTCACATGTGCGAAATCTTCTAGGGTTTCTGGATGAGTTGCTAGGGGCTGAAATTCTGAATGTTGTAGGTCCAAATTTCTGTAGCTGGGGGGGCCGAAATTTTGGATTGAAGTTGTTGTTGGGGAGCCGACACTTGGAGACTTTGGCAGAATACATCTACTTGAAGGAAGGGTTTACTTGGTGCTTGGAGGAGGTCTTTGTCTAGGTCAAAAGGGTCTTGGATTATCTCATCTTGATTTGAATCTACTAGTGGAAGAGTTGGACTAGGTTTTCCCCTAGATAGGGGTTTTGCCCTGCCTAATGCCTATATCTCGTGTTCCTTGTTCTTGTGATCTTCATACATTTAATTTGGTAATTGCTTGATGAAAGATAACATAATAAAGAAGTAAAAGAAGCCAACATAAATCACAAGTAATTATCAAGAAAATAGGAATCAAACCCTAATATCTACATGTAGTGATTTTTCAACAATAATCGGGCCAAAATTATCTGAGAGAATTTCTCTCTCTCCCGCAAGCAATCGTGGCACAACCTGCTTCAGAAAATTGGCCCTCCAAGAACCCTTGCGTAGGCCCTCACACGCATCGCCTGAATCCGCCTTTTATCAAGTCGTCTTGCCTGCTACTACCTCTGGAAGTGATTCTTCAACCCTCTGGAAAATGATCTCGGCCTTCGTCAACTGAATTGACCTCCTGCTTAGCCAAATCGAACTGCCTCATTGAAGCTGCCTGCGCAGTCCTATGTAGCCTCTAGCGTAATAACTCAACCTCTTTGCTGTTGCCTCTCCGGAGCTGGAAACTCCTTTGGAATCATTGTCTTTGCTCCCTCTCTATCTTTGCGTCCGTTGTGGCTCAAACTCTTCTTCCTTGCTTGACCTCTTAAGCTAGATAACTCGATCTGCCAAGGAACTCGACCTCATAGGTGTCTTCTCCATCTACCCATTGAGTTGCTCTTATAATCTCTCGTTGGTGAACCAACGACCATGATTAGATCCCCATCAACAACTAAGATCATCTCCAACTCGATCCGTGTGAGTTTCTAGAGAATTATCACCTTTCTCAATTAATTACTGTTAATTAATCACTTTTCCTAAGTTAGACTTAGGAAATATTTAATTATTGATCAATTAACTTAATTGAGCCATCTCTAGGTGTTTTCTCCTGAAACTTTTTCTGGGTTTTGGAGATCTAGTGTTTCTAAGCCTCTCTGACCAAAGTTGAGACTAGAACACCTGTCCGATGCTACAAAACTAACACTCCCTCTTAGCAAGGAAGGTGTTCTCTCACTCTGTCTCATAACATCTCCCCATACATACTGCTTATGTCTGGCAACTGTGACAACTTGCCATTGCCCATCAAGCCACTGCACATACTCTAATTCATCTACCATGTTTTTCCACGATATTGGTGTCTATGATAGAATCTTAAATCACTTATGCTACCAAACCAAGTATCACAACAAGTCTACTTTGCACAACGGAATATAAACAATAGTAAATCTACTAGTGCACAAAATATACACAATTTATACAACAACCCAACTTCGTTATATTAATCAAACTAATAATACGATAGTCTAGGGCTCTCGTATCAGGGTTAATGGCCCTCATACATCCACTGATACAAGACAACTACAAGTAGGGCTTGGTGTCTGTCGTGATGACCACCAATCTAACCTTACAAGATACTCTGACTGTCTAGGTGATGTAGAGCTCCTCACAGCTGCCTTGGTTGTACCCTGTACACATTTGCCCGATCCTTCGGATCCCGATCTGCAACACCTACCTCTATCAATGCACCAAGTCCATTTGGCCACTAAATCTCGACTCCGACCTGCTCTCTCGCTGACCTTTAGTCCTTCAATGCATCAACACATCGAGGCTCCTGTCGAGTTGTTCACAGCTACGTTTGTGAACAACTCTCAACTGCCCATTGTTGCTCCTCAACTACTTAGGACTTTAGCCCACTATAGTTTTCCCGCGTTGCTCCAATGAAGACTAACATAGAGCACGAAGGGGTGCCACCTATCACTGTAAGACGTCCTTCTCCTACAATGAACACGGGCTAGGAGGACTACCCAACTTCTACTGTAGATGTCCTTCTCCACAAAGCAAGTCTAGGGCTGCAAATTGCTCCTGGCTGATCAGACCTATGAGCTCTTCTTTTGCCACTTTTAACAATCACTTAGTCCTTCAAGAGACTTGTTCATTAGGGCTTGAAGCAAGCCTTTACAACCCTCCACAAATTGTTCTTTAGGCTACTCCAACTCTGCCTCTCCTAGTAGCCACCTTAGTCCATCAAGGTGCTACTCTAGGCTACAGTTGGTCCACTCTCACGCTGCCCTCCAACAGTCCACGAGCATCCAATACAAAACGAACCAAACATCAACAATACATATGTCTCTGCTATAGCATCTGAGGCATCCAAGCACTATGATTACCATTCCTTTTGGCTGTTAACAGACTTCACAAATTGTCCTCTTCTAGGACCCCAATCCTACAGCCTTCCTCCTTGAAAACGTCCACTTCTGCTCTCCAAAACACCTTGGATTTGAGCGAGACTTCTCTTTGGCTCTACAATCATGGATTCCTACAATCACATTGCGAATTCCTGTAATTGCGAATTTATGCAATCACAGGCAAATTTCTATATTGTGAATTCCTACAATCACACGCGAATTCCTGCAATCACATGCGAATTCCTGTAATCACTCACGAATTCCTGTAATTGCGAATTCCTGTAATCATGTGCGAATTCCTGTAATCGCGAATTCCTACAATCACACGCAAATTTCTTTAATTGCGAATTCCTTTGCTTGGCTTCACATGAGAAAGAAGTGCGATGTTTGGATGAGGAATGAAGCTCCTCCTCACTCCTATTTATACACTTTCATGTGGTGTCAACAAACATGTATCGTGGTACACCAACACACCAAGCCAACCTGACTTATGTGCCACAAAACCCATCAACAACATATAAAAATTCATATCTCATGATAGACACCTCGGATTTGAGTGATTTTCACTGCCCCTTTCTCCTCTAAGGGTCCTCTAACACCTCCATGTGTCAAATCACTCAAATACCTCATGGTTTCACACCTAGATGCTTGGGTGCAAAGCCCACAAACTTGGGTTCTTAGCTCACAAGTCACATTTGTGAAGCCCATTCCTCCAAAGCCCTCTAGCCTAGGGTTTGGAGTACCTCCCAAGCTACAAATCTCAACATGCCACTCTGAGTTGAACCATCCTGCATTTGTGTTGCTGTTGACACTCCATTGTGCCACCAACACTACTGCCAACTCTGCTATGCGCTACAATTGATCTCACGTTGTTGCAACTACTGCAACTGAGAACAAAAACTGAATCAACTGTGACTTTGGTTTGGCTTTGCAATTGTCTCTTGAATCTCTAACTGGAACTAGCCTCTGCACTGTCTATTGAGTTTATTTGCGCTGAAATTGCTCTGCGCCCCTTAGCATTTGACTGCAACTAGTACTGCAACTGTCTTTCCAGATCTGACTACGCCATCTTGAACATTGATCCAACTGCTACTGAATATTGTGGGCCCCTGTAGCAAGGGTACTGATCCAAGTGGAAAGACCTGTCCAATGCAGTCCTCCTTGGACCCTGCCCAAATCTCTGCAACTCTGAGGAGCTAAAGCTCAATGTCTCCCCACGTCTTACCTAAAGGTATCGCTGCATATAATGCGAATTCATCATCCAACATGGAAGACAAATTGTTGATCTCTGTCGACGCTGTTGCCTGCTCCTGCTTTTCCTTCTTTCTCTTCAGACATTGGGTATTGTAGTGACCAAACTCACCACATCTGAAGCACCTGATCTTCAACAGATCCTTCTTCTTCATTTCTCCTCCTTGTGAGCGTTGTCCTTGACTGGGACCTTTTTTTGCCTTCCCCTTTGATGTGAGGGCTACGTTCTCCTCCTCCTTCACATCCTTTGGTCCTTTGCTGTTGCTATCACTAATATTGCTCTCAACTAGAGCAAGCCTCATCTCCTCTTGCTTCAATCCTGCCCATAATCGATCCCAACCTAGTAGATTATCTCACCCAATGATGCCTTGGACGAAGGTAGCCCACTCTGGGGTGGAACCACTGAGAGTTGTATACACCAGCTCACTCTCTTGAGGTGCTTCTCCTACTGTGGCAAGCTTGTCCCGAACATTCTGAATTATGGTGAGATAAAGAATGACTCCTTCACCTTTAATCATCCTCGTGGTCCTCAACTTCTCCTTCAAGAACATCTTTTGGTTGTCAGAAGGATTTTGGAAAAGTGTAGACACTGCATCCCACATTTTTTTCGTCGTATTCTTGGCCACTAAGTGTGAGACTATATGATCCCAAATGCCATCAAGGATCAACTGCTTTGCCTTGGCCATCGCCTTGTTGTAGTTTTCTACTTGCTGCGGGTCTGTAGGTACAACTACAACTCTCTCTGCCTACATCTTCAAACTATGCTCATCTAGCAGGAAAGGCATTATGGCTTTCCAGATACAATAATTTGAGGCTCCCTCTAGCCTATCCTGATCTCGGAGTCCTACTGAGACCATTTTTGCAATACTCACAACTGGGAAAATAAACATGAATCTCCCTTTGCTGCTTGGTTTCTCGCTCTGCTATTCGCACTCCCTCTTGGAATATGTAGTTTTGCCCACTGCTATTGCCACCTGCAACTTCACGGATTTCCTCTAGATAACTGAATCTGGAAACCCTCTGAGAAATTCCTCTGTGTGTGCTATTCTCTTCCACCCGGTGCTGAATCTCCCTTTGCTGCTTGGCTTCTCTCTCTGCTATTCGCACTCCCTCTTGGAATATGTAGTTTTGCCCGCTGCTATTGCCACCTGCAACTTCACGGATTTCCTCTAGATAACTGAATCTGGAAACCCTCTGAGAAATTCCTCTGTGTGTGCTATTCTCTTCCACCCGATGCTGATTCTGCGCTTGCAAAAAGCTGTTGCAAAATCACTGTGCCCACATCCGCTCAACGAATTCATTGATTTGCTCATCGGAACTGCGACTGAGCTTTGCTCATCAATTCGAACTACTTGGATGGACCTCTACGCAGACCTGGAAATTTTTCTTAGAGACTCCCTCTGAAGCGGCAAAATTTCTCCCTCGCTTCTGAGCTCTTGATCTGTCTTCAATACTGCTCTAATACCATGTGAAATTTCCTTAAAGTGCAACAACTAGAAATTTATTCTTCTAACTGTTAAATTAAGAAGTTTATTTGCTATGAAAAACAATGAATATATCACACTGCAATTTTTCACAAATAAATACGTTGCGAAAAATAAACTGGAAACTGAGAAAATGATAGTGCACACAATAAAATTGACACCGTTATTTTTGGACAAATGTCCTTGGAAAAACCCAATATGGGAAAACTGGTGCAACAAATGAGGGTTTTATTATTATTATGTAGCAGTGAAAATTCTGAGTACAATCTGGATGCCAAACTGGCTATCCTCAACAAATAATCCGACCAAAATTATCTGAGAGAATTTCTTTCTCTCTCCAAAATCAATGTCGACACAATCTGCTTCAGAAAATTGGCTCTCCAAGGACCCTTGTGTAGGCCCCTGCGCAGTGCTTGCCCAAACCCTCACACGCACAACTTGAATCTGCTTATGTTCAACTCGTCCTGCCTGCTGCTGCGTCTGGAAGTGATTCTTTAGCCCTTGGGAAAAATATCCCGACCTCCGGCAACTGAATCGGCCTCCTGCTCAGCGAATTTGAATTGCCTCACTGAAGCTCCCTGCGTAGCGTCTAGTAGAATAACTTGATCTCTTTGCTGTTGCCTCTTCGGAACTAGAAACTCCTCCGGAATCACTATCAATGCTTCCTCTCTCCTCGCGTCCCTTTTGGCTCGAACTCTTCTTCCCTGCTCGACCTCTGAAGCTGGATAGCTTGATATGCCAAGAAACTTGACCTCACAGGTGTCTTCTTTATCTACCCATTGAGTTGCTTTTATAATCGCTCGTAGGTGAACCAATGACCATGATTAATCCCCATCAACGACTAAGATCATCTCCAATTCGATCTGTGTGTTTCAGGAGAACTCTCACCTTTCTCAATTAATTATTGTTAATTAATCTATTTTCCTAAGTTAGCCTTCAGAAATATTTAATTATTGATCAATTAACTTTATTGAGCCATCTTTAGGTGTTTTTCCCTGAAAATTTTTCGAGGTTTTGGAGATCTAGTGTTTCTAAGCCTCTCTGACCAAATTCGAGACTAGAACACCTGTTTGATGCTACAAAACTAACACCAGGAAACATTACCCTAGAGGTTGATGCAGCTAGAAGAATGGAAAAGCATATTATGGCCACAATAGAAGAAAAATAAAAATAAAAATGCAAAATATGGCTGGGACATAAATTAGTGTGTGGGAAAAATCCTACCATGAGCTCTACCCTCATTAGTCATCACCTTGTTCTTGAGTAGTTGATGCTCTATCTCATGAAAATGAATGCTTGCATGTCCCAACCCTGATGAGCGATAAACTCTGTCATCTTTGTTAAGAAACCAAGCGTATTGAAGATGATGCTTGATTTCTCTTAACTTGATAATTACTTGTGAATGTTAGTTGGCTTCTTATTACTTATGTTATCTTCTTCATCAAGCAATTATACAAATGTGCAAAATATAAAGATCACAAGAAAACAAGAGACACCAAGATTTAGGCTCCAAGCCAGGGCAAAACCCCACAAGGGGAAAAACCCAACAATCCTTCTCTTATAGAATTAGATCAAAATGAGATATCCAAGACCCAAGACCAAGACAAAAAAATGTCACAAAGATCCCAAGTCAACCCTCCTCCAACAAGTAAAAGTCAACAAAAGTCAACACTGGTCAAATCTTCTGAAATCTGGTGAAAATCACAGAATTTTCGGTCTTGTAGTGGAGGCTGAATTTCGGCCCTGTAATTACCTCATAGATGTCACAGAATCTTCGCACGTGTGAGTAGAAACAAGGCAGAAAACTCTATTTTTCTCTCTTTTGACTTCCTTCTCTCTCCTTTGACGTCGACTATCTTTTTTCTTGATTAGGCGCAAAAGTCAATGGTTGATGTTGTTGAAGAATCAAGGGCAATTAGGTGTAGTGAGATTCTTCTTGACTTGATAACAATTTGTGGAGTCTTTTCACTTTTTTTGTTAGCTTAATCTTCTTCTTCTTATTAATGCATGTGTGTGTACTTCATCAAACTGCTATCAAAACATAAGAATAAGAACACAAGATGTTGGCTCTCTGCCAGGGCCAAAACCTCTCTTCTCTTGAGAGGAAAACCCTTCAGTAAGTTTCTCTTATTGAAGCTTCTTATTGATCAATGCCAAACCCTAGACCCTTGACTAGAATGTCCTCCAAGCACAAGTCAAGTCCTTTCTCCTTTCTGCACTTTGTTCCCCGACACTTCCTTCTTCTAGCACTTCGTCCTCCTCCTTTCGGCACTTCGTTCTTCTTTCAGCTGTTGGTACACCTTGTTGCACTTGCTCTAGATGAGATGCTTCTCTTCTATACTTAGAGATATCCTTCACTTATGTAGACACCTTCCTTCAAATGAAATCCTTCTTGAGATGTAGGTGTAGACTGAAGTGACTGTACAACAACCCTAGATTCTCGCACGTGTGGGAGGTTTACTTGATGTTGTATACCCTTCTCTCCTTCACTTGAGTACCCTTCTTCTATGCTTGAGTAGGAGGCCTTGTAGGCCTAGATTTAGCCCCAAACAAAGAGAGATAGATGAATGTGAGTTGTTGCTGTCATAACTGCAGGGACAGCCTTCTGTTTCCTCGCATGTGTGACTGCAACTGCCCTAGAATAGACCTCTTAAACTCGGTTGTGTACCCTTCTTCCTCGCTGCACTTGGAGACCCTTTTCCTTCGCTCTTTTCCACCTTTTCTAGTCCCTTTACTTCGCCGATTTCAGAGAGGATTGCTTGAAATTATAATGGAGTGGACAACCTCTATATGTAGAGGACTGTCCCTCCTTTAACGTTGACTTGAAGGACAACTAGAAGACTACTGGCTGACTTGACATATATAGCTCAGATTGCTTCTTTGGAGGAGACTTGACATTGCTTGGAGGTGACTTCTTTGACTATAATACATACGTATACCTATAGTAACACGCCTTTAAGGTCTTCAACATTTTCTTTTGACTATTTGACTCACATATAACACTTTAAAATGTGCTAGACTTATTTCAATGAGAAAGAAACTCATTGACTGTTGGAATTTCTAAGTCTAATCGTTAGAAATTCTTCTTGTACTATTTGATTTATTTCTTCCTACTTGTTCAGTTACTTAACAAGTTATTTACCATTTAAATACTGAAAATAAATACAAGTACAGTATCAACACATACAGATCATCAACTAAAATAAACAAGCACACAAGTGACACTGTTGTTTTTGGACTAATGTCCCTGGAAAAACCCAATGCGGGAAAACCGGTGCAGCTATTCAGAGGGTTTTATTATTATGCAGTTTCAGAATACAACCAGGGTGCCAGAAATGACTCACCCAACAGATAATGCCCTTGGCAGTAGTACCTCCCAGTCAGAGATAGATATTTTGGCTAAATCACCGGATGAATGATCCCATAGCAACAATGCAGCTTCTGTTGCTTTGCGTCACTCTGATAGGGACTGTGTCATCCTATCTAGCTCTCCAGCTCCAATCTGTCCCACGAAAATTTCCTAGCGCTGCCTCTAGGGCCTGCATCAGCCTCTCTGGCCTAGCGTCAGCCCAATGTTAGCCTATTTGGCCCAGCGTTAGCCTCTTGAGGCTCTGCGTCAGCCTCTGGAGCCTCTGTGTCTCACATGCTGGCCCTCTCTGGCTCTGCGCAGCTCTTGGTTGCCTCTGCGTGGCCTCTGGCTGCCTCTGCGTAGCCTCTAGCTGGCTCTGCGTCAACCTCTCTCGGCTTCTGCGCTGATCCTCCCAGTACTAACTCTACCTCTCTGCTATGTATTCACTGCCCCTTAGGTGCAGCTCAGATCACTTCACTCAATTTCCTCAGCAAACCCTGCCCCAGAAAATAGAGTTCTTGATCTCTCTCGGTGCCCTCAAGCCTCCTCTTATACTTTTCTCGTTGGTCCATCAACGGCTGAGATTAAATCTCTAATCAACGACTAAGATTAGATTTGGCTTGATCCATGACTTTTGGACCCTTCTAACCCAGTTTTATATTAATACTCATTAATATTTTATTTTTCCTAAGTTTAGACCTAGGAACTCCATTAAAATTTTTAATTATTTTAATATCTCCCAAACCGGTTAGAATCTGCCCAAACCATTTATGGGTCTTGGAGATCTCATGCGCTTTAGCCTCTCCACCAATTTTCGTGGCTAGAGTACATCTGATGCTACTCCAAATCAACATTGACATATATTATAAAAATAATATTTCTTTTATTGAATAAATACAAATATCAAAGGTACACTTATGAAGACCAAACCTAGTTACATTTCTTTCAACACTCCCTCTTAACTAGGGAGGTATTCATACAACATTACAAGGTGTTTGGCAGCTGGCTATGTTTCAATCTTGAAGAATTCACATAAGAGAAACCGGATTGGCAATCCATCTGTTATAGCATCATAGTAACCAACATTGTTTCCACAACAAGGCCTTGACTGATAGCTCTATCTTTCAATAAATCGGAGCACAATGTTGGCGAGACCAATGACTTATAGACACCTTAGTTATTGTCTCTCAAGGTACATACCCACCCGGGGGTTCACTGAGTATGACCTTCTAGGACTATTCTTATCTTGGGTTCCCAACGCTCAAAGAATATCGGTCCTCTTGCCTACTCTCGTCTTGGATGCCCTACGCATCCTCAAAGAGTATCGGATGTCAAATGATTACCCAATCCTCCCATTCTTTCTTTCCAAGTGAAGACAAGAATGTCGTGTCTATCACTTCCTCTCAATTGAGGAAGACATGCCCAAGTATTCTCTGACAAGGTACTTGTCCAAGTTCCTTTGTAATTGGGAACTTATTATAACTCCCTCTTAGCTAGGGACTTGTCCATTCATCAACAACTTCTTCTTTGTGGGTCCTCCAACTGCTTGATCTCCTTCCTTCCTTTGATGTCATGAAGTCTTTGTTCGAACTTCTTCTTGGTAGGGCACCATCCATCTATCACTTTCCTTCCTTCTTTGTCATGTCATTGCTTCCTTCATGGAAAGTGGCCTTCTTGTCACATATCAGGTTCTCTTGTCATCTGATTATTCCTTGTCATCTTGTCTATGCTTCAGACTACTCTTCACATGGATGCTTCTTTGTACTTGCTTGTTCCCATGCTTTGATCTAGTAGTCCTTCATGACTTCATCCTGATATTGCTTCAACATTAAGTGGTGCTTTCGCTGGACGACTTCTTCATCATGACATCTTCATAGAGTAGAATTAGTTATTTGCACCTTTCATATCTCCAAGGCCTTCATAGGTATCAAGGGTCCTTTGATCTTTTCCTTTCTTAGTCAGAGTTGTCCTGCCTTCTTTCGGGAGTTGTCTTCAAAGTATCTTGTCAGATAGTGATTCTTGGTGATCATGCTTGATCTCTTTCTTCATTTGCTTCTTCTTGGATACATTGGTCAACCACTTTCTGCTCCTTGTGAGAGCACTTCTTCATTGCTTGCTTCTAGGACTAGTCAACATTTCTTCCTTACTTGCTTCTTAGTCAACATTCTTATACTCCTTATGTGAGTATTTTCTTTTGTTGACCTTCATTGCATTGTAGTACATGCCTTCAAGCATGTCATTGGTGAAAGAGGTTCTTTTCTACTTGATCATGTTATAGAACTATTCCCATGATGTAGCTAGAGGCTAGCCATTCAGTGTCTAGATCAACCAGGATTTCTAGTGATAGTGTGAGGTAACCTCACTTATTTCTCTGGCAGTGATATTTTCGGTAACTGGATTTCCAGGAAGGCATCCAGAGATTGTATTCAGAAATTACTACTGCATAATAATAAAACCCTTAGAGCTGCTGCACCGATTTTGCTGCTTTGGGTTTTTTCCAGGGACATTTTTCTAAAAATAACTGTGTAGATGTGTTGTGTATTTCTTTCTTTTCAGTTTCTTGTTTACATATTTTATTTTAAATGGTGAAGGCTGCAGTGTATTAGTTTTGGTGTTTACTGTAAGAAACAATAAATAAATTTGTTCAGTAATTAACAAATAGAAGAGACATAATCAACCACTGTAGTAGAAATTTGGGCATCCAAATTTTCATAGAGGATGGGTCGCAAGGTTCGCGAGGTCGCGAGGTCGCGAGGTCGCGCCTATAAGCCTATTGCGGCCTTCGGCCGTGCGACCTGTCTCCTTGGGTGCTCCGATGAGTGAAAAGAGGCTTAGGATGGGTCCTTGGGGCATCTCAGAATCAAATGGCTTAGTCCTCGGGGAAAGCAAGCCAATTTCGGAGGAGGATGGCTAAAGAAAATGCTCAGAGGGGTTCCCGAAGAACAAATAGAGTAGCTAAGGGTTTCTGGTTAAAATGAGCCCAAAATTTGGATAAACACTCCTCTGGTTTGGAATGTGTAGTGTCAGGGTAGAAGAGGGACCAAATGGCGGAAAGAAATGATTGGCAGGTGTAGTGCCCAAACTATGAAAATCTAACTAGACAATTCTGAAATTCAAATGTGAAATTTATACCAGACAGTAACTGGAATTTACTAATTAAAATTGTAGAAGAATACTTGGAATCTGTTGAAGATATTTGGTCTATGGTTGTTCCCGCTGTGCAGTTACCAAACCGTTCTTTTTTCCTCCTAGCCTATTTGGGGTCTACTTGTACGGTCCCCAGATCTAGAAGACAAATCTTTTGGCCTTCGTGCCCAAAACTCCAAGAACAATCACTCAATTTACCAAATTTCACTTCATAGATTCCCTCTGTCTATTACTTCTCCACTTCTTTGCGTAACCTCCTTTGTCTTTGCTTTTTGGTAAGATTCAAAAATCCTCCTTCCTCCTTCGCCTCTGTCCCCTTCCTCCCTTTATATCAGCTCCAGTTCCTTCCTCTCTATGCCACCTCTTCACCGCCCTTCCATAAAATATTGTCCAATTTTCAGGCAGGGACCGTCTTCATTATAGGTGTCAATAGTGTGATCCTTATCTCATATAATTATGAGTTGTAATTCCTTGGTAATGCGTTTATAACATATTTCTTTTTTTGGGGTTGTATAATATGTATATATTATAGTTCCTTTCTAGTTAGCATGATATATATATATATATATATATATATTTCCTTTAGTATAATAAATAATAATTCCTTTTTGTTTGTATAATAAATAATAATATATACTATAATCCCTTTTGTTTTGTACAACATGGTTATATATATATATATTATGTCAGTGGTACACACAATAAGTACTCCACTTATAATTCCTTTATATTGTTGTGAATTAGGTACTAGTATTTTCAAAAATTAATTCATTTATTCTATACTTGGACATTTTGCAGACCCCTTTTAGCTTATATATATAATTCCCTTATTAAATTTTGATATAATAATTTATATTATTACTCCTATTGTATGTTGTACTTCTCTTATTATTTTGTATGATACATTTCCTTTATCCTTTATACTATACATATATATATATATATATGATGGGTGTACACACATTAAGTACCCCACTCAATTTATTCATTATATATATTTTGTATTAGATGTTTACTTGGTACTTTCCATAATTAATCCATTTACTCGTTACTCGAACATTTTCAGTAACAGTTAGGGTATACTAGTGTAGTACATGCGATACATGCATATGTAGCTATCATACGCATGTGTCGTATGCGTGTTAATATTCTTGTGCTCTCAATATTAGATATGGGTCATTACAGTAGGGGAGGGGAAGAGTCACCTACCTGGCAGGGTCGCGCGCCTCTTCCAGTCGCTGAGCATCATAGTCCTTCATGTGACCAAAGCGAATTGCTAAAATGACCGGCAAGGCCCGATATTTATAAGTTTAGTCGCACGTGCGGGGGTTGCACCTTGTGTGATTTCAAGAGTTTGCGACCCTTGTGACCTCGCGATCTCAAGGGGTTGTGAAGTCGCTGGGTCGCATAAGTCGCACTTGTTTGGTTTCAAGACCTTGTGACCTTTCGAGCGCAAGGGTCGTGGGGTCACAAAGTCACATAGGTTGCACAATGTACAGATAGGCGACTCGCGACTCTGCGACCTAGAGAGGTCACACAGACGCAAGGTCACATGGGGCAGATAAGTCACAAACTTTTCCCTGTGACTTGACTTGATCATAATTTGGTTAGGTCGCAGGGTCATGATTTTTTCGGTTTTCATGGGCTTTTTTGATGCGACCTGCGACTAGGACAAGATATCAAACTTTTGAAGGTTTTCGGGAGTTAGGTTCGCGGGATGAAAAGATTTCAAGGCTCTGGAGAAGGTTCCGAGAGCGGGCGACAACTAAGGGGATGGTATAGGGGCTACGAAATTTTGAAGAGTAAGAAATTTTGGAGGGGTTGTTGCAATAGCCACAACATAACCCAAGGATCATTTTATGTTTACTCATTATCAAACTTGTTTAGGGGCTTCATTAGCTAAAATTAGGCAAGGTAGACCTCATGTAAATAAAGGTCACCTCACTCTTTCATTTCATCATCACTTGTGGGTTATTTTGGTCATCTTAGAGATTTCGGCCTAACTCTTGTAGCTTGCTACACGTGTGGATATGTGATCTTTGTGGATATTTTTGCTATTGGAGACTAGTCCTTGTTGTGGAGACGTCACTTTGGGATAATGAAGGATTGCTCATTGATATCTTGTGAGTACTTTAATTGTTGAATATCTTTTATGGTTATTGTATGCAACATATTTTGATAGGGTTTCTATTTTCCTTGTCTAAATGCATAATTTTATGTGAAATTTTGATGAAATATTGGATGCTTTAATTAAGAATCTTGAACATCCCTTGGGAACCTCCAAGAGAGCTTTTTCTCTGTCCTTTGCCCCCATACTGAGTGATAGCTAGGGTTTTGGAAGTGGAAACTTAAGGTTTCCCATTTACTCCCTTCCAGGGTTTGATACCTCCTTAGTAAGTTTCCCCCTTAGACTCTATCACCCAAGTAGTAGGCATTGGTTTCCACATGGATGGTCAGAAATTACTAAAACCTCATTGTTTACTCTCTCTCTCAATTTTGGCCCTTCAAGGCAAGCTGCTAGTGCTAAGACATAGGGTTGAATTCAACCAGGGTTAAGTTGTTGGCTTGTTTTGAGGCTTGTCTCAGTCTTACTGGTTGGGCCTTATAGCATTAAAATCTTCCCTTTTGCACGGTGGGAGTAGCCTCCCTAGGGTTGATGTCACAAACCCCAGGCAATTTTTCCCTAGAAAACCCTAATTTAGAATTAATGCTTCAACTTAGGGCTTATTGAAGGCTTTTGGTTCCTTTTTGTTGATCATGCCTATCTTACAAGCCTTTTCTTGGTCTTATATGTCTAGGTGTGCCACTTTTGTAGCATATTATTCTAACCCTAGGCTATAAGCATTCTTAGTAGGTTCCTTGGAGGGCATGCTATTCCTTGTCATATTGAATTGAACCTTGTTCCTATCCCGAGTGCCCCTCCTAAGCCTATTAAAGCTGTAACCTTTGAGCTATTGCTTTAGAATATCCATTAGGTGACTTATACTAGGAAGCCTCCCTTGTGGTTAAACTCCACTAAAGAGTAGGGGGTGGAGTGCTGAGTTTGCAGTGGCTTCCACCTCATTGATGTGTCTTGATCTAGCCCTTACCTTGTGAGGCCTCTTACAAGACTTGCTAGGTTTTGAGGCAACAAGCAGGACTGATCAATATTATCTCCAACATCCAGCTGGCTAAACTGATCTTTGATCTTCAAAATCTCAAGCATGTACCCAACAAAGTGGTGGGTAACATCTGGCTCCAACTTGGGGATAATTGCCTTTCTCAGGGGTGCTTGAATCCCTAAATCTCATTAATGCAAGAAGGAACTTGTAAAGACTGATATTAAATTTCAATCAGATTGACAGATTTCTTTTGTAAAATTTTATCAAATAAATTCTATCAAATTAAATGCATTTGCGTACCTGATTCTCTGTGTACCTGATTCTCCCATCTGGTGTTGATCACATTGCTCCAAGTTTTCTGGTTCCATTACCAAACTCGCTGATTCCTCCCTGCCTATCTAGGATCAACCTCTGCGGTTCCCAGATCCAGAGAACTTCGAAATGGAAGTCCACTGGCCCCCGTGCCCAAAACTCCAAGAACAGTGGAAGATTTTCCAATTTTCAGTTCCAAAATCTAGCCTCTGGCTCATCCCTCCAACAGATTTATTTTTCCCCTTCTCTGTATATTTCCCCCCCCTTTCTCATGCTCCTCTTCTGACTTTAAGTATCATTTCTTGGTGGTCACCGCTCCCTACATGGTGACACCTTACCTTGTAATGTGTAATTCTATTTGACCAAAGTTACAGAAAATTTGACGAGTATTAGTTTACCTTTAGGATTTTTTTATTAGTTTTCTTTAAATATCATTAGTTTATAATATTTATTTTATTTTGATTTGAATTTCACATTTTAATAATTTATTAATTTAATATTATGCGATATATAAATATATAACCATATTTATATTTAACTTAAATTTTACATTTATTTCATTTATAACTTAATTTACTTTATACTTTTAAATTTATATTATTAAAATTATTTAGGGTATTTTCCCCTTAATTATAAGGCATTAAGCAATATATTTGGTGATGGGTGAGGGTGTAACTTTTATTTGAAGCAATGTCGATTTTCAACATTTATTGCTAATTTAGAATATATATATATATATATATATATAGTGCAATACATGCAATACATGCATATGTAGCTATCATATGCATGCTAATACTCTAGTGCTCTCTATATTAAAGATGGGTCATTACATACATCCCTCCTTCAGAAAACTTCATCCTAAAGTTAGAGTTTTTACCGTATATCAATACTTAATTTAGCAATTAGTACATTTTTGTTAGGGTTGCGTATAGAGGTTAATTTCTTATTTAATGTAGGGATACTATAAATTGGTGTTTTTGAATACTTCTAGGTTTATAATTTTAATGGTCATGCCTTGCCCTAATTGGGTTCCCTACTGGAGTATGCCATGGCGTCAGTTATACTGATCTAATCATTCATAAACTCTAAGGATGGCAGCATCGACTGTATCGACTTGATTTCCCAGTAGGCATCCGATAGTCATCATCACATGTCTAGGGGAGCGTGACTCGCACAATCCTCCCATGACTCTAGGTTTTGGAGGCTCATCCTTCCAACAGATTTATTTTTTCCCCTTCTCTGTATATTCCCCCCCCCCCCCTTCTCATGCTCCTCTTCCGACTTTAAGTATCATTTCTTGGCGGTCACCGCTCCCTACATGGTGACACCTTACCAGGCTTACCTTGTAACGTGTAATTCTATCTGACCAAAGTTACAGAAAATTTGACGAGTATTAGTTTACCTTTAGGATTTTTTTTTTATTAGTTTTCTTTAAATATCACTAGTTTATAATATTTATTTTATTTTGATTTGAATTTCACATTTTAATAATTTATTAATTTAATATTATGCGATATATAAATATATAACCATATTTATATTTAACTTAAATTTTATATTTATTTCATTTATAACTTAATTTACTTTATACTTTTAAATTTATATTATTAAAATTATTTAGGGTATTTTCCCCTTAATTATAAAGCATTAAGCAATATATTTGGTGATGGGTGAGGGTGTAACTTTTATTTGAAGCAATGTCGATTTTCAACATTTATAGTGAATTTAGAATATATATATATATAATAGTGCAATACATGCAATACATGCATGTGTAGCTATCATATGCATGCATTGTATGCATGCTAATACTCTAGTGCTCTCTATATTAAAGATGGGTCATTACATACATCCATCCTTCAAAAAACTTCGTCTCGAAGTTAGAGTTTTTACCGTATATCAATACTTAATTTAACAATTAGTACATTCTTGTTAGGGTTGCGTATCGAGGTTAATTTCTTATTTAATGTAAGGATACTATAAATTAGTGTTTTTTGAATACTTCTAGGTTTATAATTTTAATGGTCATGCCTTGCCATAACCAGGTTCCCAAGCTATTCTAAGATCATCCTATCCTTCCTATTCTCTTCCGCTCCCATCGTATCCGTCCTCTACTGGAGTATGCCATGGCGTCAGTTATACTGACCTAACCATTCATAAACTCTAATGATGGCAGCGTTGACTATCAACCTGATTTCCCAGTAGGCATCCGACAGTCATCATCACACGTCTAGGGGAGTGTGACTCACACAGTCCTCCCATGGCTCCAGGTTTTGGAGGATAAATGGTGGGCAACACCTCCACCCCTCCTAGTAGAATTAGGGTCAATACCCTATCATGGAATCTCATTGAGCTTCAATTGTTCTTGGAGTTTTGTCATCACGTAGTCGGTTTGGTAATGATACTATCTGCAAAGTAAATACTTGCCCACAAATTATAACATATGTACCGATATAATCAAAATCAATTGTGTTCAGGTAATGATTTTCTATGCATTCTAATAAACTCTCATGTATGATATTAATCTTTCAGTTCATATAACATACTTGGCTATGTTAACTAATATATTTGTAAATTCATTTTCACATCAAGTATTCAAGTGTATTTATTATTTTATTTCTATTTCATCATTCGTGTTGATATGTAAAATAAAAACAAAATTATAGATATCACATTCATAACATAAGTCATGATTTATCTAGGTATCCATGTACCAGCAATGTTTAAGCATAATAATTTGAATCATTCTTTCGTGAACTATTGTTTCCAGATTTGTTGCCAGAGCACATTCCAGGTTCCAAACTTTTTTTTTCTCAATCAGTCTACTCCTATTATTTATACAAAAAGTGTTACAGCAAGGCAGCTGCCTTGAAAATTCTTGCCATGAAGTTGGCATTTTACAAAAAAATTCTTGACCTCTGTCCGCGGAAGACCTACAACAGTGCTTTTAACTTCCATAAAACTCAAAATTGACACACAGCTATCCATCGCTAAACATAAACAAAACATTAACTGACAGAGACCTGAAACATACATTAACATCGAGACTCAAAAGGGAGGCGAACTCCTTCTTCATAAGCCGCACAAAACGGAGGCACGGGCTGGTTCATTCGTCCTCTGAGGTATACGGTTCCTCAACGACCCGACACCCAAATTGAGCTGAGTCATCAGAGTCGGACGGATGGACCTCTGAGCCTGTAGGCTCTCCTCTTGCTGGCGCGCTCGGACCTGCGTTGGTTTCAGAATTCACCACAGAAAGGCCTCCTATGACCTGGCGCTGGTTAACATTCGGATTTGCCGTCCTCTGATCTGCAGGAACCCCAGGATGAGCCGCTCCCGAACCCCGGGCATTCTCACACTTTTCAATCGTAACCGAGACTATGAAGGAGGAGTTTGCCAGGGAACACGGAATGCGGAAACGGGCAGTGGGATGTGCATTATGCTCACAGTCATCGATCCTAACTCACCCTCTTCCCCTGCCTCTGCCACTTCTGGTGGCTGGATAATTGAAGCGACCAAATTCCAACGCATCCGAGGATGGGTCCGAGGTGGGGGTGGACAGCTGATGGGTGGCGCGATTGTGGGAACCGCCTCACCTACTCCCCATTTTGGGCCTTTCTCGCAGCATTTTGTTATACCGAGGCTTGACAGAGGAGCGAATGCACAGAGAGGGATGACAAAGAAACGAGTGCTCAGAGAGAAGCGGAGACGGAGCCCAGACAAGTCCGTGAGTCCCTGGAACCAGAGCCAAGCGAAAGACGAGGATGGAGAAAGCTCTTGAGCCGAGCGAAAGATTGACGAACAGAAACGAACTAACAGAGTGGCTCAGGGAAACGCTCAGAGCAGCGACCTTTATGGAGTCGAAGGCCTGCGACGGAACCGCGGGAGTGACAAACATATTGAGAGCCATTGCGCAAATAACCAGGAGACTGAAGGACGATATTAATGCAGCCATTAATAGAGGTGTGCGAGACCAGCTCGCCAACCCATAACCATTACCCGTGGCGCACTTGGGCTGACACCTGCCCACTCGACGCGCCTCCAACGTACCCTTTGGCCTGTCAATCACCCGCATCCGGGAGCGAGTAGTCCTGTTGCACCAGAGAAGTGCATTCATGTTTGAGTTGTTCATCATCTGAGTCGCCGAGAGGTCCTGAGAAATATGGGATTTGCTGGTTTACCCCTTGATTGGCCAGTCTATCTGCTACTTTGTTGGCAGTGCGTCTTACATGCTTGAAGGTGATGCTTTGGGGATTCCGGAGCCTTTCCTCCAAAAGTTCCAGTCTGCTGAGCAGCCTCCAGCTAGAAGCTATCTTGGCTGCCGATGTACCTGCTTGAATTCTGGTGGCTGCTGTTATTAGGATAAGGGAATCTCCCTCGACCTCTAATGGGAAGAAGTTTTTTTGATCTGCAATGCAAATCCCTTTCCACAGTCCTTCCAATTCAGCAGCGTTGTTGGTGTCTTTGCCAATGGTTCCATAGTAGATATGCAGTACTACGCCCACATTGTTCCTGAAGACCCCCCCAAATCCCGTCGGCCCGGATTGCCCTTGGCTGCCCCATCAAAATTCAATTTGTATGAGTTGATTGCAGGAGGAGACCAAGTGAGAGGAGAGGCAGAACTGGTTGGTGGACGAGCTTTGACATGGGCCAAAAAGGACAGGTCCAGATTCCAGGCGTTCATGATGAGACGTTCCTGAGGTGATTCTGGCAGATCCGTGTCTTGCCAGTTTCTGATAGAGTTTCTTGGAGATTTTGTTTCAGAAGAAGCCACAGAGTGTCAATTGGCCTGCTGATGTTGTTAAAAATTCTGCTGTTCCTTTCCTTCCAGAGTATCCAATAGAGAAAGCCTGGGATTAGATTCCACAGAGAGTTTAGAAGAGGACTTTGAAAAGGGTGCTTTGGCCATTTTCTGATGGTTTCTGTGATATCTCCCATCCGTTCTTCCGATCTTCTATTGCATTGTTCAATTTTCTCCCATAATTGAGTAGCTAGAGGACAAGTCTCCATGAGATGCCTAATGGATTCAGAGTTGAGATTGCAATTGGGGCATCTCGATGGGCCAATGAATCCTCTTTTTTGCAGATTGTCCCAAGTGAGGATACGCCTCTTGCTTAAGAGCCATAGAAAGGTGGAGACCTTGGGCCATATTCCTGGTTGCCAGACCCTTTCCCATATCTGATCCTTGTCTGTCTGGGAAGCTGAGTAGCGAAGCTGGTAAGCTTCCTTGGTGGTAAACATTCCCCTTGGCGTATGTCCCCAACGCAGTTTGTCCTGCTGGTTTGAATATTTGATTCTTCTGTGATTTAACTCCTGATCGATCTCGGTATAGGTTTCCCCTTGCCAATTGGCCTGCCAGGTGCTAGCGGGTTTCCAAAGTTGAAAATCTTGGAGCGTCTGCTGCTGCCAGAATTGATGAACATGGGTGAGATTTGCTTGCTGCATAGAAACCTGCCAGATTGGCTTGTGGAACAGAGCGGCTAGTTTTGGGAGTTGTTGCCAAGAGTCCTCCCAGAACCTAGCTGTGGTACCTGAATGAATTTCCCAGAAGCTATGCTCTTGAATAAAGGCGCTATGAAGCTTTGCGGCATTCCAAATCAAAGAGCCTGGGGTTGTAGTGCTAATTCTTATGAGGTCGCTCCATTGACTTCCTGGGGCATATTTTGCTTGCCATAGCCGCGCCCAGGGTATTTGTGGTTTGGAGATCCAATTCCACCATATACGAGCTCCCATTGTGTTGTTGCTTTGGAGAGGATCCCTTAATCCGAGCCCACCCTCTGATTTTGGCTGGCAGACCTCCTTCCATTTGACAAGAGCCCATTTCCTGTTGAGACCAGAAGATCCCCACAGAAAGTTTCTCTGAAGATTGCGGATTGCTTTGAGGACCCATTTTGGCGCTGCCAGGATAGAAAATAGATACAGTGGCATGGCCTGGAGAACAGATTTGATCAAGATGAGTCTGTCGGCCATATTGAGAGAGCGGAAAGTCCAGGACGAGAGCCTTGAATCCAATTTGTCTAGAAGAGTCCTCCAGGAAGCGTGCTTTATGGCTGAGTCCAACAAAGGAGCCCCCAGGTATTTAGATGGAAGCACTGCTGTAGAGAATCCCAGAATACGAGCGATGTTCCTTTGAGTGGTAGCAGGGGTATTAAAAAAGAAGAGTTGGGATTTGGAGGCATTGATAGAGGTACCAGAGGCTTCAGAGAAGAGAGAGAGCAGATTTTTGAAGGCTTTAGCCTCTTGAGAGGAGGGGTGGCCAAATAGCATAGTATCGTCTACAAACTGTTGGTGGGATAAGGGATGAAGACCATGGAGAGAAATGCCTTTTAGAGCTTGAGAGGAAACGACAGAGTGGAGCAAACGACTGAGCCCTTCTGCCATGAGGACAAAAAGGAAGGGGGATAGGGGATCCCCTTGACGAATACCACGTGAGGGGCGGAAGGGCGATGAGGGGGAACCATTGAGCAAGACTGAGAAACAGGGAGAGGAGATGAGATTCATGATCCATCTTGTCCAAGTGGAATTGAAGCCAAATGCCAATAACATCTGATGAATATAGTTCCAGCTGAGTTTGTCAAAAGCTTTAGAGAGATCAAGCTTTAGAATCATACCTGGTTTTTTCAGAAGCTTCAGAGAGTGGATTACTTCATTTGAAAGAATGATGCCATCCATTATCTGACGCCCTTCTACGTATCCAGTCTGCTCCGGCGAGATGAGAAGAGGGAGGAGAGGTTTGAGCCTGTTCGCCAGTACTTTGGAGATGAGCTTGTAGATGACGTTGCATAATGCAATCGGCCTGTATTTGTCAGGCGTATTTGGTTCATCCCCTTTAGGTACTAGCGCTAAGAAAGTGGCATTTAGGGAGGGGAGAATCCAGTGCATAGATCTTGATTCCTCCACTAATTCCCATACCTCTGTCTTGATGAGCTCTCAAAACTCGTGAAAGAAATTGGCGGTGAAACCATCAGGACCAGGTGCCTTGCCATCCTTGAGTTGGGCCATCGCAACTTCTACTTCCTGTAGTGAAATAGATTGGAGCAGTTTATTGTTATGGTCCTCCGTTATGATTTTAGGAATGTGCTGCGTGATGGTTCTAATTGCTTGATCTCTGCTTCCTGGAGGCTCCCTGAGAATTTCCTGAAAGTAATCTTTAAATTCCTTTTCCATGTCTTCATGCACTTCTAATCTTTCCCCTTGTTGATTGTTGATGAATGCAATGTTGTTGTGCATTCTTCTTTGGATGGCGGATCTATGGAAGAATTTTGTATTCTTCTCCCCTTCCTTGAGCCACCGGATTCTGGACTTTTGACGCCATAGGATTTCTTCTTGCTACCTACAAGCCTCAATTTTAGTCCAAAGGGTCTGCTCCTGATGCGCCTGCTCTTCTGTCCTACCCTCCAAGATGATAGTCTGTTGAAGTGAGCTCATTTGCTGTTCCAACTGTTTGCGATTCTCAAAAATGTTGCCAAACTGAGTGCGGTTCCAAACTTTGAGAACTTGTTTTAGGTTTTTTAATTTCTGTTGGAATTGGAACATTTTGGCTCCTTCAGGTGGGATAAAGGATTGCCAGGCCTCACTAACCACTGCCTTGAAGTTAGGATTTGAGAACCAGAAGGCTTCAAATCGAAAAGGTCTGTTGCATCTTGTACCTGGCCGTGACCATTGTAACATAATGGGCCAGTGATCTGATCCTCCTTGGGGCAATATGGAAGCATGAAAGTCCCCTCCCAGGTGTATGGCATTGTCCGAGATGAGGAACCGATCTAGCCTGGAAGCGATATGCTGAGTACCCCTACGCTTATTGGTCCAGGTATATACTCCATTGGAAGTCTGAATATCCATTAATTGATTACTTTGAATAAATTCTTTGAGGCCGCTACTATCACCTTCTAACCTTGTTCTGCCGCCGTGTTTCTCCTCCATCGTCGTTATGATGTTGAAATCGCCGCCACCAATCCAGAGGGGGAACTGCCTGTTAGAATTGAGAATGGTGAGAGTATCCAATAGTTCCAATTTTTGCTGTAAATTTTGCGGAAAATATACATTTGAGAGATGCCCATGAATGTTTGTGCCGATGAGATGGAAGGACGCTTGGATGAGGAAATGGGTGGCATGAAAGTCTTGAAGAGTGAGAACCTGCGGGTTCCACATGATAGCCAGTCCTCCGGAAGCCCCAGAGGCATCTACTGAAACTGAGCAGCTGCCTGACCAGACCTTATTGAGGATTCTTTCTATAGCAGTGTTATTACTTTTCGTTTCTTGAAGAAAAACTAATGATGGTTTTTCTTGCTGGATCAAGTTTTTTAACATTCTGTGTTTTGAGGGGCTATTGAGCCCTCTCACATTCCAAGAGATGAGCTTCATGAGGAACAGTGGGGTTTGGGTTTGTAGAACTTTGTCAACTTAGGGAATCGCCCGGATTCCATAAGTATTTCTCCTACGATAATGGTCCTTTGCAAATCTGTTTTGCGCCCTCTTTTCTTTGTTTCTTTTAGAATTTTTTTTCCATCCCAGGGGCTTCCTGCTTGTATACCTAGACCTTTATTGTGCTGAGCTTTGGTAAGAACTCCTTCCAGCCTGTCGATTTGCCATGGGGGTATTGAATTGTATTCTCTCTGCTTGCAAGCTGTTTCCAATTTGAGGATATCCAGACCATCCAAACTGACATTCTCTAGATCCTCATCCATAATTGTGGGGGTACTCTGATCTTCCATGGATGCGTTGTCATGCAGACTGAGGGCTAGAGCAGCATCTAGCTCCATTGCAGAGGACTGCTGGCCTGACTCTGGAACAGTTTTCTCCGAGGTAGAGGGATGTAAGCCAGTACCTGGAACAGGTTTTTCCGAGTCAGAGGATATTAGTAGGCTGGATGGATCGGATGCGGAGGATGGCCGAGAAGCTTTGATAATCTGGGAGGATGAGGGTGGGGAGGGGATCTCCTGAGGATCAGAGCTTTGATTCTCTGAGGGATCAAGAGAGGAGAGTAAAATGAATCTGTTCTGGGAATCAGGCTTTTTGGGGCTTTCTGGGGCTGCAGGATTTTTCTTTGCATGCCTCCAGCGATTAGGGACTTTAATGAATCCTTCAGAGTCTTTGCTAGATTCATTAGCAGAGGTTTTGGGCTGGGTATTCAGAGGACAATCTCGGAAGAGATGGCCATGTTCATGGCATTTCCGACAACGAAAAGGGATATGCTCGTAATCTAATGGTTGGATCCATTCAAAATCATCATGAAAGAGACTTACCGAGTCTGCAAGAGCTTTGGTCAAGTGCATCTGGACACAGATCCTGGCGTATGAGGTGTATCTACGGGTTTTGGTTTCCTCAGCAACTTTGATGAAAACCCCCAATCTGTTGCCGATGTCTGCTAGCGTTTCCTCTTTCCAGTATTCCACAGGAAGGGAGTACATACGTATCCATACTGGAGCCCAACTGAAATCTTCCTTATCTGGGTTAAACCTAGCTTTCCAGTCACGAAGGTATAGACCTGAGGAGTTAAAGAAGTATGGGCCGCCTTCAAATATGCGAGATTTGTCCTCCACGCAGTGGAAAATGGCCGTGAAGAAGCCTTTGGGGCCAAGCTGCAGAGTGACTTGTCCTTTGGGCTTCCATTTTGAAGCGATCCAGCCCTGCAGAGCCTTTTCAGTTGGCCAAAATCCTAGGAATTTGCCTATGAGCGCGTGGTCCTGCATAAATTGGATTTCGCTGTTGATTCGATGACTGGGGAGGTCGACTTTGATTCGTTCTGCAGCTTTCGGGATGCATGTTGCCGAGGTCGCCTTTGGCTGTGACGTTGGAGACTTTTGGTTCACGCCTTTGTCTTTGTCATCCGCTTCACGTGCTGCTGAGGGGTCAGCTTCATTATTGACTAGTTTGGATCCCTGATCTGTTTCTGGGAAACCGCCAGGAGGGGACAGAGGTACTGCAGGCTTGAAAATGTCAGAGGCAGAAGCGTTGAAAGGAGGGGGGAGGATCCCACCCCTCCCGAAGGTGCATCCATGGGAAGGAGGTCAGAAGGTGCGCTGCGGCGTGAGCTTGGAAAACCAGGAGTATGCAGGGATTAGGGTTGTCTCGTACTGAGCAGAGCGAGGCATTCGCAGAGCTCCCTCACGGAAGTAAAATTTTAACAACCTCCAGGTTCCAAACTTAAGTTCTATGCATTATACCAGTTATTTATATGCCTGTATATGAATAAGTTAATGGCTGTTGCAATTCTGAGTTATTCTCCTTGATGAAAGATGTTTAGTTCCTCATCACATGGTGTTTAATAGTAGTGTATTCCTTGTTGAATAATTGTGAATGGTATATATAACCACTTGAGCTAATTGTTCACCTACAGCCAACAGATAACAAACTGATGTGCAAAAAGGGATCACTGTAACCTTCACACAAACTCAGAAATTTATTGGAAATTAAGAGAATATACAGGAGGGAATCCTACATCTTTTACTGTGGTATTGTGATAATAATATGGCCAAATTATGTATAACGGCTGGGGTAATTTTCTGAGTAATGAAGATATCATATTTGACTCTTTAGAGGCCTCATTTGGATGTTATTTGTCCACTGTATATATTTTCTGAAGTAAAAACTATTAAGAAAACACCTACAGAAGTTTTCACACAAACTTGAAGAAAGGTCTCACAGAAGAATTTATACAAACTCAGAAATTTTTAAAGAAAAATCAGAAGTTTGTCAAGGCGGAATCTTACAGATTGGATGTAAAATACCTAAAGAAATTGTGGCATAGTGAACAGTGAACACACTGACACAATCTATAATGACGTTTATATTCTTACAATCTTCTTAAATATTCATTTTAATATTTAGACATCCTCCTTTATAATTACTAGGGGACTCACCCCTCTATAGCTGTCAACAACGTAGATATTTCTCTTTGACTTCTCGACATAGGGTTTGTAAGTAAGGTCTTTAGAAAACAAGTCTAGTGTCAAACAGTAACGCTATACAATGCATGTCTATTTCAGGGAGCATGCCTTTGAAATCTTTATCAACCATGCATATGCATAGTGATATTTTAAAATTATGGAATAAATTTGTTGCCAGGGGCAACATTCCAGTAATCAATAATATTGTGTGCTTTGGATGTTGATCTAGGTTTGATATTGGTGTTGATTAGTAAATTGTTTCCAACTCCTCTAGACACATCGCCCTCCTTCGTTGGGTTTGAAATCTTTGTATACAAAAGATATCTCAACTGAAAAGAAAAAAATAAATTAAATTCCTCTTTTGGAATGCCTCTTTCAAGACATTCATATTTCCATGTCTCTCATTTTTGCTATCATGAGGCTCTATGAGAAGGTTATAAGAAGGTTATAGGATAGCTTCATATATCTCAGGAATTTTCTACCTTCATCAAGGCCATCATTGGGGCAAAGCGAGGTTGCCCCCCTATCACCAACATTCTTTGGGGTTTACATTGATGAGCTAGAAAAACACATTAGGGGTGTTGCTGACAATAGCTCTCTACACAAAATCTTATAGTTACAGTACTCATGTTTACAACTAATATGGTCCTCCTGATCTCTTCTCTCATTACCTATTGTATTAACTTTTGATTTCTATAAAAGTATGGTCGCATTGAAAAATGGTGGGTATCATCATACAACATCCATTCAAAATATAATGAATCAGTTCAATCATATGCATTCCTGCTCTGGTATATAGAATGCATAATGACAACTTGAGATTTTTTTTTTTTTTTTTTTTGAGCTGAGACTGATGTTATATTTTTATAAGATCTAATTTCTTGATTGGAAACCATTCAGCATGTTTGGAATTTACGAGATTATGACAAACTGACATTTCTCAGGCAGGCTTCAAATTCCTTTCGACACCACCATTAATTCAAAGAAGTCAAAGTTCGATGGAAATTACAATGTGAGCCAAAATTGCAACAGAATATTATGAATCGTGCCTCTGATAATAAAGATAAAGGTCTTACCTCCTAGACTCATTATAATCATAGATGATGAACTGGTCGCTATCCTTCTCTGAAATTGAGAGGTATGGGCAGCAGAATCGTGCTAAACCAAATTTACCTGTACCAGCTGACATTGCAGTTATTATGTATACAAGTGGCAGCATAGGATTGCCTAAGGTTGGGAAGTACAGGGGTTTATGATGACTCATGGAAATGTTGTAGCAACAGTTGCTGCAATAACAACAATTTTACCTGATCTCACAGATAAAGATAAATATTTTGGCATATCTACCCTTAGCACATAACCTTAAATTAGCAGCCGAGTGTACAATGATTTCTGCAGGCTGTGCAATTGGTTATGGTACACCTTTAACAATACTTGATAAGTCAAACATGATCAAAAGAGAAACCAACGGGGATGCTACAATGCTCGGCCCTACGCTTATGGCTTCAGTGCCAGCGATATTAGACTATCCTTGAGATGGTGTAAGGGAAAAAGTCCAATCAAAGAGCACATATCAAGGAAACTCTTTGAAATTTCGCATAGGCATAATATTAATAGACCAAGCTCAATTTAGCCAATAGTATTATAACCACCTTGAGAAGCAATATTATTTGTTTTATAGAAACTACAGCAACCAGACCAAAGCATCTTCAGAAACACAAGTAACAATGGAAAGATCCTAAATTTACAAAACAAATAGCATGATCTAACTTTTTTTAACTGTTCATGAAATTAAATTTTATCACTCATTGATATTTTGCAACCACTTTTAAAATTGTAATATATAGATCTGGTACACCACAACCATATTCAGTATAGATTATGCTCCTGCTAATTTCAGGCCAGGCCTCAGTAAAAGACATTATTTAGTAGAAGTTTTGCCAAATTCCTTGCCAGATCAACTCTAACCATATATACGATTACAGAAAATCACAAAATGGGCTTGTTCTAGTTGTATGAGAACATTTCCAACGATAGATGATAGTAGTTCTACCATCTTCAGTTGCATCACTTCTGCACTTTATTTACAAAACACAGGACCACAGTGCAACGGTTGTTTAAAACTATTTCAAACAAATTTCCATGGTTCCCCTCTAGACAGGCTCTTCCAAATAGGCGGCTCTAGCAGTACGGACAAAATCTTCAACCGACGTATTGAATTTCTGTACGCTTTCCAGACAGATGACGAAAATTTCGAGGACTGTGCACTATAAAAAAAACCCTTCTGCGATACCTTTTCCTTTTGTTGTGGCTTTTTCCTAATATTCTTAATTTTCGTTTTACCTTCGTCCATATTTTTTTATCCAAACTAGTCATTTCAATTTAAAAAAAAAAATCGATTAAAGAGAGTATACAGTCGGTTCACCAAACACAATCTAATCTACAGAAAATTTTGCAAGCATTAAACAAAGAACAGATTGCAAGAATAGTCCACCAAACTTCTCAAAAAAATGACAAAAGCCACCCACATCACGAATATGATTGTAAGCTCAACTACCCATTAGAAAAAGATTATAAAACAAGGCTGTCACACATGTAAATATCAGGTGCGAAATACTGAACTTCCGCATGACCGGTTGATTGGGTTGGTTGGAATGCTGTGCTGTGCTTCAATAACCTTAATGAAACCAAATCAACGATACGTGCAATTCTTGGAGGGCATGTTCGTGGTTTACTTTCTGGTGGAGCTCCTCTATCTGGAGAAACTCAGCGGTTCGTGAACATATGCCTTAGGGCACCGATTTTGCAAGGATATGGTCTTACAGAATCATGTGCTGGAGCCTCTGCCATTTGAGTGATTTCCAGAAAATATGACGCGGGTTCAATCTCCTATTGCAGAACTGGAAGCAGAAACCTAAGATATGCCCACGATGGCTCTCGGGTCAGAATATGAATACAATGATGGTTAGGGTCTCCACTGCCACCTGTCTCTTGATGAACACCCCCCACCGTCATACCACCACATGTTCCTTTATCCTCCGGTGGTTGACACACGTCAAGGTTTAAACCATTAATTTCATCGTTTAACACTAATCGCCATCTAAGAATAAATTTCAACGCGTCAGGTGTTTAAATCCATGTGTGAGCACCGTGTCTTTTATATGCATGCAGGGTCGTTAGTTTTTATCTAACAGGTGTTAGTTTTTACGGAGAAGCATTTTTGTTTTTGTTTTTGTTTTTGAAGACTCAAATGACCATCCCTGATATTAATAATACATATGTTTCCTCTATTTAAAGCAGTGATATTTCTAGGCGCATATCGTTAGTGAGGTATATTTGTATATTAATCATCCATACAATATTTACTGCAGTGCATTGTTGTCGGGTTAATATCATTTGTAGCAATATCGTATTAAACTTCAAATAATCCACAGTGAATCCCAAGTCCAACAGATTATAGCTTTTGAACAATTATATGTCCACTACCAATCATTAGAATTGCCTGTACAAATTCGCAGATAGTGCACAGCTATGTTTCTCTTGCGAATTTTATCAGAAGGCTTAACGGAGTATCCTTAATGTAAATCTGCTACAGTCTCTAATCTAGCCCCTAAAACAAATCTTTCAGCAGGGTCCGACTTCTTCAGGAAACCTTCGTTCTGCTCCAGAATCCTTGGGTTGCTTCGCGTAAAATTGTCCTTAGAGGATTCGGATTTCCTGCCTCAGATAACTTCGGGTACCTTAGGTTTTAATCTGCCGTTACAGGGGTTCTTGATTGCTTCAGAATAATTTGTTTCTAGCTAAATTTTCTGAAGTTATTATCTATTATCAATACAAGTTTCTTTGTGGTAAACTTAGGCTGTCGTTGCAATCGTCGCTAATTTGTATGGTTTACCAAAAGGGTTTGTGCCTTTCAAATTCTGCTTGACAAAGCCATGGAATGGGAAAAATTGTGAACTATATGTCGGTTGATGAGAATACAATGTGTCGGATGGTTCAAAGTGTTCATGACTTTTGGTCAATGTCAATTCAGATATCAATTGCATTGCTTATTCTCTAACCTTGACCTATTACTCATTATCATCATAACTAGGTCCAGAGTATTTGATTTTTCAGTGCTTAAATCTCAAGAGGGATAGCTGTAATAAGCCCTAAAAACACTCTGGTTTGATTTATAATGATTATTATCTGGTGTTGACTGATTTGAGGTCTGGTCTGAAATCACTGTGACTGATATTAAGTTTATAGTGGTTTGTTTTAAGGCATCTCTGAAGTCTAGGACACTGTACTTGGCATTAAGATTGGTCTTGTGCATTTGCCCCTTGCATATTGGTAATTACCTTGAATAAAGGTCGACAAGTTTTCTTTAACAACAGTCACTCATTACAGATTTTTAACACATATCGGATCTGAATATGAATAAGATTGAGCTCTAAGAACATTGCAAATAATTGATCTTGTGCTAATTTTCACTTATTATTCTTGTCACTGATTCTTAGTTTGCAGTAGTCTGATATAAATTCCAGAGGTCTGATTTCAAGCTCACGGTGGTATTTTCATTAGCATATCTTGGTCTTTTAGGCATCTCACTCTTTGGGTGAAGGTCTCTTGGCCTTGAAGATTTACTTTCTCTTATTCTTGTTGACTGTCATAATCACATTCAGAACTGAAGTTAAGCATACAATGATATAATCAGCCTAAAATTTAGCTATTATAAACCTAAGACACGTGAGAGGTTAACATACATTAACTAAAGGCTAAATCTTTATTGAGTTTTCTGTCCTCTAATGCCCATTCTAGGATTAATCTCATAGTTAAAGCAATCTGATCTGATTTATTGAAGTCTGATACATCCTTTCCATTACTAAAATTCACTGCTAATCCTTTTTTGCATTAAGTGGTTAATGATAGCCATTTTCCTTCTAAGTTTGTCACTGTTTTGGGCTTGCTACTTCAAATCTGATTTGTTGGAAGACTGCTTCCAGGACTAATCCACTGTGGCTGTAACAGACCTTCCACAGTTCGGTTTTGGTCTTTTGTGACTGTAGCTTCAAGTTGATCTTTTTAACTATACTTACAGTGCCTCCAATCAACTCGACACTAAATCCGTTACTTACTAGCTGACTAGCCCTCAAATGTCTCTTTATTCCTTGGTGTGACTATCCACAGAAAATGCATAGACTTTTGAAGATTTCGGATTACTGAGGTGACACAGTATTCTTAATTTGAAAGGTGATTTCAGATCTTAATATTTATACCCAGAATTTCGCTATCTTAATATTTATGCCCAGAATTTTGCTCCTTTTACTAAAGGATTCGACCTTGAATGGGCTATTAATCTAGCCTCTTGGTCCTTTCAAAAACAGTACTTCTATACTCTTGAAATTACTTCACTGTCTTGTTCAGGCTGCGGCCTAATCATGTAGTTATGCTCAGAATGTCAACTTCTTTGTACAGTTATGACCTTCTAACTGCCCTTGTGCCAAAAGTTTTGAATTTGTAAACTTAACACTTAGTGTTAAATAGGAGAACTCTCTTAGTGTTAATTATAATTCCAGCTATATGATGGTAGCCACTAAGGTCCCAAGTGTTTAAACTTTGCTCTGATACCAAATGTAAAGACTGATATTAAATTTCAATCAGATTGACAGATTTCTTTTGTAAAATTCTATCAAATAAATTCTATCAAATTAAATGCATCTGCGTACCTGATTCTTTGCATCCCTGATTCTCCCATCTGGTGTTGATCACATTGCTCCAAGTTTTCTGGTTCCATTACCAAACCTGCGGATTCCTCCCTGCCTATTTGGGATCAACCTCTGCGGTTCCCAGATCTAGAGAACTTCGAAATGGAAGTCCACTGGCCCCCGTGCCCAAAACTCCAAGAACAGTTGAAGATTTTCCAATTTTCAGTTCCAAAATCCAGCCTCTGGCTCATCCCTCCAACAAATTTATTTTTCCCCTTCTCTGTATATTTTTCCCCCCTTTCTCATGCTCCTCTTCCGACTTTAAGTATCATTTCTTGGCGGTCACCGCTCCCTACATGGTGACACCTTACCTTGTAACGTGTAATTCTATTTGACCAAAGTTACAGAAAATTTGACGAGTATTAGTTTACCTTTAGGATTTTTTTTTTTATTAGTTTTCTTTAAATATCATTAGTTTATAATATTTATTTTATTTTGATTTGAATTTCACATTTTAATAATTTATTAATTTAATATTATGCGATATATAAATATATAACCATATAACTTAAATTTTACATTTATTTCATTTATAACTTAATTTACTTTATACTTTTAAATTTATATTATTAAAACTATTTAGGGTATTTTCCCCTTAATTATAAGGCATTAAGCAATATATTTGGTGATGGGTGAGGGTGTAACTTTTATTTGAAGCAATGCCGATTTTCAACATTTATAGTTAATTTAGAATATATATATATAATAGTGCAATACATGCAATACATGCATATGTAGCTATCATATGCATGCATTGTATGCATGCTAACACTCTAGTGCTCTCTATATTAAAGATGGGTCATTACAGAACTGTAAAGTGAAGTCAGCGAGCCAGAGAAACCACTTCATCAAATCATGTGTGCAATGTCCTTTTCCCATGTTTGATCATTGCCCAGAATAGAGAGATGTTAAAATTCAGATGCCTACTAGTTGGTTTCTTCATCATTTCTGTGTTGACATTTGCAACAGCAAAATGACCATGTTCAGCAGCTTCATATGCACCACCAGACATATCAGTATCAGCACCAAAATGGTCTGCATTTCGGAACAGAGTTCCTTTTCTCTCGTCAAGGAGTACAATTTGTATCATTGACCACTCAGGCTTGTACCAAAATTTTTCTTCAACATATTCTGCTCTCACCTGATACCTTCTTCACAGTGTGCAGATCGAACATTATGCTGAGCATAAATTCTTTGAAATTTATGACCCACAGGAAACTTACAGTCTTCTCATCTCCAGGCTGAGACTAGGCTCAATACATTAGAAGACAGAAATCCAAGAGCAAGATTGTAGTACACAAAATGGGTCTGTAAACCATAGTCCATTAGCTTTACTTGGAAATTATCAGCAGTTTTTTGCATGATTCCTCCAGAGAACAACGAAATATATTCCACCCTTTAACCTGCCCTGTTGATTTCGATGTGATCATCACTCTCTTCACTCTCCAAATGGTCTTCTGGATTAGGTTGCCATGAATCCTCTTTCTGTGTCTTATCAGGCTTGTCAAACAAATCAGTCACTAGATCATTATAAGCTGGAGTGTCTTTATTTTGTAGACTTGGGACCATTCTCCTTGTCTTGCTGGAAACCTTATCATCATTATCAGGATGGTCGAAAATGGCTCCATAATGAAAGATTCATTCCTGGGGTGATCCATTGTTTGAAATGCTCTCTGCTCAGAATTTATGCTTCTACAAGATCATACTCAAACCAAGAAAATGACGAGATATTACCCCCAAACATATAAATACAATGACATTCATTATTAGGTTTGTCTTCTAGGAAAGCAATTTTATCATCAAAAGGCACTTCTGAAAAGGTTGCCCTTGGATTGTCCTTTTTAGAGGACCCTTCATCATACCCGAAGCCTTTATTTGGGCTATTCATGCTGTCCTTATTGTTAAATTCACCAGAAATGAAGTTAATCCAATGGCAGTTGAGTGCCCCTTGTCATGTCAGCAAGCATCGTAGTCATATACAGGCAGGCCAGCAAAGTCCATAATGTACAATTTATGACTGCTGGTTTGAAACTTGATTTCTTTGTGCAAATGACATGATCTGTGTGAGGATGGCCATGTCATTATTTATTTCAGTGATGGTGCAAAGATCTACTTCTTGTTCTGCAAAACTTGCATCATAGACAGGGGTTTCAACATTGCCCTGTTCCAGATACACAGGCAAAACAGATCTGACGTGTACCTCATTGTAGAAATTTTCTCATTTCCCACCCCAGTTTTCAGTTTCACTTTATTTCTCCAAAATAGTTAAATGCCTTTTCCTATATCCATACATTCAACAACTGGAAAATAAATTTTGCTGAAAACACAAATTCTGGAAATATTACAGAATGCTGAAAATGCAGAAATAAATATCAGCACATACAAATAGCCATTCAACACATTTAAACACAGTGATTTTTGGTCAAGGTGACCCTGGAAAAACCCCCTACAACTCTTGGGGAAAACCAGTTCGAAAGCTCCTTCTTATTTCTGGAAAATGCTTTTTACAGTGAGAGAAATATTCAGCAAAAAATCAGCAAGCAAACTTTTACAACTTATTTCGTTTTCCGTGCCTCACAGCCAACTGGAAAAAACTTGCAAACAGCAAAACAAAACAGCAGTAAATGCTGTACGGCCTCTTCGATTGTTGTGCCCAAATTTCAGCCTTAAATGCTGCTGTACGGACTGCTTAGAAAAGCGTGCAAGCTGCCATAAATGCTGCTGTACGGTTTTCCTCGATTTCTGTGCAGAAAAACAGCAGTACAGCTGTACGGATTTCTTCCTAGAAAAGCGTGCCAAGGTACAGCCACTTGCTGTATAGCCTCCCTTGAAAAACGTGCCAGCAAACTTCAGATTTTCTGCTCCACGATTTCTGTGCTAACTTGCTGTACGGCCTCCTTGGAATCTGAACCAAAACTGTTGTACGGCCTTTCTAGAAAATCGTGCCCAAAATATGCCTTTCACTGTGTGCTAACTCAGCTGTACGGACTTGCTGAAACGCTGCCTTGGAATGTGTGCCAAGCTGCTGCCTCCTCCTCCTCACTGTCCAGAAATCTCCCTTGCTCTCTTGCTCTCATTCTCTCAATCTGTTCATGAAAGAATTAATGACCTTTTCCTCCTTTAATCTAACCCTAAGTGACTTTTGGGGAATCCCTAAATCCAATGGCTGAAATAGATTGAGATCTAGGGCTGAGATTAAATGCTCATTTAAATTTCACTTTCTATTTTTTAATTCACCCCAGTTTAATAAAGACCCACTTAGTCATTTATGTCCAAAGTCACTTTTCCTTTCTAATTCTACATTGACTTTATTAAAGTCACTTTAAAATTAGACTTTAGTAACTTTATCACTTAAAGTCACTTTTAAATTAGATTTGATTTTATAAAAATTATAAAGTCACTTTAGGAGAAAAATTAAATTCTTTTGGACACTTTTCCCTAGGCCAAAGATCAAAGCCTTAGGGAACCACCTGTCCTCCGGTACCAAATTTCAACACTCATTGTAAGTGCTAAGGTTGCTGCCATACTTGCTTTGCATGGAGCAATCAGCCAATGCTCTTTTGACCTTAGAAAACTGCTCATATTTCACTCCATTTCTAATGAAGTCAATGAGGTGAACAACACTTTTTTCATCTGTATGTTTTCCGTCCTCAAACCCATACTATGTTGTTCAGCAGACACATCATCATACCACAAGTCTTGCGAGGAAGTTTCACTTCCTTACAGACAACAGAATTCTCATTCAAATTGTCACCCATCTTTGATAGAGCCTATTATGGGGCTGGCTTTTGGTTCCGAAGTACATTCTCCCATGATGCCAGCAGTGTTGCCCTTTTTGGATCCTTTTCAAATCTTTAAATATGTGGTATCATCTTAAATGAGGCAGCCTATAATTCCCTCATCAAAAACACCTACGTCAGTCCCCAAAGCAATTCTACTCTGATCATCAAGGTTTGGTGTAATGCTGTCATCATAGTCTTCATGATGATCTTCATCTGTATGGTCAGCAGTGATGCCCCTTTCAAATTCTGAGCATAAACCTTCTTCTGGAGCAGATTCATTATCTCTGTCTTGCTGGACAGCAAACTCATTATTAGGGTCTGAAAATCAGCTGAAAAACTATGATGGTTTTTTTCCATATTTGGCTTTGGATCTTCCTGGGTTTCTTCATGAGGATTTGGATCTGTATCAATATCATCAAAGAATTCAAAAGAAACCCCACCTACCATGTCTCGAATATCCTTAATTATTCTTTTATCAACTTCATGTTCTTTAAATCAGTGTTTTACGACTCTGACTCCGACTCCGACTTGGCCGCGGATCGACTCCGACTCCGACTCCGACTCGGTAATGACTCGGCCGGCTCGATTTCAATGACTTGGTCGTTGTAAAAAATACATTAAATATTTATTTTTTTTATTAAAAAACATAATTTTAAATATTTTAAAATTTAAACATAATTTTAAATATTTTAAAATTTAAACATAATTTTAAAGATTTTCATTCATGTTTCCATTGTCCAACTCCAAACACACAGTGGGGGAAGAGTCGAAGACAGTTTTGGAATTTATTGAAGGTGCTTGGCCCTTTCTTCTAGACCACATATGAAGTATCTGTGGCTCCATTGAAGCTACCTGGAACTATAATCTTGAGCAGTCACATAAAATGCTTGAATCTCCATGTTCATTGCACATGCTAAGTATGAGTTCTGTTGAGGTTATGACAATGTTTGCATTAACAGTTTTGTTGGTAACTCTTCATCCTACAGCAGCATGTAAAAGTTACACAATTAACCAGTCCTATTGTTTGCAGCATTAAGGTGATTGAAGAAGTCTAAATATTGACTCTACTGTAGTCACTAATCACTATCAGTAAAACTTGGATCTCTCCTATTCTATAAACTATAAAGAAGAGATGAATTGCAGAGCTGCAGCCAAGAGAGTTGATTCAGAGTGAGGTTGGAGAATCAGAGACATGAATTTACCAGTAGCAAGATGCTATTGCTGTGTATGAGTCTAAGAAGACTAGAAAGCATGAGTTTACTAGTAGCAAGCTTGAAGACTCAAAGGCATGAGTTACTAGTAGCAAGGTGCCATCCATGAATCTAAGAAGACTCAAGGCATAAGTTTACAAGTAGCAAGAATCAAGATGCAGCCTGTATGGTCTTGTTGCCACAAGCATACTTGCAAAAATATTGGAAATGTTCCCAAATTAAGAACAATACAAAAACAATCCATGGCTGCATTTGAAACTAATCAATCTTATTCTTTACTAGATACATATTACAGACTATTCGGCATATGTCTTAGAGAAATGACGAGCTAGTTGCTATGTAATTTTCATGTTTTGAGTTAATAGACAGTGGTGGAAATGGTTGCTGCAATATTAGCTTGCTGTAAAATTATAACACTTATATTGTGATTTCACAGTTCACTTGTGACTCGGCCAGCTACCCGGCCTGGTTGACCGAGTCACATATGACTCGGCCGAGTAACACTTATATTGTGATTTCACAGTTCACTTGTGACTCGGCCAGCTACCCGGCCTGGTTGACCGAGTCACATATGACTCGGCCGAGGCATTGGATGACTCGGCCGAGTCATATGTGACTCGGTCAACCGAACCGGGTAGCTGGCCGAGTCACTCCCCAGGGCTTTGACTCGGTTCGACTCGGCCGAGTCGGAGTCGATTCGGCCGTTTTGTAAAACAATGCTTTAAATAGCACAATGGGACTTCTTGCTAGGTCATCATCTTCATTAATGCCTTATCTCCTTCAAAAAGAGCCAGGAGACCTTCCTGCTGTAGGTGCTGCCAACAAGTGCAGGTAGATATCTTTGAGCTTTTGCAATCTTGGGCCACCATGCTTTGACTAGGGAGGCTGAGAGCGCATGAAGTATGTCTAGAAATGAAAATCCTGTGACCACCCACCATGGCAAGGTTCACACCCTTTCCAGTTGAATGGATCTTTGCACACTTGTGAACCATATATAAAGGACATCCTTTGCTGAAGGGTTTTTGTTGTATGCTGAATGTGGAAATCCCCTTTCTGCACTTGTACATATGCTTGCTTCTATATGAGTTGATATGGCTGTTCATACTCTATGGAGTGATATTGTTGATCATGAGGCCAAAATTCTGCAATTTGACATCGCTTGGTGTTTGTGTCATATATAGGATAACCTGTGGAGATAAGAGTAGTGAAAATCCCATTTACATCTGTCAATCTTGAGCAATAGATCAATAGACTCACACTCTTTGTACCATCCATCCTCTTCAATAGTAGGCTCATTCACTGAATCCTTCTCTCCAAAATCACTGTGAGATGTGTCATGAAGATCAATTGCTTGGAAAGCAAAGTAGCTTGTTGAATTGGTGCTTTTTTCTTGAGGAGGTTGGGTGGGTTCATGAATTTTCCTGATATCAAGGCTCTCTAGATATTCTTGTTTTTTAATCATTTCCTGGTTGTTGATGGAAAAACAAGGAGATTTTTCTTTTAATGATGTCACCTGGTCTTCCTCAATAAGATGGGACTCATCATTACACTTCTCTTCTCAAGGAGACACATTTTTTTCTATTCTAAGGTTTCCTTCATTCTCTTCCTTCTCGAATGGATGTCCTCACTATTTTGATTTCCTTCGTCAATAAGATCTTGTTTATCATTATTCTCAAGGTCATGCGATAATGGTTTGTGAGAAGCAAAAGAAGGTTGAGCCTCTTCATGGGAACCTTCTTTACTGACTTCACCAAAAAGACTAGGGCCCTCTCCTAATGCAATCTGTGTCCAATATAGTCTTTCTATATCTAGGATAATGGGAAGCCAACTCTCTGAAGCTCAATCCCATCTTGCACAAAATGCTTCCAGGAATGTTGCAAAGGATGGAAACACGACCTTTCTAAGGCTTTTGTACCAAATCCATGAAGATCCTTCCAAACTTATATTGAATTGACCCATCATGACATCCTCATAGAGGAAGTCATTTTTCTTAAATATTTGATATAAGCAGAAAGATGTTTTACAAATGAATTCCCATATCCATGAAACATAGGTCTGTCATGTGATTAGATTTTATAATTATGGGGAAAAGCCTTCATAACTGAGAAGTTAACTGGATCATACATGGTGCTAACCATGGAGGTATCTCCATTTTGTTGATAGTTATCAAACTTGGCTAGTAAGGCTAAAATGAAAATATATGATGAAAAATATCAATGAAATTACCACAATGCAGTTGCCAATACATACCTCTTGACTCGTGCCTTAGTCAAGAAAGACCACGATCAATCTTTCTTTTAGCATGCTCAAGTTTGAGGAGATAGGACGAGTTCATGGAGCAGTTTACTCGTGTGCAAATATTGGAGGCTCAATAATGTGGTTCTCCAAGTGTGAGTTCTAATTTAGAATAGGATGAGTTGGAGAGCTTCAGTCTTGATTGAAGCAAGGACGTGTTACACGAGCAATTAACTCTATTAACAAGTCAAATTTCACTCGTGTTCTAAATTCGGACTTGCCAGAATTAGCATGATCGAATTGCTTAAAATGAGGACGAAGGCACAGGTTGAATCATTGTTGTTTGCACAAGGTTGTGTGAGCAAAGCTTCTTTCTATGAGAGCGTATCAAGGAGGAGCTTGTACGAAGTTTTGAGAGAGAAAATTCCTTGCACGTTTGCGCTCGGATTTAGGGGTAAATTCCTAAAGTATAGGGGCCTATTCTGTGCTTGGAAATAGGAGATTTCTAGCAATAGGAAATAGGGCAGAGATTGCGCAAGCAAGGAGGAGCTGAATCATTATTGCTTGCACAAGGTTGTGTGAGCATAGCTTCTTGCTAGGAGAGTGTATCAAGGAGGAGCCTGTATGCAGTTTTGAGAGAGAGAATTCCTTGTAGGTTTGTGCTAGGATTTAGGAGTAAATTCCTATTGTACAGGGGCCTATTCTGTGCTTGGAAATAGGAGATTTCCAGCTCTAGGAAATAGGGCAAAGACCGCGTAAGCAAGGAGGAGTTGGCTCAGGGTTTTTTGCAGGGTGTTTCAATCTTAGTCTAAGTAGTAAGAACATCTGTGTTTTTTGTGAAACAATATTGTCTTGTAAAAGAAACTTGATTGCTCAAAATTTTCTTAATAAAAATCTACAACAAGGAGAGGGTTTTCCTAGTTGGGTTCCCTAGAAAAAAAATTGTGTTGTTGAATTGTGTGATTGTGTATTTATTTCTGTTCCTATTCCATTGCAAAATAGGTAGAGAAATTCCGTGTCTATATGAAAAGAAACTATTTTTCAGAATGTTAATATTAGCAGTTGCAGAATTTCGTGGATTTTCTACATGGTAGCAGAGCATGGATCAAAATAAGGACCATCACATCACCAATGTAACACATCCAAGGAGAAAAAACATCAAAAGAAGATGCCTCCGAGGCAACCGTAGATCAAGAGCTTGTTACCCACCAACAGTGGGTGACACCAATAGGAGAAATTTTTCTCCTTGATTCGTCTTCAGCCGATAGCCAACAACCCTTTGGAGCCACCATATAGCTTGATGTGCCACCATTGCCCGCCACCTGAGCCAACTATTATGTGCCCTCACCCATTTGTTATGATTGTTTGTTTGAAGGTGGACTTTCCAACCCCGAAGGTATGACTTTTCATTATGTCATTGGGTATCTTTGCTTACTTATCATGGACACATCTAGACATGGATTAGTGGGGGGATTTGGTGGAAAGAATGGGCTTGGTCTGTACTCTTGTCCCCTTGTCCAATTTGGTGGTTAGTCTTGTATCCTAGTCCCATGGGATATCTTTTATTGGCTACCAGCGTTAGGAGTGAGACTACACGGGAAACCCCAATTTTGGCTACGTCATCCCACTTCCCGATGGCACACACATAACTCCCCTACACTCATTATAACTCATTTTCACATATTTCCCATTCGGGTCCACATTTGTCCATTGGGTCCACAAGGAGTTAGCCTCCCCCCTCCCTTGTCTACACTTTGGGTTAGGCCTAGAATGATGCCTCGGAGGTTGATGCAGCTAAAAGAAAGTTAAAAACATAATTTGGCCACTTACAATAGGAAATGTACCATAAAATGCAAAAGATGGCCGGGGAATAAAAATTTAGCATGTGGGCAAAAGCCAAACTTGAGATCTACCCCTATCATTATGGCCATCACCTTGGTTCCTAACTTCCTAGGGCCCCTATATGAGTCCCCCTACATCATTAAGGAACCCATGATTGTCTCAATCCTTGGTGGGCGATGAACTTCCCAACCTTAAGGAGGTATCCACTGCTATATCATTCACATCATGTTCTCATTCAGTGTCTATGATATTTGTGCTATTGTTTTGGTAATTGCTTGATGAAATAAAAGATAAAAGAAGAACATAAAGATAAGAAAGTCACGAGTAATTGTCTATATAAATAAAATATTTCTGCCTTTCTGATTTTCTAAGATGGTTTCAGAGCTAAGGTGAAGAAGGGAAAAAGGCAGTTTGAGGATCTACTGAAAGGAGTCTAAGAAACCTCAAAAGGTTGAGCAAGGGATCATATAAGGAGATCTTATAAGGAAAGAAGCTTACTACCTTCAAGGACAATGTCTAACACAATAAAGGGAGAGAACAAATTAGAAGGAGCATCAAATTACAGGTCATGGAAGAAAAGAATTGATCTCATTCTTGAAAAGAACAAAGTCCTGGATTTGGTCAGAGGAAAAGTGAAGAAACCTACCAAAGGATCTAGTGATGCAGATAAAGTGAAGTTTAGAGAGTCAGAAATATTGGCTATGACACTAATGGTAGAAGGTATAAAGGACAATCTTGTCCCATACATTTCCAACATAGACCATGCTCAAGAAATGTATGAAGCCTTATCAAAATTGTTCACTATCAAGAACATCAGTCAAGTAGCAAGTCTTAAGAATGAACTAAGGACCACAAAAATGACAAAAGATGACACTGTGGCTTCCTTCTTTGTAAGGATAGCTAGAATTAGAGATGACCTTCAAGCCATAGATGAGATTGTACTGGAAAAAGAACTAGTGATTACTGCATTATTAGGATTGCCACCTACTTGGAGTGCTTTTGCTTCAGGAATCAACAACTGGAAAGAAACTCCATCATTCGAACAATTATGGAATGCCTGCAGCCAAGAAGAGATGAGAATCTCATTAGTAACCAACAATGAAGAAGAGAAAGTTTCAAATGCATACTCCGCTTATCACAAGAAAGGAAACTTCAAGAAGTCAAAAGGGCCAAGAAGGAAGGTAGACATGTCCAAAATAGAATGCTACCAATGTCATAAAATGGGTCACTATAAAAGTGACTGTCCTAACAATCTGAAGAACAAGAAAAGGAACAGGGATCAAGCTAATGTTGTTGAAGAAGGATCTCCAAAGAAGAATAAAGCTGAGGATTCAGATATAAGGGACCTACACTACTAAATCCTTTACTCTAGTTGTTTCATTTTTTATTTCTAGTATTTATAGGTTTAACATATTTTGGAAAAACATTTTTTAATTGTTTATAAGGTTATAGGTATCCCAGTCTGTCTTCCCTCTAACAGCTAGTTTACTTGTCCCAATGACTAATTTGGCCTCCAATGGCTAGTTCGACTTGACCCTTTTCCCTTCTGTAGCTCAACTTAGCCACCTCTTTTCTAGATTTTCAACATTCTTGCCCTTCGGGAAATTCTGGAACCTTGGTATTGCTTTGCTGGCCCATATCTCTATTGGGTATCTTTCAGATTTTCCTGAACCTGCAAGGCATTGCCACATCATCAGCTTCTCTGCCATGTTATCCACCCCCTGTATTGGTTTTCTAATGTCCTAGCTGATCACTGAAATCTGGCACATGGGTATTGTTCGTATCTTTGTGCTGATTATTTTTGACATAATGCATGTCAGATTCTACCCAACGCTTCACCTGTTTTGCCACCTGGAAATCTGTTCTGATTTGTTGACCAAGTTTGGCCTAGCTGTAACTAGCCACTGCCATCTCTGATTTGAAAACTTGAATGTGGTATGAACTCCTCTCATCAAACTGGATAATCTGAGTTCAAGTTGAAATTTTGACCATCATGATCAGTTTGCATTGGGAATTGTGGACTGCCTTAAAATGTGAAAAGTTGTGAAATGAGACTGCCATTCTCTGAGACATGTTTGAAGAATACTGCAAAGTGTTCATATGTACCCTTGCTGACATTACAGGTAATAGGTCCAAAAGTTTTAGCATGTTGGCAATAAAATGGCCAACTTCAAACCTAGTGGAAAAATGAGAAAAAATGAATATAGAATATTACTAGAAAAAAGATAGACCTATGAGCTTCTAAAATTGTTCTATAGTCCACGAAAAATGATAGAAAGATGCAAGTTGTATGCACTATGCAACTGCAAACCCTTACATAAGTTTGGAAACAATTGACGTGTTATGTTGATTAACACGTACCCAGGAAGTGAAAACTATGAGCAGTAATCAAGCCCTTATTCCAAGGCGAATTTCATTTGCAGTAAAAACAAATGTTTGTCTCTCCAAATTGATGCTTTTCACTCTTTGGCTCTTTATCTCTCAACCCCAATAATTGAAAAGAACAATAACTCCAAAAAATCCAATTTTTGACCATTATGGGTGCTTTCCCGCGCAGTGACAATTAATACCCATGGACTTGCAATTTTTTTGAATTAATCACAAATTTCTGTATTATGTGTGATTTTTTGATTCTTGGAATTAATCATGATTATTGTTGATGATTAATCATTTTGATCTTGTCATTGGATTAATTACAATTAATTAGATGATTTCCGATATTTTCATCTTTGAAACTTCTATTCTGTTCTTTCTTCTAGATCTGGCCACTTTTACTTGTTTTTGGGGGGTTGGTGGGGGAATGTTGCGGTAAAGCCCCTTTTATCCACTTAGATGGGCAACAATATTTCTATCTAACATGGCTCCTTGGCCTGCACCACATAAGTTCTAGGTTGTGTTAGACTGAGGGATCCTATTCTCCTTGGCCTGCTCCAACTAAGCTCTAGATTGTGGTATACGGAGGGCTCCTAGGATGATAAGAGCTACTTGGGAGAACTGCTTCTGAATGACACCTATATAGAGATGCATTAATAGTTTCTTCTACTGTGCATTCTCTGGCCTTGGATGTTAGGACTCAGGAGTGGTCCTACCTCTTCTTCAACTCCGACTACCACTATTTTCAGGTTGATGACACCTAGGTTTACTCCCCAAGGTGCCGTTAATCTAGGCTACTATGTAGATGCATTATCCTGCAGGCACTTGATGTTGAAATCTGCACTATTGATTCAGATGATGAGCAGGGCTAACTCCCTCCTCTCCTTATGGTAGCTGTGTTTCTGTCTAGTATAACTTCTTTACTGATTCTCCTTCAGTTTATGGGGTTTTCCTTTTTGGAGTAACCTGCATGTACACCTATGCTTATGTCATTTTATTCCTTGCTGCTCTTGTACTCATTGTTCATTTGATTTCATCTCATTTTAGGGGGTCTTTTGTATCCCTGTTCTGGTTGGTTATTATTGCTGTACTGGTCACTAGTCCCTTTTGATCTGTTTTGGTCTTTAGTGAACATTAAAACAAAATTTACTTTTTATGAATAATCAATTAGTTAGTTTTATGACAAGTCCCCTCCCTTGAGCTTATTTGTGCTCAAACTAAAGGCAGGGAAGGTGTTAATGTTAAATACAATGCTATGGTGGATTCACTTCTGTAGAAAATAGAACTGTTGACTCCCCAGGGCCCTGTTAGCATAGGCCACTATGCAGATGCATTCCAGCAGGTTCTTGACATTGAAATCTGTACTATTGATTCAGATAATGAGCAGGGCTAACTCCCCCTTCTCCTTATGATAGTTGCATTTTTGTCTAGGCTAACTTCTTTGCTGGATCTCCCTCAGTTTATGGGGTTTTCTATTTTGGAGTAACCTGCATGTACACCTATGCTTATGTCATTTTGTTCAAAGCGCTCTTGTACCCATTTTTCATTTGATTTCAGCTCATTTTAGGGGGTCTTTTGTATCCCTGTTTTGGTTGGTTATTATTGCTGTAATGTTCACTGGTCCCTTTTGATCTATTTTGGTCTTTAGTGAACATTAACAAATTTTTTTTTTGAATGATCAATTAGTTAGGTTTATGACAATTCCCTTCCCATGAGCTTCTTTGTGCTCAAATCAAAGGAGGGAAGATCTTAATCTTAAATGGAATGCTACGGTGGATTCACTTTTCTAGAAATTAGGAACTGTTTTTTCTGTTAGTTTTTATCTAACAGGTGTTAGTTTTCACGGAGAAGCATTTTTGTTTTTGTTTTTGTTTTTGAAGACTCAAATGACCATCCCTGATATTAATAATACATATGTTTCCTCTATTTAAAGCAGTGATATTTCTAGGCGCATATCATTAGTGAGGTATATTTGTATATTAATCATCCATACAATATTTACTGCAGTGCATTGTTGTCGGGTTAATATCATTTGTAGCAATATTGTATTAAACTTCAAATAATCCACAGTGAATCACAAGTCCAACAGATTATAGCTTTTGAACAATTATACGTCCACTACCAATCATTAGAATTGCCTGTACAAATTCGCAGATAGTGCACAGCTATGTTTCTCTTGCGAATTTTATCAGAAGGCTTAACGGAGTATCCTTAATGTAAATCTGCTACAGTCTCTAATCTAGCCCCTAAAACAAATCTTTTAGCAGGGTCCGACTTCTTCAGGAAACCTTCGTTCTGGTCCAGAATCCTTGGGTTGCTTCGCGTAAGATTGTCCTTAGAGGATTCGGATTTCCTGCCTCAGATAACTTCGGGTACCTTAGGTTTTAATCTGCCGTTACAGTGGTCCTTGACTGCCTCAGAATAATTTGTTTTTAGCTAATTTTTCTGAAGTTATTATCTATTATCAATACAAGTTTCTTTGTGGTAAACTTAGGCTGTCGTTGCAATCGTCGCTAATTTGTATGGTTTACCAAAAGGGTTTATGCCTTTCAAATTTTGCTTGACAAAGCCATGGAATGGGAAAAATTGTGAACTATATGTTGGTTGATGAGAATACAATGTGTCGGATGGTTCAAAGTGTTCATGACTTTTGGTCAATGTCAATCCAGATATCAATTGCATTGCTTATTCTCTAACCTTGACCTATTATTCATTATCATCATAACTAAGTCCAGAGTATTTGATTTTTCAGTGCTTAAATCTCAAGAGGGATAGCTGTAATAAGCCCTAAAAACACTCTGGTTTGATTTATAATGATTATTATCTGGTGTTGACTGATTTGAGGTCTGATCTGAAATCACTGTGACTGATATTAAGTTTACAGTGGTTTGTTTTGAGGCATCTCTGAAGTCTAGGACACTGTACTTGGCATTAAGATTGGTCTTGTGCATTTGTCCCTTGCATATTGGTAATTACCTTGAATAAAGGTCGACAAGTTTTCTTTAACAACAGTCACTCATTACAGATTTTTAACACATATCAGATCTGAATATGAATAAGATTGAGCTCTAAGAACATTGCAAATAATTGATCTTGTGCTAATTTTCACTTCTTATTCTTGTCACTGATTCTTAGTTTGCAGTAGTCTGATATAAATTCCAGAGGTCTGATTTCAAGCTCACGGTGGTATTTTCATTAGCATATCTTGGTCTTTTAGGCATCTCACTCTTTGGGTGAAGGTCTCTTGGCCTTGAAGATTTACTTTCTCTTATTCTTGTTGACTGTCATAATCACATTCAGAACTGAAGTTAAGCATACAATGATATAATCAGCCTAAAATTTAGCTATTATAAACCTAAGACACGTGAGAGGTTAACACACATTAACTAAAGGCTAAATCTTTATTGAGTTTTCTGGCCTCTAATGCCCATTCTAGGATTAATCTCATAGTTAAAGCAATCTGATCTGATTTATTGAAGTCTGATACATCCTTTCCATTACTAAAATTCACTGCTAATCCTTTTATGCATTTAGTAGTTAATGACAGCCTTTTTCCTTCTAAGTTTGTCACTGTTTTGGGCTTGCTACTTCAAATCTGATTTGTTGGAAGACTGCTTCCAGGACTAATCCACTGTGGCTGTAACAGACCTTCCACAGTTCGGTTTTGGTCTTTTGTGACTGTAGCTTCAAGTTGATCTTTTTAACTATACTTACAGTGCCTCCAATCAACTCGACACTAAATCCTTTACTTACTAGCTGACTAGCCCTCAAATGTCTCTTTATTCCTTGATGTGACTATCCACAGAAAATGCATAGACTTTTGAAGATTTCGGATTACTGAGGTGACACAGTATTCTTAATTTGAAAGGTGATTTCAGATCTTAATATTTATACCCAGAATTTCGCTATCTTAATATTTATGCCCAGAATTTCGCTCCTTTTACTAAAGGATTCGACCTTGAATGGGCTATTAATCTAGCCTCTTGGTCCTTTCAAAAACAGTACTTCTATACTCTTGAAATTACTTCACTGTCTTGTTCAGGCTACGGCCTAATCATGTACTTATGCTCAGAATGTCAACTTCTTTGTACAGTTATGACCTTCTAACTGCCCTTGTGCCAAAAGTTTTGAATTTGTAAACTTAACACTTAGTGTTAAATAGGAGAACTCTCTTAGTGTTAATTATAATTCCAGCTATATGATGGTAGCCACTAAGGTCCCAAGTGTTTAAACTTTGCTTTGATACCAAATGTAAAGACTCATATTAAATTTCAATCAGATTGACAGATTTCTTTTGTAAAATTTTATCAAATAAATTCTATCAAATTAAATGCATCTGCGTACCTGATTCTTTGCATCCCTGATTCTCCCATCTGGTGTTGATCACATTGCTCCAAGTTTTCTGGTTCCATTACCAAACCTGCGGATTCCTCCCTGCCTATTTGGGATCAACCTCTGCGGTTCCCAGATCTAGAGAACTTCGAAATGGAAGTCCACTGGCCCCCGTGCCCAAAACTCCAAGAACAGTTGAAGATTTTCCAATTTTCAGTTCCAAAATCCAGCCTCTGGCTCATCCCTCCAACAAATTTATTTTTCCCCTTCTCTGTATATTTTTCCCCCCTTTCTCATGCTCCTCTTCCGACTTTAAGTATCATTTCTTGGCGGTCACCGCTCCCTACATGGTGACACCTTACCTTGTAACGTGTAATTCTATTTGACCAAAGTTACAGAAAATTTGACGAGTATTAGTTTACCTTTAGGATTTTTTTTTTTATTAGTTTTCTTTAAATATCATTAGTTTATAATATTTATTTTATTTTGATTTGAATTTCACATTTTAATAATTTATTAATTTAATATTATGCGATATATAAATATATAACCATATAACTTAAATTTTACATTTATTTCATTTATAACTTAATTTACTTTATACTTTTAAATTTATATTATTAAAATTATTTAGGGTATTTTCCCCTTAATTATAAGGCATTAAGCAATATATTTGGTGATGGGTGAGGGTGTAACTTTTATTTGAAGCAATGCCGATTTTCAACATTTATAGTTAATTTAGAATATATATATATAATAGTGCAATACATGCATATGTAGCTATCATATGCATGCATTGTATGCATGCTAACACTCTAGTGCTCTCTATATTAAAGATGGGTCATTACAGAACTGTAAAGTGAAGTCAGCGAGCCAGAGAAACCACTTCATCAAATCATGTGTGCAATGTCCTTTTCCCATGTTTGATCATTGCCCAGAATAGAGAGATGTTAAAATTCAGATGCCTACTAGTTGGTTTCTTCATCATTTCTGTGTTGACATTTGCAACAGCAAAATGACCATGTTCAGCAGCTTCATATGCACCACCAGACATATCAGTATCAGCACCAAAATGGTCTGCATTTCGGAACAGAGTTCCTTTTCTCTCGTCAAGGAGTACAATTTGTATCATTGACCACTCAGGCTTGTACCAAAATTTTTCTTCAACATATTCTGCTCTCACCTGATACCTTCTTCACAGTGTGCAGATCGAACATTATGCTGAGCATAAATTCTTTGAAATTTATGACCCACAGGAAACTTACAGTCTTCTCATCTCCAGGCTGAGACTAGGCTCAATACATTAGAAGACAGAAATCCAAGAGCAAGATTGTAGTACACAAAATGGGTCTGTAAACCATAGTCCATTAGCTTTACTTGGAAATTATCAGCAGTTTTTTGCATGATTCCTCCAGAGAACAACGAAATATATTCCACCCTTTAACCTGCCCTGTTGATTTCGATGTGATCATCACTCTCTTCACTCTCCAAATGGTCTTCTGGATTAGGTTGCCATGAATCCTCTGTCTGTGTCTTATCAGGCTTGTCAAACAAATCAGTCACTAGATCATTATAAGCTGGAGTGTCTTTATTTTGTAGACTTGGGACCATTCTCCTTGTCTTGCTGGAAACCTTATCATCATTATCAGGATGGTCGAAAATGGCTCCATAATAAAAGATTCATTCCTGGGGTGATCCATTGTTTGAAATGCTCTTTGCTCAGAATTTATGCTTCTACAAGATCATACTCAAACCAAGAAAATGACGAGATATTACCCCCAAACATATAAATACAATGACATTCATTATTAGGTTTGTCTTCTAGGAAAGCAATTTTATCATCAAAAGGCACTTCTGAAAAGGTTGCCCTTGGATTGTCCTTTTTAGAGGACCCTTCATCATACCCGAAGCCTTTATTTGGGCTATTCATGCTGTCCTTATTGTTAAATTCACCAGAAATGAAGTTAATCCAATGGCAGTTGAGTGCCCCTTGTCATGTCAGCAAGCATCGTAGTCATATACAGGCAGGCCAGCAAAGTCCATAATGTACGATTTATGACTGCTGGTTTGAAACTTGATTTCTTTGTGCAAATGACATGATCTGTGTGAGGATGGCCATGTCATTATTTATTTCAGTGATGGTGCAAAGATCTACTTCTTGTTCTGCAAAACTTGCATCATAGACAGGGGTTTCAACATTGCCCTGTTCCAGATACACAGGCAAAACAGATCTGACGTGTACCTCATTGTAGAAATTTTCTCATTTCCCACCCCAGTTTTCAGTTTCACCTTATTTCTCCAAAATAGTTAAATGCCTTTTCCTATATCCATACATTCAACAACTGGAAAATAAATTTTGCTGAAAACACAAATTCTGGAAATATTACAGAATGCTGAAAATGCAGAAATAAATATCAGCACATACAAACAGCCATTCAACACATTTAAACACAGTGATTTTTGGTCAAGGTGACCCTGGAAAAACCCCCTACAACTCTTGGGGAAAACCAGTTCGAAAGCTCCTTCTTATTTCTGGAAAATGCTTTTTACAGTGAGAGAAATATTCAGCAAAAAATCAGCAAGCAAACTTTTACAACTTATCTCGTTTTCCGTGCCTCACAGCCAACTGGAAAAAACTTGCAAACAGCAAAACAGAACAGCAATAAATGCTGTACGGCCTCCTCGATTTTTGTGCCCAAATTTCAGCCTTAAATGCTGCTGTACGGACTGCCTAGAAAAGCGTGCAAGCTGCCATAAATGCTGCTGTACGGTTTTCCTCGATTTCTGTGCAGAAAAACAGCAGTACAGCTGTACGGATTTCTGCCTAGAAAAGCGTGCCAAGGTACAGCCACTTGCTGTATGGCCTCCCTTGAAAAACGTGCCAGCAAACTTCAGATTTTCTGCTCCTCGATTTCTGTGCTAACTTGCTGTACGGCCTCCTTGGAATCTGAACCAAAACTGTTGTACGGCCTTTCTAGAAAATCGTGCCCAAAATCTGCCTTTCACTGTGTGCTAACTCAGCTGTACGGACTTGCTGAAACGCTGCCTTGGAATGTGTGCCAAGCTGCTGCCTCCTTCTCCTCACTGTCCAGAAATCTCCCTTGCTCTCTTGCTCTCCTTCTCTCAATCTGCTCATGAAAGAATTAATGACCTTTTCCTCCTTTAATCTAACCCTAAGTGACTTTTGGGGAATCCCTAAATCCAATGGCTGAAATAGATTGAGATCTAGGGCTGAGATTAAATGCTCATTTAAATTTCACTTTCTATTTTTTAATTCACCCCACTTTAATAAAGACCCACTTAGTCATTTATGTCCAAAGTCACTTTTCCTTTCTAATTTTACATTGACTTTATTAAAGTCACTTTAAAATTAGACTTTAGTAACTTTATCACTTAAAGTCACTTTTAAATTAGATTTGACTTTATAAAAATTATAAAGTCACTTTAGGAGAAAAATTAAATTCTTTTGGACACTTTTCCCTAGGCCAAAGATCAAAGCCTTAGGGAACCACCTGTCCTCCGGTACCAAATTTCAACACTCATTGTAAGTGCTAAGGTTGCTGCCATACTTGCTTTGCATGGAGCAATCAGCCAATACTCTTTTGACCTTGGAAAACTGCTCATATTTCACTCCATTTCTAATGAAGTCAATGAGGTGAACAACACTTTTTTCATCTGTATGTTTTCCGTCCTCAAACCCATACTATGTTGTTCAGCAGACACATCATCATACCACAAGTCTTGCGAGGAAGTTTCACTTCCTTACAGACAACAGAATTCTCATTCAAATTGTCACCCATCTTTGATAGAGCCTATTATGGGGCTGGCTTTTGGTTCCGAAGTACATTCTCCCATGATGCCAGCAGTGCTGCCCTTTTTGGATCCTTTTCAAATCTTTAAATATGTGGTATCATCTTAAATGAGGCAGCCTATAATTCCCTCATCAAAAACACCTACGTCAGTCCCCAAAGCAATTCTACTCTGATCATCAAGGTTTGGTGTAATGCGGTCATCATAGTCTTCATGATGATCTTCATCTGTATGGTCAGCAGTGATGCCCCTTTCAAATTCTGAGCATAAACCTTCTTCTGGAGCAGATTCATTATCTCTGTCTTGCTGGACAGCAAACTCATTATTAGGGTCTGAAAATCAGCTGAAAAAACTATGATGGTTTTTTTCCATATTTGGCTTTGGATCTTCCTGGGTTTCTTCATGAGGATTTGGATCTGTATCAATATCATCAAAGAATTCAAAAGAAACCCCACCTACCATGTCTCGAATATCCTTAATTATTCTTTTATCAACTTCATGTTCTTTAAATAGCACAATGGGACTTCTTGCTAGGTCATCATCTTCATTAATGCCTTATCTCCTTCAAAAAGAGCCAGGAGACCTTCCTGCTGTAGGTGCTGCCAACAAGTGCAGGTAGATATCTTTGAGTTTTTGCAATCTTGGGCCACCATGCTTTGACTAGGGAGGCTGAGAGCGCATGAAGTATGTCTAGAAATGAAAATCCTGTGACCACCCACCATGGCAAGGTTCACACCCTTTCCAGTTGAATGGATCTTTGCACACTTGTGAACCATATATAAAGGACATCCTTTGCTGAAGGGTTTTTGTTGTATGCTGAATGTGGAAATCCCTTTCTGCACTTGTACATATGCTTGCTTCTGTATGAGTTGATATGGCTGTTCATACTCTATGGAGTGATATTGTTGATCATGAGGCCAAAATTCTGCAATTTGACATCGCTTGGTGTTTGTGTCATATATAGGATCACCTGTGGAGATAAGAGTAGTGAAAATCCCATTTACATCTGTCAATCTTGAGCAATAGATCAATAGACTCACACTCTTTGTACCATCCATCCTCTTCAATAGTAGGCTCATTCACTGAATCCTTCTCTCCAAAATCACTGTGAGATGTGTCATGAAGATCAATTGCTTGGAAAGCAAAGTAGCTTGTTGAATTGGTGCTTTTTTCTTGAGGAGGTTGGGTGGGTTCATGAATTTTCCTGATATCAAGGCTCTCTAGATATTCTTGTTTTTTAATCATTTCCTGGTTGTTGATGGAAAAACAAGGAGATTTTTCTTTTAATGATGTCACCTGGTCTTCCTCAATAAGATGGGACTCATCATTACACTTCTCTTCTCAAGGAGACACATTTTTTTCTATTCTAAGGTTTCCTTCATTCTCTTCCTTCTCGAATGGATGTCCTCACTATTTTGATTTCCTTCGTCAATAAGATCTTGTTTATCATTATTCTCAAGGTCATGCGATAATGGTTTGTGAGAAGCAAAAGAAGGTTGAGCCTCTTCATGGGAACCTTCTTTACTGACTTCACCAAAAAGACTAGGGCCCTCTCCTAATGCAATCTGTGTCCAATATAGTCTTTCTATATCTAGGATAATGGGAAGCCAACTCTCTGAAGCTCAATCCCATCTTGCACAAAATGCTTCCAGGAATGTTGCAAAGGATGGAAACACGACCTTTCTAAGGCTTTTGTACCAAATCCATGAAGATCCTTCCAAACTTATATTGAATTGACCCATCATGACATCCTCATAGAGGAAGTCATTTTTCTTAAATATTTGATATAAGCAGAAAGATGTTTTACAAATGAATTCCCATATCCATGAAACATAGGTCTGTCATGTGATTAGATTTTATAATTATGGGGAAAAGCCTTCATAACTGAGAAGTTAACTGGATCATACATGGTGCTAACCATGTAGGTATCTCCATTTTGTTGATAGTTATCAAACTTGGCTAGTAAGGCTAAAATGAAAATATATGATGAAAAATATCAATGAAATTACCACAATGCAGTTGCCAATACATACCTCTTGACTCGTGCCTTAGTCAAGAAAGACCACGATCAATCTTTCTTTTAGCATGCTCAAGTTTGAGGAGATAGGACGAGTTCATGGAGCAGTTTACTCGTGTGCAAATATTGGAGGCTCAATAATGTGGTTCTCCAAGTGTGAGTTCTAATTTAGAATAGGATGAGTTGGAGAGCTTCAGTCTTGATTGAAGCAAGGACGTGTTACACGAGCAATTAACTCTATTAACAAGTCAAATTTCACTCGTGTTCTAAATTCGGACTTGCCAGAATTAGCATGATCGAATTGCTTAAAATGAGGACGAAGGCACAGGTTGAATCATTGTTGTTTGCACAAGGTTGTGTGAGCAAAGCTTCTTTCTATGAGAGCGTATCAAGGAGGAGCTTGTACGAAGTTTTGAGAGAGAAAATTCCTTGCACGTTTGCGCTCGGATTTAGGGGTAAATTCCTAAAGTATAGGGGCCTATTCTGTGCTTGGAAATAGGAGATTTCTAGCGATAGGAAATAGGGCAGAGATTGCGCAAGCAAGGAGGAGCTGAATCATTATTGCTTGCACAAGGTTGTGTGAGCATAGCTTCTTGCTAGGAGAGTGTATCAAGGAGGAGCCTGTATGCAGTTTTGAGAGAGAGAATTCCTTGTAGGTTTGTGCTAGGATTTAGGAGTAAATTCCTATTGTACAGGGGCCTATTCTGTGCTTGGAAATAGGAGATTTCCAGCTCTACGAAATAGGGCAAAGACCGCGTAAGCAAGGAGGAGTTGGCTCAGGGTTTTTTGCAGGGTGTTTCAATCTTAGTCTAAGTAGTAAGAACATCTGTGTTTTTTGTGAAACAATATTGTCTTGTAAAAGAAACTTGATTGCTCAAAATTTTCTTAATAAAAATCCACAACAAGGAGAGGGTTTTCCTAGTTGGGTTCCCTAGAAAAAAAATTGTGTTGTTGAATTGTGTGATTGTGTATTTATTTCTGTTCCTATTCCATTGCAAAATAGGTAGAGAAATTCCGTGTCTATATGAAAAGAAACTATTTTTCAAATGTTAATATTAGCAGTTGCAGAATTTCGTGGATTTTCTACATGGTAGCAGAGCATGGATCAAAATAAGGACCATCACATCACCAATGTAACACATCCAAGGAGAAAAAACATCAAAAGAAGATGCCTCCGAGGCAACCGTAGATCAAGAGCTTGTTACCCACCACCAGTGGGTGACACCAATAGGAGAAATTTTTCTCCTTGATTCGTCTTCAGCCGATAGCCAACAACCCTTTGGAGCCACCATATAGCTTGATGTGCCACCATTGCCCGCCACCTGAGCCAACTATTATGTGCCCTCACCCATTTGTTATGATTGTATGTTTGAAGGTGGGCTTTCCAACCCCGAAGGTATGACTTTTCATTATGTAATTGGGTATCTTTGCTTACTTATCATGGACACATCTAGACATGGATTAGTGGGGGGATTTGGTGGAAAGAATGGGCTTGGTCTGTACTCTTGTCCCCTTGTCCAATTTGGTGGTTAGTCTTGTATCCTAGTCCCATGGGATATCTTTTATTGGCTACCAGCGTTAGGAGTGAGACTACACGGGAAACCCCAATTTTGGCTACGTCATCCCACTTCCCGATGGCACACACATAACTCCCCTACACTCATTATAACTCATTTTCACATATTTCCCATTCGGGTCCACATTTGTCCATTGGGTCCACAAGGAGTTAGCCTCCCCCTTCCCTTGTCTACACTTTGGGTTAGGCCTAGAATGATGCCTCGGAGGTTGATGCAGCTAAAAGAAAGTTAAAAACATAATTTGGCCACTTACAATAGGAAATGTACCATAAAATGCAAAAGATGGCCGGGGAATAAAAATTTAGCATGTGGGCAAAAGCCAAACTTGAGATCTACCCCTATCATTATGGCCATCACCTTGGTTCCTAACTTCCTAGGGCCCCTATATGAGTCCCCCTACATCATTAAGGAACCCATGATTGTCTCAATCCTTGGTGGGCGATGAACTTCCCAACCTTAAGGAGGTATCCACTGCTATATCATTCACATCATGTTCTCATTCAGTGTCTATGATATTTGTGCTATTGTTTTGGTAATTGCTTGATGAAATAAAAGATAAAAGAAGAACATAAAGATAAGAAAGTCACGAGTAATTGTCTATATAAATAAAATATTTCTGCCTTTCTGATTTTCTAAGATGGTTTCAGAGCTACGGTGAAGAAGGGTAAAAGGCAGTTTGAGGATCTACTGAAAGGAGTCTAAGAAACCTCAAAAGGTTGAGCAAGGGATCATATAAGGAGATCTTATAAGGAAAGAAGCTTACTACCTTCAAGGACAATGTCTAACACAATAAAGGGAGAGAACAAATTAGAAGGAGCATCAAATTACAGGTCATGGAAGAAAAGAATTGATCTCATTCTTGAAAAGAACAAAGTCCTGGATTTGGTCAGAAGAAAAGTGAAGAAACCTACCAAAGAATCTAGTGATGCAGATAAAATGAAGTTTAGAGAGTCATAAATATTGGCTATGACACTAATGGTAGAAGGTATAAAGGACAATCTTGTCCCATACATTTCCAACATAGACCATGCTCAAGAAATGTATGAAGCCTTATCAAAATTGTTCACTATCAAGAACATCAGTCAAGTAGCAAGTCTTAAGAATGAACTAAGGACAACAAAAATGACAAAAGATGACACTGTGGCTTCCTTCTTTGTAAGGATATCTAGAATTAGAGATGACCTTCAAGCCATAGATGAGATTGTACTGGAAAAAGAACTAGTGATTACTGCATTATTAGGATTGCCACCTACTTGGAGTGCTTTTGCTTCAGGAATCAACAACTAGAAAGAAACTCCATCATTCGAACAATTATGGAATGCCTGCAGCCAAGAAGAGATGAGAATCTCATTAGTAACCAACAATGAAGAAGAGAAAGTTTCAAATGCATACTCCGCTTATCACAAGAAAGGAAACTTCAAGAAGTCAAAAGGACCAAGAAGGAAGGTAGACATGTCCAAAATAGAATGCTACCAATGTCATAAAATGGGTCACTATAAAAGTGACTGTCCTAACAATCTGAAGAACAAGAAAAGGAACAGGGATCAAGCTAATGTTGTTGAAGAAGGATCTCCAAAGAAGAATAAAGCTGAGGATTCAGATATAAGGGACCTACACTACTAAATCCTTTACTCTAGTTGTTTCATTTTTTATTTCTAGTATTTATAGGTTTAACATATTTTGGAAAAACATTTTTTAATTGTTTATAAGGTTATAGGTATCCCAGTCTGTCTTCCCTCTAACAGCTAGTTTACTTGTCCCAATGACTAATTTGGCCTCCAATGGCTAGTTCGACTTGACCCTTTTCCCTTCTGTAGCTCAACTTAGCCACCTCTTTTCTAGATTTTCAACATTCTTGCCCTTCGGGAAATTCTGGAACCTTGGTATTGCTTTGCTGGCCCATATCTCTATTGGGTATCTTTCAGATTTTCCTGAACCTGCAAGGCATTGCCACATCATCAGCTTCTCTGCCATGTTATCCACCCCCTGTATTGGTTTTCTAATGTCCTAGCTGATCACTGAAATCTGGCACATGGGTATTGTTCGTATCTTTGTGCTGATTATTTTTGACATAATGCATGTCAGATTCTACCCAACGCTTCACCTGTTTTGCCACCTGGAAATCTGTTCTGATTTGTTGACCAAGTTTGGCCTAGCTGTAACTAGCCACTGCCATCTCTGATTTGAAAACTTGAATGTGGTATGAACTCCTCTCATCAAACTGGATAATCTGAGTTCAAGTTGAAATTTTGACCATCATGATCAGTTTGCATTGGGAATTGTGGACTGCCTTAAAATGTGAAAAGTTGTGAAATGAGACTGCCATTCTCTGAGACATGTTTGAAGAATACTGCAAAGTGTTCATATGTACCCTTGCTGACATTACAGGTAATAGGTCCAAAAGTTTTAGCATGTTGGCAATAAAATGGCCAACTTCAAACCTAGTGGAAAAATGAGAAAAAATGAATATAGAATATTACTAGAAAAAAGATAGACCTATGAGCTTCTAAAATTGTTCTATAGTCCACGAAAAATGATAGAAAGATGCAAGTTGTATGCACTATGCAACTGCAAACCCTTACATAAGTTTGGAAACAATTGACGTGTTATGTTGATTAACACGTACCCAGGAAGTGAAAACTATGAGCAGTAATCAAGCCCTTATTCCAAGGCGAATTTCATTTGCAGTAAAAACAATTGTTTGTCTCTCCAAATTGATGCTTTTCACTCTTTGGCTCTTTATCTCTCAACCCCAATAATTGAAAAGAACAATAACTCCAAAAAATCCAATTTTTGACCATTATGGGTGCTTTCCCGCGCAGTGACAATTAATACCCATGGACTTGCAATTTTTTTTGAATTAATCACAAATTTCTGTATTATGTGTGATTTTTTGATTCTTGGAATTAATCATGATTATTGTTGATGATTAATCATTTTGATCTTGTCATTGGATTAATTACAATTAATTAGATGATTTCCGATATTTTCATCTTTGAAACTTCTATTCTGTTCTTTCTTCTAGATCTGGCCACTTTTACTTGTTTTTGGGGGGTTGGTGGGGGAATGTTGCGGTAAAGCCCCTTTTATCCACTTAGATGGGCAACAATATTTCTATCTAACATGGCTCCTTGGCCTGCACCACATAAGTTCTAGGTTGTGTTAGACTGAGGGATCCTATTCTCCTTGGCCTGCTCCAACTAAGCTCTAGATTGTGGTATACGGAGGGCTCCTAGGATGATAAGAGCTACTTGGGAGAACTGCTTCTGAATGACACCTATATAGAGATGCATTAATAGTTTCTTCTACTGTGCATTCTCTGGCCTTGGATGTTAGGACTCAGGAGTGGTCCTACCTCTTCTTCAACTCTGACTACCACTATTTTCAGGTTGATGACACCTAGGTTTACTCCCCAAGGTGCCGTTAATCTAGGCTACTATGTAGATGCATTATCCTGCAGGCACTTGATGTTGAAATCTGCACTATTGATTCAGATGATGAGCAGGGCTAACTCCCTCCTCTCCTTATGGTAGCTGTGTTTCTGTCTAGTATAACTTCTTTACTGATTCTCCTTCAGTTTATGGGGTTTTCCTTTTTGGAGTAACCTGCATGTACACCTATGCTTATGTCATTTTATTCCTTGCTGCTCTTGTACTCATTGTTCATTTGATTTCATCTCATTTTAGGGGGTCTTTTGTATCCCTGTTCTGGTTGGTTATTATTGCTGTACTGGTCACTAGTCCCTTTTGATCTGTTTTGGTCTTTAGTGAACATTAAAACAAAATTTACTTTTTATGAATAATCAATTAGTTAGTTTTATGACAAGTCCCCTCCCTTGAGCTTATTTGTGCTCAAACTAAAGGCAGGGAAGGTGTTAATGTTAAATACAATGCTATGGTGGATTCACTTCTGTAGAAAATAGAACTGTTGACTCCCCAGGGCCCTGTTAGCATAGGCCACTATGCAGATGCATTCCAGCAGGTTCTTGACATTGAAATCTGTACTATTGATTCAGATAATGAGCAGGGCTAACTCCCCCTTCTCCTTATGATAGTTGCATTTTTGTCTAGGCTAACTTCTTTGCTGGATCTCCCTCAGTTTATGGGGTTTTCTTTTTTGGAGTAACCTGCATGTACACCTATGCTTATGTCATTTTGTTCAAAGCACTCTTGTACCCATTTTTCATTTGATTTCAGCTCATTTTAGGGGGTCTTTTGTATCCCTGTTTTGGTTGGTTATTATTGCTGTAATGTTCACTGGTCCCTTTTGATCTATTTTGGTCTTTAGTGAACATTAACAAATTTTTTTTTTGAATGATCAATTAGTTAGGTTTATGACAATTCCCTTCCCATGAGCTTCTTTGTGCTCAAATCAAAGGAGGGAAGATCTTAATCTTAAATGGAATGCTACGGTGGATTCACTTTTCTAGAAATTAGGAACTGTTTTTTCTGTTTGTTTTATAATTTAAGTTTCCCTGATGATTTCTTGTTGGCCTCATTTGGTCTAATGGAAAGTTCCACTCTGGTAAAATCAAGGGCTAATAACTTGTATATTTCACCTATTGCATTTCTTTTCTCTTCGATTAGATGTATTCTTGCCATGTTTTCTCTTTAGAAAATCTTGTGAGAAATACTGAGTTTAGAAGATTCAGAAAATTGCCTGCGATGCCAGCTGGGGCATTTTATGCATCATATTTTTACAATTATTTTTTATGAATTTCTAAATTAGATAAATATTAAGGCATCATGTCATGGAGAGGTTATGTTTAGTGCTTTCAGTTTTTACAATTATTTTTTATGAATTTTTAATTTAGATAAATATTAAAGCATCATGTCATGGAGAGGTTATGTTTAGTGCTTATGCCACACTCTTTTAACGTTTCGTTTTTGGAAATAATATTGAAAATTATGATAAATGTGCCTTTTATGTCCATCATTATTGATTATAAATTATAATCCTTTTTTGGTATATTCTGCTGACATCCGTTCTTTTTAACTACATGACACCTGTAGCCTTCTTTGATATTTCCACCATGTCTGCATGCTAAGAATGTTTTCTTGCCAAACAAATTTATAATCTTCAATGAAAATGATTACAATAAAGCTAAATCCTTTAGGATAGCCAGCTTGTATAGCAGTTGCCATCTATTTAGAATATGGTTACACTACAGAATGCCTGGAGTGGGTTAGTCCTATTATCCATAAGAACACTTGTAAATGACCAGGCTGCATAGCCAAACCAGATTACCATTTTTGTTTGTGGCTTTTTATCTTCTGTGTTGGTTAATGTTCGAACATAATATATAAGAGGGTGATGAACCTTGATTATGGGATCTAACTGCTTATTAGTATTGAATTTATGCAGTACTTTGTTATTATATTTTTTTTCTTTGCTTCTATTTGCTTTGTGGTGCTAAGCTCAGTGGAAAGGACCCTTTGTTGTATTTTTCTCTCATTCTTATTGAATTTGTCTTCTATAGGAAACCTATGAAAAATGGCACGAAGCATTTTACATGTATCCTTTATCAATTGTGAGACGAGCCAAGGATTGCTGGGATATTATTAGAAATTGGACCTCAATCCATTTTCCAGAGGTGGCAAATACTCTGGTGCCTGGGGCATCTGAAGATGAAATTAGGAGGGCAGAGGATAAACTTGGGTGGCAACTGCCTGTTTCTACAAGGATTCTGTATCGTTTCTGCAATGGCCAAAACATCCCACATGGCGGTCTTCCACAAACTCAGCAGCTATCTGACTTGGGCGTTATGGGAGGTTATCATTTCTACACTACCCATGTTAATGTGCATTTGTTACCCTTGGAAGAAGTTTTGGAACTTACCGAACATTGTGCTTCACTGATAACATTCCCTAGGGGATCGAAGCACATTGTCATTGCAGCCTCACGTACTATGAATAAGATTTTCTTCCTTGACTGTTCCGATGGTCAACTCTATGTTGGCACTAAGAACCTCTTTGCAACTGGGGAGATGATGCCATGTGTTGCTAGTTCATTAATAGATGTAGCTCAGCAAGATGCAATGCTCCTGTGGTTGGAAGAATATGGCAGACAGTTAGAAGTTGGCAATTTTTCTGTTCGCAAAGATGGTAAAGATGGTAATATCTGGAGTATCAGTTTATTTCCTGAAAAAGAGCCTCTATGTAGTGAGGCTGTGACAAATGGTGTACAGGTGCGTGTTTGGTCATTGTTTTGATTTTAAGGTTATATGATGAATTGTTATTAAGTTTGTCTGTTTTTAAGGAGGTTTATTTAGGAATAATATTTTTAGTAATACGGGTGGCATAATACCTTGGTTAATGTAATGTTCCAAAATTGGATAAACAGTGATATATAAAGCAAAATCGATTTACAACACAAAAATTTTAAACATTCAGCAAATACTTATAAAGACTCTAGAAGTAAGAACCAGCTGAGCCATTTTATTAATCCAATGGAGCAAGTACAATAGTATGGAGAAATGCACCTGGGCTTGCTTCAATGGCAAGCATGACAGAACCCAGGTGATAAGCCAATGATCTCAAATGCTGATAATGACTGCTCCTCTAATGCTCTGCGCTTGCCCAGAAAACTGCGCTGCTGGCTGGAAAGGAACTGCTAGAAACCCCACTTTCGGTGCTCATAAAATGCTGCAAAATTAAACCCAAGCTCCTTGACCAAAACCCACCAAAACCCAAAAATGGTTTGGTCTGGTTTTGACCTCCCAAAATTGACCTCCAAGAGGCCCTACGCCCTCCAAGACTACTGTAGCACACGAACTGCAAAGATACCAACAAAATCCTTCTCCAAGGCTCCGGCAAAGTAGCAGTCTCCTCCACAAGTGCTTCCCTTGACTCTCTCGACAAAGACCAGCCTTAATAGCTGAGACTCCACCTCCCACGTGTGCACAATATTCTTCCTCTACGCTGGCCTAGGAAGTGCGAAAGTCACACTGAATAGGAGCTCTCTCCTCCAGCTCCAAAACTCACCAAAATGGCAGCCAAAGGCCTATGCCTCCTGTTAGCCCTGAGATGCAATGCTGACTTTTTTGAAGGATGAAGGAAAGGCTCGGTTTGCTTCGCTGTTCTTAAAGGGGTCCCACATGGGACATCATTCCCCTTCTTCTTTACCCCGCTCACACTCTCCCTGTCCCATTTCCTAAATTAACCTTCATACTCCGACCAAACGCTCTTTAATCTTAGCCCCAAGCGAATTAGCCAAAAACCCCCCATAAAACCTTACCCATTCGCCATACGCGCCCCCAACACAGCTCCTGAGGGCGCCTTGTAATTCCACTTCCCTCCGCTGTTGATCTTTTCCCGCCAATCCTACGGCCCACATTCCTCCCGATCAATGCATCATGCCCGATCGTTCTCCACTGTTGATCTTTTCCCACCGATCCTACAACCCACATTCCTCCCGATCAATGCATCATGCCCGATCGTTCTCCACAGTTAAATCAATCTCGCCAGATCTAATCGTCAGCGCCCATATCACGCGGACAAGCGCGAAAAGTACCCGCCCGATGAGGGCGGTTTTTCTCTTTCCCCGCCGCTACGTGTCATCCATTGAATGGCATCGGGCGAGTTCTGACATTTTCTGCTTACCGTCCGATGCCTGCCTGATAAAAGTTGTTTCCACTTAAACTAAACCACCCCGCGTGTTACCGTCCACGCATCTCCGCCACCCGATAACCGTCCGATCTGCCGGCCGGAAGATCCAACGGCTTGGACATGTTCTGCTCCCGCCACAACCGCTAGCCTCCAAAAAGCGATCCCCACCACACCTCCCTGATCCGACGGCCACCATTCACGATCACTCACAACCGTTCATCTACCCATGCACTCCATACCCCACGTCTTGTCTGTTACGCGAAGAAGAAGATGGCCGACTCTGTCAGTCTGGCGATAGTCTAACCATGAAACTGAATTAAAAGAAGAGCATGGTCGGAGGAGAAAAGGACACAACACGACTCAGCAACCGAATTAAACAGTCATGGAACTCCACTGCCATGATCAATCCAACCACCTGGAGGACAACACGGTACCAGAACTAATCAGGTTTTTGTAGTGGAGAAAGCAACTACATTCAAAGACGCTATTAGACAGTTAATGGTAGTTGGTGGTCAATTAAGACCCCTCCATCCCTAAACGGCTAAGGGCCATTGTAATGATAGATTATAAATAGTTAGAAGAAAGATGTAATCAGGGTTGGCAATTGTGTTTCGGTTCAACTTCTGGAGACTGTAGATATTCTGTAACTTGCAGCGTCTCATCTTCATTTTTAGTAATGCAAGCTTCTTTTGCTGTTAATTGCTTAATGCCCATTCCTCCTCTGTTCTAAGCTTGTGCCTGAAGTGTTGTATTCATGATTTCTTCTACCTCTAATGTTAGATAACTATCATCTTATCTCTAGATTGGACAATTGAATGTATCAGTGAGTAGGTCACTCAGGTTTCTTCTGTATCTAATGCAAGATAACTGTCATTTTATCTCGGCATTGATAGATTAGATTTGCAAGTTTCTTTACTAGTTGCAGCTGGCCATCATACATTCTGTATGCATCTGCTGGTGTGGTTATTATTCTTTGTCTATTCACCTAATTCCCAAATTGTTGAGCATTGGTGGTCTAAAGCTTTGTAGTTTGAGGGTGTTCATGCATGTCTAGAGTGAAAATAGAGTAGAAGTGGTTATCTGGCTTGAACCAAACCATCACCCATCCCAATAAGTTCCTAGAACCATATTGAAGATTATATGTTACTAGGCATCTCCGAGCTACAACCTAGGAGAGTTTCCTGGAGCCCTAACATAATTGGCGTCGTTGCCGGGGAGAGGAGATTGAAGCTCAGCTTCCCTGGGAGAACGACATAGATCCAACTTTGATGATAGACAAAGTCTGGACACATTTTTGGTTGTAATCATCTATCTGGCGACTCTACTGGAGGCCGAAACTCTTGGCGACTCCACATCACAGTTCTGGCTCAGTTTGTGAGGCACACTCGGAGAAATCCTCAGAAATCACCAGCTGACCCAGTACCTGACCCTGAGAAGATTATCAAGGAAAGAAAGACATCACAAAAGGGAGCATCAGGATCAGGTAAACCTAAACAAGCTTATGCATCTCTTCGAGAAAGGCTTGTAACAAAGCACATACATGTTGAGAATATAGCCTTTAGCACTAGCAGTGAAGAAAAATTTTCGGAGATTCATAAAGCTCCTTATTCTTTAGGTCCTCCTTTGGATTTCTGCCCAAAGGAAACCTCCCCTCCTGTCCATCATATTCCTTTAGCCCTGTCAGTCATTTCTCAACTCCCTACCTCTCAGATTGTCAACATTCTTTCATCTACCCCAGTCATGGTAGGCCCACAAGCACCCACCAAAATGGAAAGAATCATAGCTGCTAGGTATGGGCCCTTGGTATTGCCTACTCCTTTGAATGCCATGCCTGTAGGAGAATATCAAAAGTACATGCCTAAGTTCACTGGGACAGAAGGAGTCACAACAGAAGAACATCTTGAGTCATTCTATAGCTATGTTGATAACCTAGATATTAGTGAAGATGATGTATGGATGAGAGTATTCGTCCAAAGCCTAGATGGAGAGGCTAGAAAATGGTTCAGAGAATTAACCCCTAGGTCTATAACAGACATTGAGGCCTTAGATGATGTGTTCCTAAAGCATTGGGGGGATAAGAAAGATTTGCTCTATTATCATACTGAGTTTGGCAACCTAAAAAGGGAAAATGGGGAGTCATTGTCTGATTTCAATAAAAGGTTCAACCGCATGTACAACAAGATACCAGCTGAAGTGAAACCTACTCCCACCTCTGCCAAGCTCACCTATGCCAATGCCTTTGATTCTGACTTCTGCCTGCTATTGAGAGAAAGAAGATGTGCTTCTCTAGCTGAGATGCAGGATGCAGCCTTGGAGGTAGAATCTAATATTATGGCTGTAGAGAAACTCAAAGGACATGCTGATCGAAGGAGACAGAGGGGTGAATCTTCTTCATCTTCAGACCCCAGGATAGAAAAATGACCAAGATGATAGAGTCATTGGCCTCTGAAATCTCCAAGCTGAAGGTTGAGCAACATTTGGGGAAAGGAAGGGGTCCTAATACATTTGCTCCTAGAAACCCAAATCTGTATAGGAGAGCAAATGAACAATTGCAGATCATGCAAAGGGGCAAAGAGGCCAGTGAAGAACAAAAGGTGAAGACTCCTTTCCAGAACGCAGTCATGGAGGAGGAGCAGTTCGATGAGGAGGATGAGATCCATTCAATGGAAGACAAAGGCAGTGCTCCCTTTTTGACCTTGGCTGCCTATGAAGTGTCATTACTCAGGGACCAGACCAGCCAAGAGTGGGACAGAGAAGCTGTTTTGCAAACTGAAGATCAACAGAGATATAACCTAAGGTCAAGGATGAGTAATGGCAAAGAAAGCCCTGTCCAAAGAGTTGCTGTCCCCACAGAGCAGCAGATTAGCAAGCAGAAGCGACCAGCAGCTGATCCCAACATCCTCAAAGCACTAGCTCAAGAGGTAAGAGGTCCTGACAAGTCCCCTTCCCCTTTCAGTTTTGAATTAGAAGTCCAGAAGTTGAAAATATCTGTACCTCTGATAGAACTAGTAAAGAATGAGGCCTTTAAGAAACCCATCCTTGATGCCCTTGAGCTCAAAGCCACACAAGCATCAAACGACTATGTGAATTTGCAAGATGATAAACTTCCTGTTGTTCTTGGTACCATGACTAAACCTTCTGATGACAATTTCCCATCATTTTATCTCTTCTTGACCATTCATGACAAAATCCTTCACAATTGCCTACTGGACACAAGCGCAAGTCATAATCTAATGCCCAAGGCTGTCATGGATGAGTTAGGCCTTGATATCACCCAACCTTATCATGACTTGTTCTCTTTCGATTCCAGAAAAGTGAAATGTCCAGGGTTGATCAAGGACTTGGCCATCACTTTATCTCAGCTGCCCATGAAGAGCATGATGATGGATATTGTGGTAGCAGATGTCCCCCCTAAGTTTGGCATGCTACTTTCCAGAGGATGGATTAAGAGGTTGGGTGGGACATTGCAAAATGACCTGTCCTATGCCACTGTCCCGATTTTTGGGGGAGAAAGCAGAAGGTTATACAGGGAAGCCCAACTGGCATATATCATCAGTGATGAAAAGAATCCCACTAATCATCCCATTTATGCTGTGGACATTGATTTTGGAGCATGTATTCTCCAAATTGAAGAATCCCAGCTGGCCTCAGTGCAGCTCAAGAAACCAGTATGCTAGGTCATGGAGAAGGAAGGGCCACAGATTTGGGATATGTTCTTTGATGGAGCTTGCTCTAGGGAAGCTGCAGGAGCAGGTGTAGTGATGGTATCCCCAACACAGGAATGCATACATCTGTCTTTCAAGCTGACTTTTCAGGTCACCAACAATATAGCAGAGTATGAGGCTTTGATATTGGGCTTAAATGCTGCTAAAGAAATGGGAATCAGAGACATAAAGGTGTTTGGAGATGCCGATCTCATCATTCAACAAGTAAACAAAATGTTCCAAGCAAAGCACCCCAGGCTGAAAGCATACAGAGATGAGGTATGGAGGCTCAAAGATTCTTTTAGTAGCTTTTGTATCTCGTATATTCCTAGAGTCAAGAATCAGCTTGCCGATTCCCTCCTTGTGTCTGCTAGTATGTTTGTCCCTCCCATGCCCCCTAAATTGGCTTATGAAGTTCAGGTAAAATACAGAACATCTCTGCCCGATAATGTCCAATACTAGAAAGTTTTTGAGGATGATGATGAAGTCAATAGGTTTTTACAAGTCATTGATGAATTCTCTGAAATGCAAATTGATCAAGAGAATGAAGCCGTGGGGGAATGTCACCAGTCTCAGCTAAGAAACAAAATTGGCCAAGACAACATTGTACAATTGCCTAGTAACCATATGCCTAAAGGGTTGGTGCCTCTAGAGAAGTTGTTTGACCATAATGATGTACCCTATAAGACTACCCAAAAAGAAAATAAGTCTGCAATCTATAGGCATAACATAGGGAGCCCAAATCATCCAAAGTATGTAAATCTGTCCACCCACTTGTCTACTGCCCAAAGTTCTGAATACTGCAACCTAATGAAGCTATTTGCTGATGTCTTTGCCTGGGAATACAGTGACCTTAAGACTTATGACAAAAACATCATTCAGCATAAGATCCCACTGGAGAAAGACACCATCCCTTTCAAGTAGAAGCTGAGACCCATAAACCCTCTGCTACTCCCTTTGATTGAAAAGGAAATTAAGAAATTGTTGGCTGCCAAGATCATAGTTCCCCTGAGGTATTCGAAGTGGGTAGCCAACCTGGTAGTTGTGAGGAAGAAAAGTGGGGAAATCAGGCTGTGTGTTGACTTCAGGAACCTGAACAAATGCTCTAAGAAAGACAACTATCCCCTGCCCAAGATGGAACATTTGCTGCAAAAGGTTTCAGGGGCTAGAGTCATGTCTTTCTTGGATGGATTTTCAGGGTACAACCAAGTTGCTGTACATCCAGAGGACCAAGAAAAGACTGCCTTCACTACTCCTTGGGGCACTTTCATGTACTCCAAGATGCCTTTTGGACTGATGAATGCCGGGGCTACCTTTCAGAGGGCCATGGATATAGCTTTTGTGGGAGAGAAGGACAAGTTTGTCCTGATTTACCTTGATGATATAACAATTTTTCCAGCAGTCACCAGGATCATTTGCAGCATTTGAGGAAGGTGTTTCTGAAGTGCAGAAAGTTTGGGATTTCAGTAAATCCTAAGAAGTCACAGTTTGCTCTAGAAGAAGGCAAGCTTTTAGGACATATCGTTTCTGCTGCAGGTGTTAAGATTGATCTAGAAAGGGTTCAAGCAATATAGACATTGTCCATCCCAAGATCGAAAAAGGACATTCAATCTTTTCTGGGAAAGATTAACTTTGTGAGGAGGTTCATTCCAAATTTTGCAGAACTAGTGAAGCACATCACCTCCATGTTAAAGAAGGGGTCAGAGATGAAATGGATAGAGGCTGCAAGGAGATCTTTTGAAGCCATCAAAAAAGCTATCATGGAAGCTCCCACCTTAGTTAGCCCAGACTACACCAAGGATTTTTATATTTTCTCTTTTGCTTCTTATGATACACTTGCAGCAGTCTTGTTGCAGAAGAATAATGAAGGTGTAGAACACCCAGTGGCCTTCTTCAGCAAGACTTTGAGAGATGCTGAATTAAGGTATGACCTCATTGAAAAGCAAGCCTATGCTCTCATAAAGTCTTTAAAGGCATTCCGAATTTACATTTTGCACTCCAAGGTAGTTGCCTATGTACCTTCAGCTTCAGTAAAGGATATCTTAACGTAGCCAGATGTTGATGGAAGAAGGGCCAAATGGATTGCAAAACTCATAGAGTTCAGCATAGAGGTAAAGCCCACCAAGCTTATCAAAGGCCAGGGCCTGGCTAAGCTTATGGCTGAGGAAAATTGTAGTCTGCTGGACATAAATTGCATAGGTGTAGATTCAGAGGTTGAACAAGCAGAGGAGGCAACAGAAGAACGAAGGCAAAACCAATCATTAGTTGAGAATTTGGCTTCTTATGATTGGTATTCCAGTAGAACTCATTTCCTGTTGAAGCTAGAAGTCCCCCCAGGGCTCAGTTCAAGCCAGGCTAGGACCATCAAGCTTAGAGCAGCCAAATTTTGTATTATTAAGAACCTGATTTATGGGAGGGACCCATCTGGAATCCTCTTGAGATGTCTAGACAAAGAGCAATCTGTGGAAGTTATGCACCAGTTCCATTCTAGCATCTGTGGAGGACATCATTATTGGAAAACCACAGCCCACAAGATCCTGAGAGCTGGGTATTATTGGCCCACTCTATTCTCTGATGTGTTTTCATTTGTGAAATCTTGTGACAAGTGCTAGAGGTTTGCAGGAAGGCAACAACTGAAATCTTTGCCCCTGAAGCCAATACATACCAGTGGCCCTTTCCAGCAGTGGGGTTTGGATTTCATAGGGGAGATTAATCCCCATTCCAGTGGCCAGCATAGATGGATTTTAGTAGCCACTAATTATTTTACCAAATGGATCGAGGCCATCCCCACTAAGAAAGCTGATCACCAGGTTGTCATGAAATTCTTGACAGAAAACATTTTCACCAGGTTTGGCTGCCCAAACAAATTGGTTACAGACAATGCAGCAGCTTTTAGGGCGAAAGAATTGGTGGACATGTGTGACTCAATGGGCATTAAACTAGTGCATTCCACCTCATATTATCCTCAAGGTAATGGCCTAGCAGAATCATCCAATAAAAGCCTAGTAAGGATAATCAAAAAGCTGCTGGAAGACAACAAGCGGAGCTGGGATTCCAAACTAAAGTTTGCATTGTGGGCTGACAGGGTCACCACCAAGAAGTCCACAGGGAATTCTCCATTCAAGTTGGTATATGGCACTGAGGCTGTTTTCCCAATCCAATTGATCCTCCATGTGGCCAAATTCTTGCAAGAAGAGCAGAACAAGGAAAGTGACATGGCAAGGAGGATGAGTGACTTGGCTGAAGTTCATCAGATCAGAGATCAACTGATTGAGAGGTCTGCAATACATCAAAGGAAAATCAAGGAAGCTTTTGACAGAAAGGCAAAGATAGATAATTTCAAGGTTGGTGACTGGGTCCTCAAATGGGATGCACTGGAGGAAAAGAAAGGCAATCATGGTAAATTTGAGGCTCTATGGACAAGACCATTTGTCATCTCTCAAGTCCAGGGAAACAATACCTTCATGCTGCAAAGTTTGGAGGGAGAAACTGTTTTTGATGGCCCAGTCAATGGGTGGTTTTTGAAAGTTTATTCTCTTTAAGGCTTTCAGGCCTCAGTATTGTAAATATGTTATTTTTCAAAGTTTTAGTGTAGGCTTAGATAGACTCCAGCCCAATGGAATAATACTAGGTAATATTTCTGATCTTGTTTCTTATGTAAAAGGCAGTGGTCTACGGTTATTGAAACCTCACAGGGAGGATTTCATCCTCAGAAGGAGCCAGTGTTAGCCTTGAGATGCAGTGCTGACTTTTTTGAAGGATGAAGGAAAGGTTCGGTCTGCTGCGCTATTCTTAAAGAGGTCCCACATGGGCCATCATTTCCTTTCTTCTTTACCGCGCTCACACTCTACCTGTCCCATTTCCTAAATTAACCTTCATACCCTGACAAAACCCTCTTTAATCTTAGCCCCAAGCGAATTAGCCAAAAAACCCCCATAAATCCTTACCCATCCGCCATGCGCGTCGCCAGCACAGCTCCCGAGGGTGCCTCGTAATTCCACCTACCTCTGCCGTTGATCTTTTCCCTCCGATCCTACGGCCCACATTCCTCAATGCATCATGCCCGATCGTTCTCCACTGTTAGATCAACCCTGCCAGATCTAATGGTCAACGTCCATATCACGCGGACAACAAGCGTGAAAAGTACCCGCTCGATGAGGGTGGTTTTTCTCTTTCCCTGCCGCTATGTGTCATCCATTGAATGGCGTCGGGCGAGTTCTGACATTTTCTGCTTACTGTCCGATGCCCTCCCGATAAAAGCTGTTTCCACTTAAACTAAACTACCCCGTGTGTTACCGTCTGCGCATCTCTGCCGCCTGATAACCGTTTGATCTACCGGCCGGAAGATCCAATGGCTCGGACATGTTCCGCTCCCGCCACGACCGCTAGCCTCCAAAAAGCGATCCCCACCACACATCTCCCTTGATCCGACGGCCACCATTCACGATCACTCACAACTGTTCATCTGCCCATGCACTCCATACCCCACGTCCTGTTTGTTACGCAAAGAAGAAGATGGCCGACTCTGTCAGTCTAGCAACAGTCTGACCATGAAACTGAATTAAAAGAAGAGCATGGCCGGAGGAGAAAAGGACACAACACGACTCAACAACCGAATTAAACAGTCATGGAACTCCACTGCCATGATCAATCCAACCACCTGGAGGATAGCACGGTACCAGAACTGATCAGGTTTTCGTAGTGGAGAAAGCAACTACGTTCAAAGACGCTATCAGACAGTTAATGGTAGTTGGTGGTCAATTAAGACCCCTCCATCCCTAAACGGCTAAGGGCCATTGTAATGATAGATTATAAATAGCCGGAAGAAAGATGTAATCAGGGTTGGCAATTGTGTTTTGGTTCAACTTCTGGAGACTATAGATATTCTGTAACTTGCAGCGTCTCATCTTCATTTTCAGCAATGCAAGCTTCTTTTGCTGTTAATTGCTCAATGCCCATTTCTCCTCTGTTCTAAGCTTGTGCCTGAAGTGTTGTATTCATGATTTCTTCTATGTCTAATGCTAGATAATTGTCATCTTATCTCTGGATTGGACAATTGAATGTATCAGTGAGTAGGTCACTCAGGTTTCTTCTGTATCTAATGCAAGATAACTGTCATCTTATCTCTGCATTGATAGATTAGATTTGCAAGTTTCTTTACTAGTTGCAGCTGGCCATCATACATTCTGTATGCATCTGCTGGTGTGGTTAGTATTCTTCGTCTATTCACCTAATTCCCAAATTGTTGAGCATTGGTGGTCTAAAGCCTTGTAGTCTGAGGGTGTTCATGCATGTCTGGAGTGAAAACAGAGTAGAAGTGGTTATCTGGCTTGAACCAAACCATCACCCATCCCAATAAGTTCCTAGAACCATATTGAAGATTATATGTTACCAGGCATCTCCGAGCTACAACCTAGGAGAGTTTCCTGGAGCCCTAACACCTCCTTTCCGGAATTTCTCTCGGCCAAAGCTCCTTTGGAAGATGTCACAATCACAACTCGACCTCCCTTCATTGCATCCTCCAGAAATAAGCACCACCTGGAGATGATGGATGCAACTGCTGGAAATCACAATGAAAACCTCCTTCAAAAGAATGTAGATGAACCTCTTTAGGGTGGCACTTGAAGTCCCCCGAAGAAAGGGTGAGATCTCCACTTGAAGAACTCTTACTAAAGAATAAGTGACTCGGCTAAGCAACTCGAGCAACCAAAGAGAAATTCGATATGCCAAAGATGATGAAATGAGGAGAGCTGTCTTCCTTTTATAGATTTCATGGAGCACTTTTCCCTCCATTTTCCTTCCATTGTGGGCCCCTCACTTAACCATCGACTTCCCCTCTCATGCAATTCGAACTAGGGAGTGCGTATTCTCCTAGTGTGGGTGGCCCCCACGTGTAACTTAACCACACCAAAATAGCTTCTACTAAAGTTTAGCATCCTAATAAAATCAAATAGGCCCCATCACCTCCAAAATTGGCCCCAAAATGTAGTGATTAATTCTATTCCAAATTAATTTAGGAAGGGACATTACACTTAACAACCATTATCAAAGGTAAGATAAATACGAAGATGTATAATGCCATTTTCATAAAAGGAGAACTAAAGCGCTGAAAAAGGCTCAAGAAACATTCACTCTCATATATATATATATATATATATGTATGTATGAGTTTTACTTTATTGTAATTATCTTTGCCTGTGAATCAACTTCTATGAATAGTAATCTAAGAACCAGATAGGTGCAGACTATCGGGTGCCTTGTTATGAGTCATGACATGCATCCATTGAAAGGAATCTCCAGGAGTCTTATACGATTCAGCTGGATGGTATGAAAGCCATGGTTGGTCTTTTAACAAAATACTCTGTACAACACGACAAGCTTAGCATGTGAAAAGAGCAAGCCTTGAAAGAGAAGCGATGTAGGCAAGGGGGAGCGACAAGCCACAATGGTGAATGATATGACTTGTAATCTCTATAGAGACACTTTCTTTCCTAGAAATTTGTATCACCCAAGAAATCTAGGAAAGGCCACAACTCTACATTGTTGGAAAATGTAACTAGTTTCGGTCTTCATAATTGTCATTGTACTTGTGTCAATATGTATATCTTATGTAACAAGCAAAAGAAGAATTTATTATTATTATTTTAAAGCATGGGTTTCATGCTTCTTTTGATTGGTCTTCTAGGTAAAGCATGTTCTTCATGCTTCTAGGGTTTGTCATGTCATAAGATTTATTGTCACGAGTCAAGAAAGTCAATGTCATGTATATACAACCCATCTGGGCAAGATATAATATGTAGAAGAATCTATTTTGAGTCAAGAAAGTGAAAATAAGCCTCCTAGCACAAGTCGTCCTAGAGGGGTAATTCGACCTCACAAGAAGCCTATATATAGAAAAGGAACTTTGACCTCATTTGGCACTCACACATAACAAGTTCGATATGCAATAGGAGGAAGAAATAAGAGCGAAGAGACAAGGAAAGAAGGAGAAAAGCAAAGCAAAGGGAGAATACATTAAACTTGGACTATCTCTCTCATACATGCGAATTAGGGTTTTTGTTCTATTGCAGGGGGGCCAAGAATTGCAGGGCAAAATTATGAAGTTAATGCAGGTCCGAATTTCTAAGATGGAGGGCTGAAATTTGAGATTGGAGCAGGTTTGAAGAGGGTTGACTCTTGTTGACTAGAGTTGACTTTTGTCATCTTGGAAGGGTTTTGTTGGAGGGTTGACTTGGTGCTAGGAGGAGGTCTTGGTCTTAAGGTTTGGGTCTTGGTTTTCTCATTTGAAGCAAATTCTATAAGAAGAGGAGATTCTTTCTAGGTTTTCCCCTTGGAGGGGTTTTTCCCTGGCTTGGAGCCTATATCTTGTGTCCATTGTCTTTATTGTTTTGCTCTTGATAATTGTTTGATGAAAAGATCTAATAAAGAAACATAAGAAGATAACTAAAGTTCACAAGCAATTATTAAGGTTAAGGAGAATTTGCTTTAATAGTTGCCCTACTGCATTATCCAACATACATAACAATATCCACCTAACTAAGTCATCCATTGATAATTTTGGAGGCACACATTGTTACTAAGTCATGTATATAGATAACTGCTATTTTAGTTTTAGCATGAAAATGCCATAAAAAGATTCAAAATTTTAAAGCTCAAAGCATTTAGGACAAGAGTATACTATTTGATGCTCATTAATATTATGTTAATGTGTTTCACATCTTCTAGATCTTTGGTGAAGGTGCTCTGTAGGTACTTGTTACCCTTAAGCTTTGGCTCATTTGTAGGGTTTGTAATTATGCAGAACTGAACAAGGTCACCTAGTTCAATCTCCTCATCCGTTCATATAACATCATCTTTGATTTGATCTCATTTTGGAAGCACTAACCTCAAACTCAAGGTCTTTGTGAGAGTGGAGTCAAGTTTCATTGTTAATCTAAACTAGGTTATCTGCTTTATTTGATTATGCTCAACTTTTGTTTACGGAATGAATGAATTATAAAATCATTAGTACTCCTATTCTTCTTGAGAGCTGAGGACTGGCTACTTTTGAGGTAACCATTGTTGATTTTTTGTAGCATCGGGAGGTATTCCTATATGGCCTAGAAAAATTAAATAAATTTATTTTTTAGGTCTCCAAGTCGGCTCAGGAAGTCAAGTCAACTCAATGGGTGAAAGGGTGTGTCCCTTGGGTAATTTTACCCCCATTCGAGAAGTATATATATGTGATGTGACATTTCATTTTGACAATCAAGCAAGTTTTCTCTCTCTTGGATAACCGCACTTGTGATCTAGAAGGACAAGTTCGACCAAGTTTATCTACCTTTTGACTGAGCTAAATTGTCTGGGCATAGGTCACAAGGGTTGTCGGGTTTGCTATTGACTTTGAAGAGGATAGGCCGAGGCTTGTTGGATGCCGCTGTTGAATGCTAAAGGTGACCATGGTTTGACTAATATTTTGACTTGGGTGTTGGCAAATATTTCTAGACAAATTGTTGATTTGTAAACTTTGCTAAAGAATAATCTCTCCTAAAGAAAAGTTGTTGGGTTTTCTCCCAAGTTTGGGTTTCCCAGGGTTAAAATATTGTCTCTATTGTGCATTGTTGTCTTTCTATGATCTTTGTTGTTTGTGCTATATTCCCTGTTGATATTTTCAGAAGTGTAATTGCTCAATGATATTAGTGGCATAACAATACTGTGTGAAAATCATTGGGTAGTAATTATCTGGCAGAAAATAGTATTCTATTGTGCTCTTGGAGAAAATTCAACATGGTATTAGAGCCTTCTTGTTGAAAGAACAACCACTGAAGTCAACCTAAGAGACATGTCTTTGACAACTTGACTAGATTTTTTGATCTCTTACTAAATGATGCCAAGTCTCAAAATGGAAGATAGTTTGAAGAATATTACCAATCTTCAAAAGGAAGCTATTCCAGAGCCAGAGGGAACTGAGGAGAAAGCAAGTATAAGGAGAATTCTATCAATGACTTATTTATAATAGACAATTACTAGTAACAGGCTAAGTCACCTGACACGGGTATTCGGGATTCGACGAATACGGGGATCCGAGTGTAGGATACAGACACGTTGACCCCCCGGAACAGGACACGTCCAGATATGTTATATATTATTTTATATCTATATATATATATATATTTAAAAAATATCTATATATATATATAAGATTATATATATATATATATTTCAAACATAGATCTTCATCTAGATGTAAGTTTTACAAAGTAACATTATGCATACAAATACAATTGTGACATAAATGATAAATCATAATACATATTCAATTCATCAATGATCCAATAGGAGAAAGACAAGATAGTAAGATAAAGATACTGTGGTTTTCTCATTAAGTCGTCAAAATCAAAATGTGTTACATAGGTAGTGCAATGCCAATGGAAAATAGAAATAGCAAATACAAAACAACTACAAGTATACAAGCCTCAACGCTGTAGGTAGCTCATGACTCCTGAGTCATCATCAAAATCAGCATCACTCTCCTCATCATCATGGTCACCAATGCTCTCCTCTGTTGCATCCTTCTCCACGGTATCCAAAGTCATATTGTTAGGATATTGCGACACATAGGAAATAGTTAAGTACAACTTGGTCTAGTGTATAGTTAGGTAAAGTGTGTTTCTTTAATATGTACTTTTTGTAACTTACAATTCGACGTTCACGATACGTTCTAGACATGAAGTGATCAAATGGTTCATTCTCTCCTCAGTATTACCGACACTTGATCCGTGGCGTAACACCCGATTGGTCCATGATCTCTATTTAAAGAGCATGGAGGGTCATTTGTAAGGTGACCGTACATGAGAGAAGCTTATGTAAAATTTATTTCTTTTACATTAATAAATTCCCTGAAGTGGCCGCATTGGCTCAGGCCGTGGGTTGTTTCCCTCTTTGAGGATTTTAACCACGTCAAGAATACTGGTGTACTGATTTGTGCTCTGTTTGTGAGTGGTGTCCTTTGGTGTTCTATCTAAGGAACTTACCCTGTAAATCCTTCATGGTATCACAGCTTTTTGAGGGCCACATCCGTTGGTGATCCAAATATGAAACTGGTACAACTTTATCGGACTGTCGTTTCCTAGATCTACTATTTCTGATTGCTTTCGGGTTGAGAGGACTGCTCTATTGTGTTAGGAGTATCTGTTCTAGTGAGGAACCCCTTTCGTTTCATGCGAAAAGGTTTACGGTAGCCCTAGCTATGTCATTTTTAAGATCTGGAGGTATACAATCTTTATTTGCAGTTTTAGTTATTTATCTCTCTGTTTATTTCGGTTTATTTATCTCTCTATTTTTTATTACCAGATCTATACCTTTCATTTCTGCGTATGCTCTTTTCCCTGCGACTTTGTGCGATCTGGGCAAATCAGAAACAGAAAGAAAGGATTTTTCTCATATGTATGCTCTTTTCCGCTGCACCTTACTGTGATCTCGAAAAACTAGAAACATATAGTTTCCGGCCAAATCTAAGTTTAAGCCGTAAGGCTTGGATTACTTTTGCGTGTTCGTTTTGGTTTGTGTGGGTTTTTTTTTTTTTTTTTGTAGGCAAAAAGGGGTTTTTCAAGTAAGCACGCACTCCAAAGCTTCAGTGAGTAAAAAAAGGAAAAAAACCCTTCCTCTTTTCAAAAAATTCCTAACCTTTTAAACTAGCTCACTTGGTCCAAAGTTACTTTATGTGAATAGAGTTTTTGGGTTCAAGTCTTTCTTTTTGTTGAATTACTTTTTTAAAAAGCACATGTAACTTATGTTTTAAAGTTACTTTATGTAAAAGTGTTCTCACCCATTATAAAAAATGAGTCACTTATAATTCTAAAGAAACTTTATCTTTTATTTAAGTTACAATTTAGTGGATAGTTCATAAAGTACCATTGTAAAAGTGACTTTCACTTATTTATAAAAGTGGGTTACATAAAGTAATTTTTTTTTAAAAGTGAGCTAATTAGATTAAGTTTGGAGGGGGGGGGGGATTTTTTTTTTTAAATATAACATTATCTTCCCAACATTCACGTGGTTCGTCGGCATCTTCAATAACTTTTCTTCAAAAAGCCATAACTTCTTCATCTAGAAGCCGTTTTCAGAGTCGTTTTTTTTGAATCGGCCTAATTTTTCAAGATCTTTCCATTGGAACACTTAGTTTCAGCATCTTCAACTTTAGTTTCTTTTAAAATGGAAAGTCCATGCCTAGTTATTCTTGACAGCACCAACTACTTCCAATGGCTGTCTTACATTGTGGATTTACTTAGAAGTAAAAGTCTTTATACAATAGCCTCAGGCCAAGAACCTAAACCTAAAGATGAAGATAAGCTAGCCAAATGGGAAAATAAGCAATATCGAGCACGTGGGTTGACACTAGATAGGGATGCCTATTTCTCCAGACCTTAGATCCCATATCGCAGAACTTGATACCCCTGATGAAGCAATGAAACAACTTAATAAAGTTTTTGGAATTAAAAATGAAATTAGAGCCCATCAACTCGAAAATGAGTTGCTTACGTTGGACCCCAATAATTTTTGTTCCATTGAAGGTTTTTTGTCCAAGTTCAAGACCCTTAGACTTCCCTTGGAAGGTGTTAAGGTTAAGAAAGAAGATGTGTTGGCTTGAGGGGGCCTGACTCAGGTTCGGAGTTAATTAGCCAAACAAATCCCTACACTACTGGCCCTTTCGGCAACAGCGCGTGGAGCGCAGACTGAGGTCTCACCTGAAGCAATATGGGGGGCTGCTGGAACCAAGTTTCCGCACCCTTGAGATGTCTAAGGGGTCGATTTAGTCCAATTGTGAATAGCTTCGCACAGGTCACTTCACGCATTGTCTTGACCTGTGAGATCTTCGCGCTCTGTTACAATCACCTTCGCGCAACCCTCACCAGGGACTGAGGTGCTTTTGCGCTGCTAAGACAGTGATTTGCGCTAACTCCCCAAGTTACACTGCGTATCTTACTTATCTTCTTTTAACAGTTAGTTAACTTCGCGTAAACGGATAATTTATCTTATATTTACTTAATCATCATAATCATATAAGTTCACACGTACAAACAGTAGAAATGCAATTCATACCCAATATACTCAATGCATAAAAACAGGAAATAGATATACAGGATTGATGCAATACTTCTTCTTTATTACTTCTTCCAAAGGTTATAGACTCGACCCACCCTGCGCACTCAGCTGCAGGGGTTCACGCACTCAGCTGCGGACTACTAGGCCTTTGCACACTCAGTTGCAGAGCCTTCTCCTACTCTACGACCCAAAGACTCGACTCTACACTTAGATAAGACTCAATTCTTCATCCTTCATTCATGACTTCATTCTCCTATTTACAACTTAGAGCCTCGCTCTATTTATACAATCCCATGGTCCGCGGACCATGGGTAGATCTCTAAAGTCGACATTACATTACAAAAATGAGGGCGGACAACCCTATGACTCATTTACAAGTTCGCGCTCTGCGCCCACAAAATGCGGAGTCTTTACATCAGATTTGGTCAAAACTTGGGCTTTAAGCCCCAAAACTTTCCTTGGGGGATCTTGCGCCCAACAGGCCCCCAACACAAACATTGTGACTCGCTCTCGAGTCACTCTGTCGGTGTAGAGATCTTCGCGTGGAGACCTCCCAACTCTTCCCGAATTGCTGCAAGAGCGACAACGCATTGAGTAGCTGCATGCTGTACCTCTTGCACTCGTTGTTCAGAGACCGCGGTATCTGAACTGCTTCCTTGCATCTTCTCCTATGTTCCCTGCATCTGCACGATCTTGGCTTCGATCGAGGCTGTAATGACGAATGCCTCATCGATCCAAGGTTGGACGCGTGCCTTCAAAACCTCTTCTTTATGTCGTGCTGCGTTTACTTGCTCCTTAAGCGCTTTGGCCTGTTGCATCCGCGCGAGCCTTTGTGTGAGGGCCACCATCTGCACGGTCCCTTTGATGTCATCGTACTATTGCTGCAACTCACGCGCCTCTATTTCTAAGCGTTGTATGTTCGGGTCCTCCTATAGAGTGGTGAGGACCTCGAACAACTCTTTGAATAATTTGGTGCAGTTCTTCACTACACTGTTGATCTCCTCTATCCCCAATGTAATGGCGCTGGCGTGTTGTTCCCTTACCTCTGGAGCCTTCAACTGTAGCTCTGCTATTTGAAGGTTCATCTCCAGCTGAACCTTAGCCATTTCTTCTCTCGCCTCACGCACCCCTGCTGCTAGCCTCCGGATGTGCGCCTCTGCTGGGATGGCCAACTCAGGGACCATCTGGCAAGCTTCTTCAACCACCTGCACAATCTGCTGGTTCTGCGCCATGACCTCATTGCGCTGCAGGCTCAATTGCTCCATGTTAATTCGCTGCTAATTTATTACGTGGAGCGCGCGACCCTCCCTAGCCCGCAGTTCTGCAGTTACTCCGTCCTGCAGAACATAGAGCGTCTCCCGAGGGAGCGCAACCATGTTAAACTGGACCCCCTCTGCGCACTACGCAGCAAGTGCTACCACCAGCGCGGGCACCTCATCCGCACGACACTTCCGCATAACCTTTCCAGCTAATATCTGGGTCACAACTCTGACAACCTTATTGTTGATACTGGAGATTGTGTACCCTCTCTTCTTCTTCTCCAGCTTGAATTTTGTCTTCATGGCCTTCGCGATGGCCAAATCGTTGCTCTTACCCTCCGAAATATTCGTTGGGTCCTCCCCCTTACAAGGAAGTCGGGTAATTCTATGAATCAGGTGGTCCGTGATGGGGATGGGCTCCTCCAGCCACAAACACCCATCATGCACCAGGCAGAGCAGCTGCTTGATGACAAAGATAGTTACTGGGGCGTGATGGTAATGCGGCACCCAGAGCAGGTTTAACAACCCTGCTTTCTCTACTTCGTGCAACCACTTGTGTGGCTCCAACTCTATGACTCCCACTGCAGTGTTTTTCTTCGGCTTCATGAGCTACGCGGTTGCCAAGTGTGGGAATTTCTCGTGGTCCGCGAGATCCCAGTCTTCAAACTTTAGACTTGGCACCCGTCCCAAGTGCGCTCCTTCAAAAACGATATCGTCGGGTAGCAGCGGAGTCTGCAGAGAGCTCTTGCTCTCATCTAGGTCCTTGGGCACCCTTGCCTTCCCCTTCTGCGGAGGAACATACGCGGGCAGCCTGGTTAGAGGGTCCGCGCCCTCAGTTTCCACCTCCATCTCTTCGTCCTCCTCCTCGACTAGGATTTCTTCAAGGTCTTCCTCATCAGTTTCCAGATTAACCGCTTTCCCCTTTTCTTCCATGGTCAGTTTAGTTTGCAGCAGGTTTCTAGGGGACACGTGCACCAGAGCCATGGGCTGCTTATCTTTCTTGGGTCTCGGTGTGCACGGTGATTTAGGGATCTTCGTGACTATCCCGACGCTCTCGGGGGCATCTCCTACTGTCATGGCTTGCGCGGCCTCTTTGGCGGTCATCTCTCAGATATCCCTGGCTTCTTCAGACGCTGCCATTTTGCTTTCCCAAAAATCTCTCAACTGCTCAGGTAGGTGTTCACACAACATCTTTAATTCCAACAGATCAAATATGTCTGGGTTCAGAAAGCTCTGGGCGCATGACATTTCAATTCTCAAATGGCCAAGTGTTGTTTGCTAGGCAGTTCTTTGCAATTTATAGCGCCTTTTGAATTTGAATTCGACCGTTCCCCACAAATCCGGTCCATTAATGCTCCCTCAGCGGCAGATTTTCCCAAATCTATCCCATAAAGCTTGCCTTAAATGGCTGCCGCCCGCTCCATTTGGTCTCAAACCAAGCATCACATTGTGAATAGTAACTATAACGGTCACTTTCCAGCCAACCTGTGCGACAGCGTAGCTACCCTTGCGTTGTCGTGGAGCTTGTGACACTTCGCTCCTGCGCACAGTCCTGTCATCGCGCAGCTCTCGGGCAGAGTAGTTTATAGTCTCGTGCCTTCTTTCACTGCCTGGAGCGCTAAGACTGTGCTTCCCACGGCTAGTCAGGTGGTCGCGCCACCTGTATATGGCTTCAACTGTCTATCGTTTACTTTTCCTGGGAAAAGTTCGCCTTTTAACTTTACTACCTGCACCGCGCTACCATCTGTGAGCTCCTTAGGAACCTACGGTCCAATCCAAGGCATCAAATTGATCAACTCTCGGCGGTAGTCCCCAAGTTCGTCAACGTAATCGTGCGCATCCTGTTTTATCACCACGATCTTTTTATCAAGGAAATCCTTTTTTATTCCTTCCTCCAGCTTCTTGACTTCTGCCTCCGCCATGGCGCTTTTCTCCCTCAATCGTGCTCTTTCGTCCATGAGTTCTTGGATCCTAAGATCACCCCGCCGGATCTCTTCATCAGGTCCCAAGCGTTCTTCTTCGAGCTCTTCCAACTGCACGATCCCTTCTTCCAAGGCTCCGCGATCCGTCATATCCGTGGGCACTGCTATGCGTGGACTAGGCATAATATACTCAATCGGTATTATGGCGTTCGCTCCATAGGCTAGCCTAGAAGGCGTCTGTCCCGTCAGTTTCTTGCACGTTGTCCTATAAGCCCATAAAACTGCTGGTATGCGCATGTCCCAATCACTTCGTTGCGCATTACATACCTTGTTCAGTGCTTCGCACACTTCGTTAAATGCTTCCGCGTGGATAACCTTCTGCGCGCTTGTTCTCTCCACACTCAGCGTTCCAACTTGAGGAACCATTCGCGCATTTGCCCCCCCAACACATGCTTATTGACCATATTTCCCAACGCGAAGTTCATGTGCATCCGCGCAGGTTGTTTACCATATGCCTGTACCCACCTGGACAGATGTGCACGCGGACCATCCCGTCCATTGTATTTATCTGCCAATCGCACTATAGGTTTCCCAAACCGTGAGCGCAACATTTTTCTACATGTGCACCAATCTTCAAAGCTTCCTCTGTGTGTACCCCACCACCTCGCGGGCGTAGGGCGTAGTACCTAGTTCAAGGCTTGGAAATGTTGCTTCTCCGACACGTCCCTTTCAAACTAATCCAAGAAAGCATCTACCTCACCTAAACCATCATAAGCAGGCAGATCCCTTCTTTTTGTCGATACACAGTGCAGTGATCTTGTCATCATATTACAGTTAAGCGTGGTTACTTCGTGTAACCGGTTCTGCCATCGTTCTATCTCCTCATCCGAATCTAAAGTGCAAGAGCTTTCGCACTCCCATGATATTTGTTCATCCACGGTGGGATTTACCCAATCTTGCTCTCGTGCGATTATCTTGTAGATACAGTCGAAATCATCGTCATTTTCATAGTCGCGCACCGGCTCTGTATAGCATGTTCCCTCAGCAGGGTCTAAGGGTATAACTACGCGTAGAGACTTTTTCTCAAAAATCATCTTGCGCTTCTTCAGATTGATCACCCCATTCATGTCAGTGGCCCAATCAATTCCTAAGAGCGTGGGGTAGGGATTGCTGTCATCGACAATCTCTATCACCTCGAAGTCTGCTAGCGCGCTCGCTCCCTCAATATCCACTGTGATTCCTTGCAATCGCCCCAAGGGTATTATCTTTTGTTGGTTCACCATTCGCAGCTGAATAGGAGACCACTGCAGCATAGGCCTCCCCATGCGCTCCCATGTCTGCTTCGGCAGAACGTTCGCGTCCGATCCTAAGTCCAGAATTACTTGGTCCATCTCATATTCTCCAATCTGCGCGGTTAGCCTCATTTCTCTCCCTGTCCTAGTCTTGTGTTTTCCAATCTTTCGGACTACACGCGGTTCTCTTGGCGTGGTCCCAACGCATCTGTTAATGAGTTCCTGCAATCCCTTCACAGCCTTACTGTTGCGTAGTAGCTTCATGCATGTTTCCAGGAATGTTGTAAGCATGGATGGGTCCATCTCCGACTTTAGTATATCTTTACTTCCTGAAGTGGAGGCATTAGCAAAGCTCTTCTTAGCTTCCATAAAGGTTTCTCGAGCATGCTCCAAATCAAACTCTGCTTCTTTCGCCGGAGCTTTGCGAACCCAAGTGCTATCTTCTGGCTGTTTTCCTTTATCATCTCCCGTTGTAATTCCACTTCGGAGCACAATGTTCACATTTTGATCTTCCTTGCACCACTGAGACCTCATCATTTGCAGGTTCTGAGTCGGGGGAGGTGGTAGCGCTCCCTTGTCGCGTATCCTAGCTATCAGCGTAGGACAATCCTTTGTCTCATGATCAAACAAGGTACAATACAAACATGATATACGTGTTGGATTTGTACAATCGCGGGCATAATGTCCTGGTCCTTTGTAATTGTAGCACATCAACTGTCCGCGACCTCTTCCAGGTCCTCCGCCACCTCGGCCTTGTCCGTGCCCCTGAAATCCGGTTCGCACCATCCCTACACTCTGGTCTAGGGGTCGCATTTCAGCCTGAACGCTCTAGGTGGGAGTTCTATCCATCATCAACTCATAGCTTCTACAAGTGCGTTCATCGTGTCCAACTGACCTACATAAATTACAGAACAATTGTTGCGTAATCTGCGTGTACTTTCGTAATAAATGGTAGTTGTCTGTAGCATGCTTTCCACCTATTTGACAAATCGCGCACCACAAAGCAGGCGCCGCGCTCGGTCCTGCTTGCGCTTCCGACCTTAATCGCATTGGTCCTCCTCCCGTGAAGTAATTTGCGAACACCGGGCAGTGGTCCTTGTCATGTCTCTGACCTTTACATTTTACGCACCACACCTCTTCGCGCATTTCTGGTCGAGCTGTCCTGTCCTGTTTCAAACTCTGCATCTCAAGGCATAAGTTTTTCAACTGCGTGTGGATTTGCTGAACTCCCAAGATAGGATCTTGCATTGGGGTCTCATGTAGTTTCATCGTGATCTTTAAGGCCTCTGCTTGAGTCGTTAACCTCTGCTGCGACAGTGCGTTCCTCGAATGCGGCGTTAGTGATGCTACAAACCATTCGCGGTGCTGTCCATCTGTCAAAGTCATATTAGCTTCGCGAATTGTACACTTCAGCGTCTGATCCAGCTCCGAAGGAGTCTTGCCTGGTAGCATTGTGATCTCCTTGAACCCAATGATCGACTGTGCTTTTGACTTCAGTGGACTAAATTCCTTATTTAGCGCAGTTTGGATCCTGTAGGGCGCTAACTAGTGTTGCTTTCTTGATATTTTCATCCGTAACTCCTTGCGTTCCCATACGGCTTTTACAATGAAGCAAAACTGGTCCGGATCTTCATTTCCCAATCCTTTGAACACAGGGAACTTTATCCTGCTTGCCATATTGAATAGCGGTGGCGTTGGAGGTGGTACAGGCGAAGATGGAGGTGATGCTGGTGAAGCTGGTGGCGGTGTGGGTGGGGGTGGTATGCGTGTAATTCTATGCCTTATCAAATGGATCGCAGTTCGCGGAGATACCTTCGCGAGCTCTTCCTCGTCCCCTCGCGGAGGTGAAATCAAAGGGCTATTCTCTAGTCCCTTACTTCCTTCGTTCCTGTAGGTTTTTCCACTTCGCATAGCCCCAAACATCAATGTAACTGCATAATCCTCTTTTCACACAATAACATTTTAATCCAAGTATTCAGGGACTTTACGTACTTACCTCGCGGTCCTTTGAGAAAGCGTCACTATAGCCGACTGAAGTGTCTACCGCGAATTCAGTGATGAATCCTCCTATAATCCGATCGAGCCAGTGATCAACAGCGCGCGCAATCTTATCTTCCAATGCTTCCAATCTGTGCACCAACTCTGGGGTCCACACAATAGGACTGTCAAGTTTCCACCTTCCTTGGCTATCTGCTAGCTTCGTGATCCACTCGTACAGCTCAGTAGGGAAAGATGCGAAGAAGATTTCGTGGATCTCTGTGTACAGGTAGCAGTGTAACCACTCTTATTTTGTCAGTCGCGGATTCCTGTTCTTGTGTGCCGTGAACACGTGAATTCTCCTGTCCAACCAACCTTCAATTTCCTTCTTAGTTGGATTCCAATGATATGACATCAGACATCTCTATGCAGATCCCTGTCCCAACAACAAAACCATTTGTTGGCTTGAGGGGGCTTGACCTAGGTTCGGAGTTAATTAGCCAAACAAATCCCTATACTACTGGCCCTTTCGGCAACAGCCCGCGGAGCGCGGACTGAGGTTTCACCCGAAGCAGGATGGGGTGATATTGGAACCAAGTTTCCGCACTCTTGAGATGTCTGAGGGGTCAATTTAGTCCAACTGTGAATAGCTTCACGCAGGTCACTTCACGCACTGTCCTGATCTGTGAGACCTTCGCGATCTATTACAATCGCCTTCGCGTAGCCCTCACCAGGGACTGAGGTGCTTTCGCGCTGCTAAGACAACGATTTGCGCTAACTCCCCAAGTTACAATGCGTATCTTACTTATCTTCTTATAATAGTTAGTTAACTTCGCGTAAACAGATAATTTATCTTATATTTACTTAATCATCATAATCATATAAGTTTGCGCATACAAACAGTAGAAATGCAATTCATACCCAATATACTCAATGCATAAAAACAAGAAATAGATACACAGGATTGATGCAATACTTCTTTATTACTTTTCCCAAAGGTTACAGACTCGACTCACCCTGCGCACTCAGCTGCGGACTACTAGGCCTTTGTGCACTCAGCTGTAGAGGCTTCTCCTACTCTACGACTCAAAGACTCGACTATACACTTAGATAAGACTCAATTCTTCATCCTTCATTCATGACTTCATTCTCTTATTTACAACTTAGAGCCTCGTTCTATTTAGACAATCCCATGGTCCGTGGACCATGTGTAGATCTCTGAAGTTGACATTACATTACAAAATTGAGGGCGGACAACCCTATGACTCATTTACAAGTTTGCGCTCCGCGCCCACAAAACGCGGAGTCTTTACATCGGATTTGGTCAAAACTTGGGCTTTAAGCCCCAAAACTTTCCTTGGGGGATCCCGCGCCCAACAAGATGGTAGCCTTATCTATTCAATTCTTATTGAGTTAGGACCAACCTACTCTATGTTTGTTTCCACCTTCCATTCTACTAGAGAAGCCTTTATTTCTCAAGGACAAGCCTACAAGTAACCCTCTTTTGATGCCTTTCATGATTCTTTAATAAGAGAACAAGAAAAACTCTTATATCTTGGTCTTTTTAATACTGGAAACTCTTCAAACAAAGCCTTAGCAGCCCAACAACAACCAAATTCAAAGAATCTTAAGAAGTAACATCCTAAAAAGAATGGTCTTAAACCAAACAAGGGTCCTAAGCAATTTTAGTCTCAAAATGAAAAATCAATTCAACAAAATGATAAGGTAAATAAAAACCAATGTTGCACGAAGCGGGAGCGAAGCGGAAGCGCGAAGCGCGGAAGCGTCATTTTCCAAAAATCTAGGGAGCGAAGCGTCCGCGGAAGCGTCTGCTATATATATATATATTTTTATATATTTTTTTGCATTTATACTCAAAACAAACATCCCAAATACCAAATTAATTGTAGAAGACATGAAAACATGCATATTTTTGCATAAATCAAGATAGATATGGCATCCATGATTCCATTGTAGTTACTAGTATGTACAACAATCATCTATATTCTAGCTATTACAAACATACATCAAATTTTTAAGCATATTATAAAACATAAAACATTTAAGCATATTATAAAACATAAAACATAGAGCATATTATGATTTATCTAGCAAGTGAGCAACTGTCAACATTTGTCATGTCCAAAATTCAAATAATAATGTTTACAAAATATGTCACTTGGTCACCGCCAAGCCAAAAAGGTTCAAAATTCAAATTCACAAGTCTACAAGTCTAATGAGTAATCTATAGACTATGACAAAAAGAAGTAGATTGTGAATATATCTACTAATCTCTCCTCCTTCCACCACGAATAGAACGTGATGGCGTGCCTCCACGTGGTGGCAATGAAGAAGATGGTCCCTGTGTAAGTCGTGGCACTGGAACTGATGAAGAAGAACCCCTTGCTGTTGGTGTTGAACCATGGAACCTAGGACCAGATGGGGGTGGGGGTGGTGGCATATCAACACGGTCATCATCATCCTAGAATCGCTCAAAAAATTCATGCAAAAAAAAAAAAACACTAGTTAACAAAAAAATTAAAAACATGAATTAGAGAAATGCTTTATAAGGGAAAATTGGAAAATTCATACCACAATGGACATACCAGGAGAGCATCCTCTAATTGCTCTAGTTGCAACACTCCATCCTCCAAATTGGGCTCCTCTGGATGCTTGTCCCAAGTCAACAAGTCTTTATTAGACTTTGCATCTTCACAGTAATGGGACAACAATCGCAAGTTGTAATGAACATAAACCAAGCTCTCTGCCCGGTCTAAACTCAACCTGTTCCTTTTAACACTGTGGATGAAAGAATAAGAGCTCCAACACCTCTCTGCAGAAGAAGTGTTTACCACCTGTGATAGCACCCGCAATGCCAAACTCTGTAGAAGTGGAGTAGGCCCTCCATGCATGTTCCACCACTCAAGAGCAGAAAAATGCTCTCGATCTTCAATTGAATGCATGCTCCCAAATGGACCAGTGTTGAGCGTATAGTTGCTCACCTGTCTCCGTACCAATGCAGCCTCCTCATTATCAGGGATTAATCTACTCAATGCAGCCATATATTTTTCGTGAACCTCTTTATCTTGGTGTGGTTTTTTCCTGCTTCCCCCCCCAGGTGCTGGTTTTGAAAGCCATGATGGATGATAGTACCTAGGTGTCAAAACATATGCTAATGCATGCAATGGAACATTTAGCATATCCCATCGCTTTTCCACCTCTTCACGAATATAATTGTACAAGGTGGTATCTCTAGGCTCAACAATGTCTTTAATCTGCCCCAACATGCTATCCATTTGCTCATACACCTCCCCAATTACTGGTCGATCTGAATCTGCAAACTTGATCATGTAATAAATTGGTTTGGTGAATTGCAAAACATATTTAACCTGTGACCAAAAGTAAGTGTCAAGAACAGTGTCCTTGACTACATTAGCAGTAGCACCATCTGTACACTGGTTAATTTCATCCCATGTTTCAGCACACACCAGATTAGTTAAAGCTTGTCTCACCTTCACTAGCCGCCTAAAGGTGAGGTAATAACTAGCAAATCTTGTCTTTGCAATTTTAAGCAATTGCAACTTGGAGTAAGTGCCATAGAAGTAGTTTACCCTTGTATGCCCTGTGATGAATTTAATGAGCTGCTTCCCTTTCCTGTAAACCTCAGCAATCCACCCACATTCTTTGTGTTTCACAATATCATGCATCAAAAGGTTCAATGTGTGAACCAGGCACCCAGACCAAAAGATGTGTGGATGAGTACGCTCAATAATTTTTCCTGCTGCCTTACAATTTGCTGCATTATCTGTGATCACTTGAACCACATTATTCGGACCAACATCTTTGATTGATTTCAATAGGAGATCTGCAATGTTTTGTGCAGTTGCACTGATGGAGGAGGAGTCATGACATGCAATAAATACTGCACCCTTAGAAGAAACACCAAGAACATTTATCAAATGTTGGTTTCTAATATTTGTCCACCCATCTGATACAATGGATACCCCATAATCCACCCACTCATGTGTAAAACGTGTCAAAGCTCTTTGAACCTTAGCTTTTTCTCTTTCTAATAACACTGTTCTAGCTTTCTCATAGTTGGGGGCCTTGTATCCTTTTGGGGCTTCATTGATGGCCTTTACCATGTCATGCCAATAGGGAGAGCGAAGCACATTGAATGGTACACCGCAAGCACAAAGAAAACGGACTACCTTTCCATCCACATCATCCCTCCCAGTAACATTAAGGAAATCCCCTATTGTTTTTCTACCTCCAGAGGTTGCAGAAGTACCATAAGGAGATGGGCAACTACCAAATTTAGAGGTTGCACTTGATTCTGAATGAGTTTTTTGTTTCTTGTTTTTTTGTTGTGCAGCCATCTCTATTTTGATGTATTTTTGTCTTTGTTCACTTGAAATTTTTGGGCAAATGGCTACCCCCACAGAACCCTTTTTTTCATCACTCTCTAGCACCCCACAAAGATGCCTCCTCAGACGGGTATATGAACCCGTATATGGTTTTCCTCCATGACAATCATGAGGGCACATCCATTTGTAAGATCCACCACCCTTTCCCCCTTCAAGTTTGGTCACATAGTTCCACAAGGGATTTGATGTACCTTTCCCATCTTGTGCTTCAGTGTCCTCTTCAAGTTCATCCCCTTCCTCTTCAAACCCTTCCTCCTCATCATACATTGGGTCACTACTATTAGGACCAAGTTCATCCCCTTCCTCTTCCCCTCTATTCCTCACCCTTGCCATCATTAAAACCAAGAGTGGAATGATACATAGAAGCCAAAAGAACACCATCTTGGAATATGGATATAGGTGGTGGACAACCTGTAAATAAAGGAGCAAGTAGAAACAATGGGAAAGAGTAGGAGAGGGAGGAGAAAAATACAATTTTTTTTTCAAAAAAACAAGGGAGTTTGGGGTTTGAACTTACCTCTTTAGCTCTTGTAGATGAAGTCCTCCAAGCTCTTGCTCCAAGCTCCTCCTCCTTCTCCTAGCTCCTCCTTCTTCACTCCTCCAAGCTCTCCTCTCTTCTCCTCTCTTCTCCTCTCCTTTCCTCTCTTCTCTTCTCCTCTCCTCTCTTCTCTTCTCCAACTCTCATAAACTCAAAGTGAGAAAATGAGAAGAGAATGGGGGCTTTATTCTTTTCTAAACTCACCCTAAAGTGACCCTAACCCACCCCTAACCCACCCCCTCATGCTTAGTTAAGTTAGATTTTAAATGAAATTAAAAAAAAAAATTGATATGCGCGGGTTGCGCCCGGGTGGCGTGCGGGTGGCGTGCGCTTCCGGGCAGGTTGCGTGGCGCCACCCCATGCCCGAACCGCATGCCGAAGCGCGATTCCGGGGTGGCGCAACCTCATTTGGCAGGAATCGTGTTAAAATTGCGGAATCGCGCAACCTTAAAAACGGAATCGCGATTCCTCTATGGATTCCGGAACGCTTCCGCACGGGTCGCGGTTCCGGGTTAGGATCCGAGGGGGGGGGGGCGATTCCTGCAACCTGGATAAAAACAAAGGGAAGAAGATTGATAGACATTGCAACTTTTGTAATCATGATGGCCACTTAGAATCCAAATGCTTTAAGATGATAGAAGCCTTGGAAGCAACAATGAAGAAGCATAACATCCATTTGGAGCACTCTTCAACTTCAACTTCATCTTCAGGAATAGCACTTTCTGCATGTGGTTGTCAAGCATCTCGGTCTGGTTATGCACTGAATGTATCTTCTTCTTCTCATTCTCATGAGTGGCTCATTAATTCTGGAGCTTCTTATCACATGGCCAAAAACAAAGCCATGTCTTATTCTTTAAATGATTGTAACACTAAAAATATATATGTTGGTGATGATAGATCTCTTAGTGTTGTAGGCATTGAAACTATTCATCTAGACAATGGTCAATTTAATGATGTATTATGTGTTCTTACCTTATCCCGCAACTTTCTATCTGTATATCAGATAACTCATTCAGGTGAAGGTAAAATTGTTGAATTTTCGCCTCATGATGTAATTAAGGACCTAAGAGTTCTTAGACAGATTTTAGCTACTGGCATTGCGGATGATTCTACAAGGTTGTATAAGTTTAACAACTTTGGGTCATCAATCTTCCCTTGGTATTTGTTGCTCATAATGATGAAGTGAACAAAATTTGGCATGAGCGATTTGGTCACTTAAACTATCGCTCCCTTCAAAATCTATGTAAAGAACATATGGTGACAAGGCTTCCTATGGTATCTTGCAGAGATGGTGTTTGTTCCGGATGTGTACTCAGAAAACATCATTGAGATAGTTTTGAAAAACGTGCCTCTTGGCACGCCTCAACCCCTTTACAGTTTGTGCATAGTGATTTATGTGGTCCACTTCTACTTGTTTCATTCTTTGGCTACAAGTATTTCTTAACTTTCATTGATGATTTCTCCAGACGCACTTGGGTATACTTCTTGGCCTTTAAGGCCTTTGTTGAGAAACAATCTGGACATCAAATTCTTAAGCTAAGATCTGATAATGGCGAAGAATATGTTAACAACAAATGCATCAACTTTTGCACTGAGCATGGAATTCAATTGCAACATATTGTTCCATATACTCCACAACAAAATGGTGTAGCTGAAAGGAAGAATCACACCTTAAAGGAAATGGGTAATTGTATGCTTCAATCTAAAGGACTTAGTCTTAATTTCTGGGTAGAAGCAATTACCTATGCAAATTACATAGTATATCGCACCCCTATTAAGGTTTTAAAGAATATCATTCCAGAATAAGCCTGGAGCTCAATTAAACCAGAGGTAAGTCACTTTTGTGTTTTTGGAAGTGAAGCATGGGCCTATATTCCAGATGAGAAACATAAAGCCTTAGAACCTAAAAGTGAAAATTGTATTTTTGTTGGATATTCTGAAGATGTCAAAGGATATAGATTTCTACAACTTAAATCCAAGATTGTTATCATTAGAAGAGATGTAAAGTTTGTTGAAAATATATCGGCCTACAAGCCTAGTTCGACAGATGTGCCACCTCTCTCTATCCCTTCTAATCCTGAAAATATTTCTTCTTCAGATGATGACAGCGAGGATGACAATCCTCCCCCACCTTCTCGGGATCCTCCTTTAGTTCCTCAACTTCCAAAATGGGTCTGCGCTACTCGGGATGCAGTAGGTGCTCTTGTAGGTGATCCTACAGATCAACGTCGTATACGTTCTCAATTTGATAGAGCCTCTTCTTTACTGGCTCAAGCTTCAACGAATTATGATCCTGACAACTTTGCAGAAGCTTCAGGCCATCCAGATTGGGACGCAGCTATGAATGAAGAATATTGTTTATTATTGGCAAATGATACACAGGACCTTGTTCCTCTTCCAAAGGGACAAAAACTTGTTAGATGCAAATGGGTTTACAGAACAAAGTTTGGACCAGATGGAAAAGTTGATAAACATAAAGCTCGTCTTGTTGCTAAGGGTTTTTCACAAGTTGAAGGCATTGACTATACTGAAACCTTTTCCCCTGTTGCCAAAATGAGCTCTATCTCCCTTGTTCTTTCCCTTGCTGCCTCTTTCAAATGGGAAGTCCATCAGATGGATGTTAAATCCGCCTTCTTACAAGGGGACTTGAATGAATATGGAACAACCTTCTGGCTTTATAGAAACAGACTCCAACCTGGTATGTCGGCTTAAGAAATCCCTTTATGGTCTCAAGCAAGCCCCTCGGGCTTAGTGTGCCAAAATGGATAGCTTTCTTTTCGATACTGGCTTTTCTAGGTGTCATTTTGACAATACTGTCTACACCAAGAAAGTGGGTAAGTCTCTTATCATTCTTGTTCTTCATGTGATAATCTTATCCTTACTGGTAGTGATCCCAACCTTATAAACCATGTGAAGTCTAGCCTTAAAAAGCAGTTTGAAATGACAGACTTAGGACACTTGCATTAGTTTCTTTGTCTTCAAGTCTTGCAATCCAAAGAACGTATTTCCCTTTCCCAGTCCAAGTATGCCTGTGATCTTCTATGCCACTTTCACATGGAACACTGTAAGCCAACCCCTTCTCCCTTTCAGTCTGGAGCCAAACATTCAGTCACTTGTACTTCCCCTGAAGTTGATGCTACCTTATACCATCAACTTGTTGGAAAACTTTTGTATCTGACCCATACCCGTCTTGACCTTTCCTTTGCTGTTGGCCTTATTGCTCGGTTTATGCAAAACTCATATGAAAGTCATTGGAAAGCAACTAAAAGAATACTTCGTTATGTTTGAGGTACAGTTCAGTTTGGGATTCATTATAGTGCAAAAGCATCTCCTCTATTGGTTGGCTTCACTGATTCTGATTGGGTTGGTGACCCTGATGATCGGAAGTCTATTGCAGGTTACGTCTTCACTCTTGGTTCTAGACCTATTACATGGGTTCTCAAGAAACAAAGTGCCATTTGTCTTTCTTTAGCAGAAACAGAGTATCGTGGTGCCGTAGAAGCTAGTAAGGAAGCCTTGTGGTTTCGTCAGATCCTATCAGAGTTTGGTTTTCAGCAGCAACATCCAACTACACTATGGTGTGATAATCAAAGTGCCATTCAACTATGCAAAGATCTAGTCCAACATCAGCGCAACAAACACATTGAACTACACATGCACTTCATTAGAAAGCTCATTCATGACCATGTTCTTGAAGTGCAATATTGTTCAACCGATAATTAAGTTGCAGACATTTTTACAAAGGCTCTCACAGAGGCGAAGTTTACTAAACTTCGATTTATGGTTGGAGTTCAGGAAGTTGTCACTAAGGGGGGATAGGCTCTAATGCCTCCTTCCTTCTCCTATTGTGTCATCTTTGTACATCCTTCAATCCTATCCCAAGTTGTTCTTAAGGGGGGATGTTAGGATATTCCGACATATATGAAATAGTTAAGTATAACTTGGTCTAGTGTATAGTTAGGTAAAGTGTGTTTTTTTAGTATGTACTTTTTGTAACTTACAATCCGACGGTCATGATATGTTCTAGACATGAAGTGATTCGACGGCTCATTCTCTCCTCGGTATTACCGACACTTGATCCGTCACTTAACACCTGATTGGTCTATGATATCTATTTAAAGAGCATGGAGGGTCATTTGTTAGGTGACCATTCATGAGAGAAGCTTATGTAAATTTTATTTCTTTTACATTAATAAATTGCTTGAAGTGGCCGCGTTGGCTTAGGCTGTGGATTGTTTCCCTCTTTGAGTGTTTTAACCATGTCAAGAATACTGGTGTACTGATTTGTGATCTGTTCGTGAGCGGTGTCCTTTGGTGTTCTATTTAAGGAACTTACCCTGTAAATTCCTTCACATCTTTGCACTTGCTGGTGTTGAGGATGACCCCTCAAATGTGATAGGCTCTAGCACTATATCATTGAGATCCAAGTTGGCCAATGCCAACTCAACACTGTTGTCCAGACCCATATCATCAGGAAGACATCCCACATATTTGTCTTTTTCTTCAACCACTCATCCCTCTGCTTGTAAATAAGACGAAGTTTGGTGTGCACATAAACCATTGTCTCTGCCTTAGACTGCTCAAGCCTGCTCTTCTTGACACTATACAAATTCCATATGTGCTCCAATTCCTCTTGCAACAAGAGGATAAAGTCACCTGAGAGAGGAGCCTCATGGCTAACCGCTGTAGAGGAGGGCTTGTTGCCCCATGATTTGCCCACTAAGAATAGGGCTTCTTAGCCCCCTTGTCTCTAATCAGATCATATCCTGCAAATCGACTAGTGCCACTGGAAAAATATGCAAATGCATCCTCCACCTCATCAATGGATGCTCGATCCTGAAAAACCTGCCCGAATGCATCTTTCCTCCCCTGTGAGATTTCACTATCCATGTGAGGAGGGAATCTACGGGAAGGTCCACCATTCAGCAACTCATGGCTGTAGTATTTTGGATTCAATGAGTGAGCCAAACAATGTAAAGTTGTGCAATTCTTGTCCCATCTGCTAACAAGAATATCCTGTATAGTGGTGAAGAAGGCCTCTGATGATGCCTCATACTTGGGGCACTCACTCTGTAAAATAATGCTCCTTAGAGACTCAATCATGGAATCCCATCCCTCATAAACCTCTCAGAGGATGGGTTGGTCTGTATCTGCAAATTAAAGCAAATAAATGATAGGTTCCATGATCTGAATAAGTAGATCTACCCTCTCCCACCAAGCATCATTTAACATTGTGTCCTTCACTCTTTTAGAGGCTACTTGATCCGTCTTTCTCCAAAAAGACCAAAAATTTGAAATAACCATGGCCCCAAGAGTGGTCTTGACCTCCATCAACCTCTTCAACATGGTGAATGAAGAGGCAAACCATGTATTCACAATCTTCAACAATGATAGATTACTATACTCCTTGTAGATAATGAGGGCATTTGTATGATTTTTACAAAGTTACGGATATGCCGTGCATCCTCAATAATGTTACCAATCCAAAGCACATCAGAGGCAATAGATTTCAGTGCTAAACTCAATGAATGGACAATGCAAGGTGTCCAAAACACTTGTGGATATTTAGCTTCCACAATCATGCCAACAACCTTGCAAACAGGTGCATTATCTGTAATGATTTGCACATAAGAATCAACACGTACTTCTTTAATAAATTTAATAAGCAACTCACCCATATAGTGTGCATCCTTGTATTGTCCAAGTGCCATCCATTGCTTTCAAGAAAACTGGACCATTCAAGGAAGACACCATTATGAAAATTCCTTAAACCCGGGAATTCGTACTGCAGCACTGATGATATTTCTCCCACTTGTTAGATTTACATAAACAAGTTATTTGTAGTTTCCTACGACAAACATCGAAATAGATACACTGCAGCCTACACCAATTATATTATATGCTGAAACAAGAAACTAAACAATAGAGAAAAATACACACAAGTGACACAGTTGTTTTTGGACAAACGTCCCTGGAAAAACCCAATGTGGGAAAATCAGTGTAGCAGATCTGAGGGTTTTTATTATTATGCAGTAGTTTTTTTGAATACAGCTCTAGATGCCCTCTCGGCAATCCAGTTACAGAGAAATACAATTAGCAGAAGAAATTTGTGAGATTACCTCACTCTTCCCGGCAAGTCCCCACTGATCCGGCAGCTGAACCAACGTGTCCCTGACTATTTCTGCGTTGCCTTTGCGTAGGTCCAACATTAGCCTCTAATGCTCTGTGTCTGCACAATTGGGAATCAATTTTCCTTCTGGAGTAGTTTCCAGCCCTCCTGGCTCAGAAATGTCAGCTCTCTTAGCAAATTCAGACTTCTGCTTGGAGAACTGCATTGCCTCTGCGTGAGCCCTTCTGGCTCAGCGTCAACCTCTGCGTGAGCCCTCCTAGCTCAGCGTCAACCCCTCCTGGGTATTGCGCTGCCTCCTCCTAGTGTCTCTCTGCTGCATATCCTGGCTTAGGAGAAAATTCTCCAACCAATCTATCCTTGCCCTTCACTGCAAAAGCTCACTATTGATATTCTCCCGATAGCTGCTCTGCGTCAAAAAATTGAACTTTTGAACTCACTCCGTGTGTCTTCCAAATGACCCTTAAGCTTCCTTAAATAATCTTGTCGTTGACATTCAACGATCCAGATTAGAAGCTAATCAATGGCTAAGATCATTTTTGCTTGATCCTCGTCTTCTTCTAGAAGCTACATCCACAGTCAGATTGATACCCATTAATTAGTTTATTTTCCTAAGTTTAGACTTAGGGTCCCATTACAAATAATTAATTATTTTAATAAAATTGTTTCTGGGTGGAATTTCCCAAAACGCTTTCTGGGTTCTTTGGAATACATGTGCCCAAGCCTCCCTGCAAAATTTGAGACTTAGAGCACATCTGATGCTACCAAAAATCAACACTCCCTCTTAGAGAGGAATGTGCTCTAGCAATGCAACCTGCTAAAGCATCACTTTGTTCTGTAACATCTCCCTCTGTGTTGCTTGTCGATTTTTGGTAGCATCAGATGTGTTCTAGCCATAAAATTTGGTGGAGAGACTAAAGCACATGAGATCTCCAAGACCTAGAAATTGTTTGGAGAAATTCCACCTTGATGAAGAGATATTAAAATAATTAATATTTTTAATGATTTCCTAAGTCTAAACTTAGGAACATTAAAATATTAAATTGTATTAATATAATATGGGTGAGAAAGTTCTAAGTGACGAGGATCAGGCTAGTTCTAATCTTAGTTGTTGATTAGGGACTTAATTTCGGCCGTTGAATCGTCAAAAGGAAAAGTATAAGAGGAGGTTTGAGGGTCAGTTGGAGACACACCAAGAGGGATTATTTAGTTCGATTTTTTGGGGCGAAGTTTGCTGAGGAAATCGAGCAAGTGATCAGTTGCAGTGAGGGGCAGTTCAACAAGAGGCTGAAGAATACATAACAGAGAGGCAGCGAAGTGCCGGGAGAGACAATGCCTAGGAGGGCTGACGCAGAGGTCGTAGGAGCCAACACAGAGGATGCAGAGGGCCGTAGAGGCTGATGCAGAGGGCCGTAGAGACTGACGCAAAGGACGCAAAGGTTGACCTAGAAGCCACAAAGGACGCAGAGGATGACGCAGAAGCTGCAGAGGCTGACGTAGAAGTCGTAGAGGGCTTCAGAGGCAGCGCTGGGAGACTTTGTGGGGCACACTGGGAGCAGATCAGCTGACGCAGAGTCGAGAGAGGGTGCTGCAATTCTAGAGCAGTGCTTGGAGCAGCTTTCGCTGTCCAGCACAAGGAACAACCGAAGTCATTGTGGGATTGATCATCCGGTTGCTGATTTGTCAGAATATCTGTCTCCAGATAGAGGTACTACTGCCGAGGATATTCTCTGTTGGGTGAGCCATTTCTGGCACCCTAGTTGTATTCACAAATCTGCTTAATAATACAAACCCTCTATATGCTGCACCGGTTTTCCCGCATTGGGTTTTTTCGGGGGCGATTGTCCAAAAATAACGATGTCCCTTGTGTTATTGTCTCTGTTTATTTCAGTTCATGATCTGTATATTGTTGAAGGCTGCGATAGTGTTTACTTCGATATTTATGCAGTTAAATAACTTGTTAATTTAAAGAACAAGTAGGAGACAATAAACTAGTAATTGAAGTAAGGGTTTTTGATGTGTTAGATTCAGAAATTTTCACATTTCCGATGTCTGACATGCTGTCCACTAACCATTTGCGCAAAAACTGCATCTGTACTGCTGCTGACCTTGCCACTGTCAACTCTGCATCCGTATTGCAATTCCCTCTGAATTTCTGCATCCGTGCTGCTGCTGACACTGCCACTTCCAACAGCCCATGCGCTGCAAACTGCTGATTCTACTGCATCAACAACGGAAAAACATCCCAAATTATTGAACTAACTTTGTTCTGTATGATACCATGTGAATGCTAGAGCCTAACTGCTGCTAGTCTTTGCATTGGCCCTCTGAATCTACTGTGCTGCCACTGACCTCTACTTTGTGCCATCTGAACTGCTGCCAACTTTTCTTTGCGCTGTTCAGTCTCTAGTGCTCCTAGCCACTACAACTGTCTCTTCGACACTCCTTGACACCATCTGACACTAGTCCATCCTGCTACTTCTGATCTGGGCTCTTGTTGCAAGGAATTGATCCAAGAGGTGGGTTCCTCAAGGATCCTGCCCATCTGTAGCTCTTTTGAACTACAACTCTAAATCAACCCACCTCCCTCCTGGAGGTATCTCGGCTGTCATGGCGAACTCCTCTTGGATCTTCGCGGGTGCAACCTTCAGATCGTGCTTCTCATCTTCGTCCTTCTTCTTGAGAGGACACTGTGTTACATAGTGACCCATCTCACCACACCTGAAGCACTCTATCTTCAAGACGTCCTTCTTACGTCTCTGCTGCTTTGGCTGCCCCTTCGATGCAAAGGCTGCATTCTCCTCCACCTCCTTGGGCTTCGACCCACTGCTATTGCTTCCGTCAAGCTTACACTTGACTAGATCTCTCCTCAACTCCTCTTGCTTGAAAGCTGCCCACATCTCATCCCAATTCGGCAAAGTCGCCCTGCCCAGGATACTCTGGACAAAGACTTGCCACTCATTTGAGACAGAATTGAGGGCCAGTCTAACCAACTCGGAATCTTGAGGTGTAGACCCTACCGCTGATAACTAATCTCGAGTCTCCTGAAGCTTCGTGAGGAATGGATCCACTCGCGCCCCCTTTTGCTTCTATGCAGATCTCAGTTTTTGCTCTAAGTACATCTTCAGCTGCTCGGAATATCCCTGATACAGCGTAGACAACGCATCCCACATCTCCTTAGTAGTCCCTCTGCTAGCGATGTGACAAACTACATGATCCTTCACTCCGTTGAGGATCATTCTCTTTGCCCTTGCCATTTCTGCCTTGTACTTTTTTAGCGGATCCTAATCTGCAGGTGCAACCACCACGCTGTCGACATATGTCTTGAGAGCATGCTCATCTAGAAGGAATGACATCCTTTCCTTCCAGATGACATAGTTGGATGCCCCATCCAACCTGTCCTGATTTCTCAAACCACTGATTGCCATCTTTGCCACGAAAAACTGTCGAACTGCTCCTCTCTGCTCTTACTGCTGCTGTTCAGCCAATAAGAGAACAAAATTTTTGGCGGGAACTCTACTAAGGAAAAAATCCCTCATAGTGCTTCTCTTCTCTTCTGATGTCTTTCTGCCTAGCAAAACGGCCTGCAGAAAAACTGCGTCCCACCAGCTCTTCCTCACGCTGAGGCTTCAGCGCTGCTCCCTCTGCCACGACAAGATTTCGATTTGGAAGCCCTTCTCTCTGTTGACTCACTCAGAGAGAGACTGCCTCGAAATTCATCCCTCTGGCTAGGACTACGCAAACCCCTCTAGGGATTCGAATTGCTACCTCCTGCAACTTTTTTGACCTCCTCTTCCACTCAGTGTTGGGTTCTCTGGCACTATTCCTCTTGCTTCACCTGCACTCGCTCTAATACCATGTGAAAATTCCTTAAACTCAGGAATTCCTATTGCAACACTGATGATATTTCTCCTACTTTTTAGATTTACATAAACAAGTTATTTGAAGTTTCCTTCGACAAACATCGAAATACATACACTATAGCCTACACTAATTAAATTATATGTCGAAACAAGAAACTGAACAATAGAGAAAAATTCACACAAGTGACAGCTGTTTTTGGACAAACGTCCTTGGAAAAATCCAATGCGGGAAAACCGGTGCAACAGATTTGAGGGTTTATATTATTATGCAGTACTTTTCTGAATACAACTCTAGACGCACTCTCGACAATCCAGTTACAGAGAAATACAACTGGCAGAAGAAATTTGTGAGATTACCTCACTCTACCCGGCAAGTCCCGGCTGATCCGGCAACTGAACCAATGTTTCCTTGACTATTTCTGTGCTGCCTCTTTGTAGGTCCAGCGTCAACCTTTAAGACTCTGCGTCTGCTCAACTGGGAATTGATTTTCCTTCTGGAGCAATTTCCAACCCTCTTGGCTCAGAAATGTCATCTCCCTCAGAAAATTTGGACTTCTACTTGGAGAACTGCGCTGCCTCTACGTGAGCCCTTCTGGCTCAGCGTCAACCTCTACGTGAGCCCTTTTGGCTCAGCATCAACCCCTCCTGGGTACTGTGTTGCCTCCTTCTAGTGTCTCTCTACCTCTCTACTGCGTATCCTGCCTCAGGAGAAGATTCTCCAACCAAACTATCCCTGCCCCTCATTGCAAAAGCTCACTATTGATATTCCCCCAGCAGCGGCTCTGCTTCAAAAAATCGAACTTTTGAACTCACTCTGTGTGTCTTCCAAATGACCCTCAAGCTTCCTTAAATAATCTTCTCGTTGACATTCAACAACCTAGATTAGAAGCTAATCAATGGCTAAGATCATTTCTGCTTGATCCTCGTCTTCTTCTAGAAGTTACACCCACAGTTAGATTAATACCCATTAATTATTTTCCTAAGTTTGGACTTAGGGTCTTGATAAAAATAATTAATTATTTTAATAAAACTGTTTCTGGGTGGAATTTCCCAAAACACTTTTTGGGTTCTTTGGAATACATGTGCCCAAGCCTCCCTGCAAAATTTGAGACTTAGAGCACATCCGATGCTACCATAAGTCAACAACCATGAAGTTGATGAGTGGGTGTTGTCCTGGATCTGTCCATCCATCAGAAACAATGCTAACCCCAGATGTTGGCCATGATGCTTTAATAGGCTCAAGCATTTTTTCCACCTCTTTTTTTTGCCTTCGTCAACAATGTGGTTCTAAGCTTCTCTGACTTAGGAGGCACATACCCTTATGGAGCCCTTGACTTAGAGCTCGACACATCTCAATAAATAGAGGTGAGCATGCAACATTAAAGGATATGAAGTTTTGATAGAAAAAAAGGCAATGGTGAGATCAAACTCTCCCCCTTTCTCCTTCTGAAAAATCTTGCCCATTGGACCAAGTGAAATTGCCTTTCTTTTTGCCGCTTGTCCCCCACCAGAACTCTCAAATGGGAATTTGTTGTTGCTTTTCCTCAAGAATGGAAGGGGGGTCATCATTCTTGGTTTTTTTGATTTTGCAGCCACATTTTCCATACCAACATTCGACTCTCTTAGCATTTCTTCCCTTTTTGTAAAGGCACATTTGTACAAGCTCCAACTCCACAATCTAGTAAAGCCAACAAATGACCTTTCACACGGAAATATGTGCTCTTAAAATTATTGTGGCAATAGTTGTATTTCCAACTCACATTGCCTCCTCCTTTCACCTTGTTGGGTGGCCCTTGCTCTCTTGTGACGTATTTCCACAAGGGATATTTGTCACCTTGAGGAGGAAGTCTTCCCTCAACATTTGAAGCTGCTATTGCAGCCGCACTTGCAATAGAGGGAACGTTTGCAGAACCTGATGAAATTGGGAGAGGAGGGGCATCTCCAATGGGGACATTCATCCCCTTCCTTTGCCCCTTCCTTGCTGCCCTTTATTGAGCCATGAATGCTGTAAAAAAATAAACAAAAAATGCACAAATTTGTAAAAGAAATGCACATGCAAACTGTTGTAATAAAAATGAAAAAAAATTAGAGAAAATGCACTTACCTATTGCTTGAATCTCCTTGAAAATGCTCCCACACCCTTTGCTTCTTGCTCCCAAACACCCACAACAAACCCACAACAAAGTAAATAAGTGAATGTGCAAATAGAATGGAGAAATACGCCTTTATAACGCCGCACGCGTTCTTGTTTTCCGGATTAGTGTCCGAAAATCGGGACACGTCGTGTCCCTATCAGGACACACTCCAGATTCGAACATGTCTTGATCGGACATGACGTGTCCCAATTTTCGGACGCGAATCTGCTAGAAATGTGTTCGATTCACCAGATTCGGGACACATAGGGCCTGGGAGACGAATATGGTTTCGTAGGTAACAAGTAAAGGCAGTAGTTATTGCATGCTCTCTCATGAGATGGCATGAGAACCAAGAGTGGACAAGCAATGGCAATTTCTAATAAGGAAGTTGAGCCCTAATTTGAAGATAATATGTTGTAAATGCTGAAACGTCTCGAAGTTTTCGAAACGAGGACGACCCGAAACGCGACCCCTGGAAAATGGAAATGTAGCTAAAATGTCATATATATATATATATTATAAATTGTCAATATTAAATAGCACATTATTTTGCAAGAAAGGAAAGAATGAGACATATAAATGACATTTTAGAAGGAAATCCAAATTTATATTAATTCCAATGGATGATTACATGATGCAAATATCCAAAATTAGCCTTTATAGATGAGGCTTTACATCGAAGACTCCAAAATCAGCTTTTATATGTGCTAAAACTGAAATAAAACATGAAATAAAGACAATTATTGCTACATTAACATATCATTACTAATAAAACTCCTCATCCTCATTAGCAAATATAGAACAAGATGCTTGTTTAGCAGAAGAGGCTCATAGGGTTTCTAGAGAATTCTATTTTTTTCATCTTCTAGAGAATTCTATATGTGAAAAATGAGTGAATGAAGTGCCTTTTTAAAGAAAAGAAAAGGCTCATAAGGTTTCTAGAGAATCTTGTTTGTAATTTTTTTATTAAATTTAGCTAACAACCACACAATAATTGTTGTATTAGTGTATTTGGGTGTTACAAGGGGCCCACTCCCTTCTTCACCCCTTGATCTAGCCAAAAAAGGTAAAAAGATAAATTAATATTACGTTTCCGTCACCCGAAACTCGGCTTGTAGCGACCAAAACATGGCCAAGACGTCGCAGGACGGCGTTTCAAAATCACGAAATGCCATACGGTACGACTGACGACGTTTCGACCCCATCTCAAAGTTGTTTCGAGCCGTCCCCGGTACCGGTATGCCACCTTTTTAGGCGTTTCCTACCGTAACTTCTAATCATTAAGCAACTACCAAAACCCTAAACATGAAGATCAAGGACATAAGATGTAGGGTCTCAGGGAGGGGAAAACCCAAAAACTTTTCTTCTTTCATGAACCAAATCAAATGAGACAACCAAGACCTTTTGAGCAAGACAAAGTCCACCTCCAATCTACCAACTCAACCTCCCAGGGAGATTAGTCAAATTCTAGCCCATTGCTTCACAAGTTAACACAAGTTAGCTCTTCAAGGTAAGTCAACAAGGGTCTCGGCCCTCTCTGCAACACTGAAATCATGTTCTGCATCCTCGGCCTTGCACCTTCACATTTCAACATCAAAATTATTCGCACATGTGGCAGGAAGGGGTAGAATTATAGTCTCTTTCTTATTCGCTTGTACTTATTCTTTCTTGCATGTATAATACCTTCATTTCTGGCTTATTCACACCTCTTATCTTCCTTAGAAACTACAGATCGAACTTGTCATCCATTGGTGCTTCAAATAGGTCGAATTCTGTTAATTTTAGGTATGTTCTATGCTTAGAGCAATTTATTTCAATTTTCACAGTTAGCTCAATACCTTTTCCAGATTAGCAATCACATCAGCATAATAGTAAATTGTAGATAGAACATAAACATAAATCGTAGAAGACAAGCCAAGACAAGAAGACACAAGATGTGGCAGATCAATTCTTTAATTTCTTCTTATATGTGCTTTAATAGTTCAGCAGAGAGAGAGAGAGTACATATACAACAGAAGTCAATACTTTGACTTATCTAAATAAGAGCAGAGATCATCTCTAAGAAGATGATACATGAGGTCGCTAAACTTAGTTGAAGACATGTTGCTTCAACTGATTCTCCAAGGTGACTTCATTATCATGCTGCACCCATCACTGTACTGCTGCATTATGTTGAGCTCTTCATTGCACTATGTTGCACCCAAATGCATGCTGCAATATCTCATCTTCCTGCTGCTGCAATACCTTCTTGTTGCTGCAATATGTCCATCATTACCATGCTGTCCCATTGCTGCAATATGTCCATCATTACCATGCTGTCCCATTGCTGCACCAATGTCCAGCAACGCTGATCTACACCATGCTGCACTATCACTACTACTGTGTGCACTATGAAGCATTGTACATCATGCTACACATGGCTGCTCGTATGTGCACTGTACATGTACTCAATGCTGCTCCCATTGCTGTACCAACGCTGCACCATGTACCATTGCTGCCCCATGTACCATTGCTGCACCATGTAACATTGCTGTCCCAAGTACCATTGCTGTTATGACTGTTCTGGTTAGGGCATCATTGTGGCCCATGTCAGCCCTAAAACATACCCACACAGTCCCTTAAACAGCTTTGACTTCCTCCACAAATATCCTTTACCTCCACGCTGCTGATCTGAGTACTTTACTACCCTCAAATAGTCCTACGTGTGTCCTGATTTGGGGTGTTAATGCCTGTGGCCTACCCAACCCTTTCCAATGCTCACCGCCTGCTCAAAACAGAGATACATGTCCATAAAATGTGCCCCAACAGACCTGCGGTCTTACCTCTTCATACTTAGCCTGCGTGTAGGTGAAAACCTCTAAATAACTCCCTTCTTTGCTGCGGCTAAGTAGCCTCTGTTGACTGCGGTTAGGGCATCCTTTAGACAACGAGTTAGGGAGCCTCTTTAATGCGGTTAGGGTCACCCTTGGGACAGCGTATTATATGAGGGCTTTCTTCATTGATAGCGTAGAGGATTAGGGCATCTATTCTTCACTGCGGCTAGACTATGGCTAGGGCTCCTTGATTGGTCTCCTTTCCTCTTGTGTTTAGGGCTTCCTCCTCTTAAACTTCTCTTCCACTAAAACCCAAAAACAAGTGGAGAGAAATCAAGAGTGAAGTGTGTGTTCAAATGACTATCAAGTCACCTCCTTTTATACTAAAACGTTGAGCACACATGGGGGTTATTTGGTTGCTGGCTGACCTTGACGAATTGTCCCATAACACAAATAAATTCATATCTCCAAGAATACTTATCAGAATCGGATGATATTTAAATCAATCCTACACCTCTCGATGGGAGGGATCCAAGAAAAATATCAGCGGCCATAAATAAGATGACCCACATGGAGTTTGGCCCTAGTTGCAAATTTTAACACTCCCTCTCAACTAGGGAGAACTCCATCTGCTAATCCATCTGCCAGACTGTACTATGAGTGCGCTGTACTGCTTTGCTGAACCATGAAGAAGAAGAATTGATCGAGAATGTCTCATACCATTCTCTACTGACCCGAAGTCAGTCCCATATAAAGAGAGTGCTCAATAGCCCTCTTACTGACCCGAAGTCAGTTCCAGAGAGTGTGTCATACCACTCTTACTGATCCCGATTAGTTCCAAGAGAGAGTGAGCTATATCACTCTCACTGAGCCGAAGTTAGATCCAATTTATCCCAAATCAATGTCGGTCATCCTAGCATAGGGATTAGGTAGATACACGATGCGTCCATCGGTACTACTATGGTCCCTAACCCCATTTCCCTACTCACTGGCCAAATGAGAGGTACTTCCTATGTGTCCCAGACTGCATGGGTAGGATGCCTCGATAGGAGAACCACTCATCCTGTACATAAATCGCTACGTGGTATCACAGGGGAAGGCTGAGCCATTCACCCTGTACACAACGCACCACTAGGGGAGGGTGAGTCGCCCTATGGTCGCTTGTTGCTCCAAGAAGTACCCCAAGCCCCTCGGAGCTCCCAGAGCTCAATGCATGCATCATACAGGACACTCATAAGAGGGTCTCTCAATGACTCCAAGTCGTTCTAGAAAGTTACAAATTTGAACTTTCCTCGGGGCTTTGACAAAATGTCTGCGACCTGCACATCAGTCCCAATGCGATGGAGCCTTCTTGCTCATTGATGTACCATATCTTAGATAAAGTGGTACTTGATGTCTATATGCTTGGAGCGATCATAACACATGGGATTCCTCAACAGTCAAATCCCCCTCTGGTTGTCAGAAAAGATCATGGTGGTATCCATCATGTGTTAGACAACTCACTGAAGAGCTTCCTCAACCAGGCAGCTTCACACGAGGTCATACTTGTAGCTATGTATTTGGTCTCAGCGGTGCTTAAAGCAACCGACTTTTGCTTCCTGCTCATCCAAGATATTGTAGCAGAACCCAAAGAGAACCAACAACCAGAAGTGCTCTTGCGATCCTCCACATTGCCTGCCTAGACAACATTCAAATAATCATGCAGCTTCACATTTTTGGCAGTGTATCTCAATCCATGAGAGATTGTGTCCCGAAGATATCTCAGAAGATTCTTGGCACCAATCTAGTGAGGCTCAACCAGATATGAGCTCAACATGCTAACTGCAAAACATATATCCGAACGGGAGTTCACCAAGAACATCAATGCTAGAATGAGTTTATGAAACTCAGAGGCATTTCCCAAATTAGGTCTGGCATCACTACCACATAACTTCTGAAAGTTAAGATCCATCGAGGTAGTCATGGGCTTGCAGTTCATCATTTCAAATTCGGAATCCAACTCCCTCTTACTTTTGCAAATGAGAGGGTTTGTACCCGTCAAAAAGAGGTTGTCCTCAGAAGGTGCCAGTATGAGAGGTCTATCATCCACAACCTTCAAACAAAGGTTTGGATCGGCTTCACTCCTAGTGAATCTCAGCTTCATTAGACAACTATCAGTCCTCTCATATCAAGCCCCAGGGTGTTAGCTCTAAATCATGGAGAGCTTTCTTCAACCTGCATACATGATATTCCTGATCACGAATCTCAAACCCCTTGGGTTGTTCCAAACCTATGGACTTGCTACATGAGGGGAATGGTCCCCTTGTAAGATTTTCCTTCGGTACATCTCGAACATGCACCTTCATGCTCTTCTTGAATTCAGGTATCCCTGTCACCATCTGACGCACATTAGGTAGGGCCCCATAATAAGCAGACCTCTGGTGCTATCGATGAGTATAAGCATCTTTGAAAATTCTATTTTCAAACACATACCTTACCATCGATAAATGCCACCCTGAAACCTTTGACTTCCATTGCCGAAATGGACACCGGGTTCTTCTTGCGATTAGGTACATAAAAAGCTTCTTTTAAATGAATCGAGTTACCCTCATTCAATTGAGGGGTAACATTCCCTACACCCTTTTCGGGATAGGTGGCATTGACTCCAAGTATAATCCCATGATTGTTTCCATCTCTACCAAATTTGAGAGAGCACCCTTCTATCCGATGAAGTGCCTTGAAGCACTACAGATTCCCAAAGAGTCTGGAGGAGAGGGCCAATATAACAACATTTGATTCTTCATACCTGGGGTTCCTTGCTTTCTTTGAAGAGTCGGCCATTTCCTTGATGTCCTGCATTACCTGTCATTCCTCCGATCATTGAAGATGTCCCTGGAATGATTGTTATCATCAAGTGATGTGTCCCGACCATTCGGACACTCCTTCGCATAATGGATGAACTTATTGCAAGCAAGGCATTTGCTTTTCCTTCTAGGTGGGCCATCAGAAGCTTCCGCTATGCCACTCGGATATTATTCTCTGCTTCGATTTCACCCTTGGTGAATCTGAAGACGGATGAAGAACCCATTGAGCCTTTTTGTCCTTTCCAACTGTCTTCGGTGATTGCTCTTTCACTCTTGCTTGGGCTTTGTCTTCACCTCAACTCCGATACCATGTTAATTTTAGGTATGTTCTATGCTTAGAGCAATTTATTTCAATTTTCACAGTTAGCTCAATATCTTTTCTAGATTAGCAGTCACATCAGCATAATAGTAAATTGCAGATAGAACATAAACATAAATCACAGAAGACAAGTCAAGGTAAGAGGACACAAGATGTGGCGCTAGCCAGGGACAAACCCCAATGTGGGGAAACCTTTGATCAATTCTTCTTATATGTTCTTCAGTAGTTCAACACAGAGAGAGAGAGAGAGTACATATACAACAGAAGTCAATACTTGGACTTATCTAAATAAGAGCAGAGATCATCTCTAAGAAGATGATACATGAGGTAGCTAAACTTAGTTGAAGACATGTTGCTTCAATTGATTCTCCAAGGTGACTCCATCATCATGCTGCACCTATCATTGCTTCACTAATCATGACTGTACCCATCACTGTACTGCTGCATTATGCTGAGCTCTTCATTGCACTATGTTGCACCAAAATGCATGCTGCAATACCTCATCATCCTGCTGCTACAATACCTCATCTTCCTACTGCTGCAATACCTTCTTGCTGCTGTGATATGCCCATCATTACCATGCAGTCCCATTGCTGCACCAGTGTCCAGCAACACTGATCTACACCATGCTGCACTATCACTACCACTGTGTGCACTATGTTGCACTGTACATCATGCTATGCGTAGCTACTCGTATGTGCACTATGCTGCACTGTACAACATTTACTCATTGCTACTCCCATTGATGTACCAATGTTGCACCATGTACCATTGCTGTCCCATGTACCATTGTTGCGCCATGTACCATTGCTGTCCCAAGTACCATTGCTGTTATGATTGTGTTTTGGTTGGGGCAACACTGTGGCCCGTGTTAGCCCTAAAACATACCCACACAGTCCCTTAAGCAACTGCGGCTTCCTCCACAAGTATCCTTTGCCTCCACGCTGCTGATCTGAGTACTTTACTACCCTCAAACAATCCTACGCAGCCATGATTTGGGGTGTTAAGGCCTGCGGCCTACCCAACCCTTTCCAATGCTCACAGTCTGCTCTATTAGGTCCCTATACCACTAGTGTAACCCCTTATTATATTGTTGTGCCCATGTAGTCCCCATATTGTTATTATTGTGCCCCATAGAAGCCCACTATTGTTATTATTGTGCCTTTATATTATTATTTTTATGTCGGTTCTGATTATATTATGACCCCTTAGACTCCTATATATAGAGAGGAGGTCTCGTCATTTGTATTATCCAAGAATTGTTCGTTTGTGTAATGTAAAGGAGGTTGCCCCCTCGAAAAGGCTTATTTCTAAGGCGTTCATCTATCTTTTCTACCTTTTTGGTGAGCTGGTTTCATAACATTTGGTATTAGAGCTTTGGATTCTAGGGTTTTGCTACTCCAAACAGGTCATCGTGACATTTTTGCTATAACTTTTTCCTGCGACGTTTCAGAAGCAAAAAAAAAACCAATTTGAGAAAAAATCGCGCTAGACCTTAGGTCCGAATTTAAGATATTTTCGCGCTATATTGTTGGAGATATAATCTGAGGAAAATAGGGTTTTTGCAAGCTCCATAATTTCATCTAAAATACGTCATCGTGGCATTTTTGCTATAATGTTTTTTCTACGATGTTTCAGAAGCTAAAAAAAATCCATTTGAAACGAAATCGGTCTGAATCTCGGATCCAAATTTCAGATCTTGGCTCGCTATATTTTCGGATATATGATCTGAGCAAGTTAGGGTTTTTACAGACCCCCAAATTACATTCCAAACAGGGCACCTTGGGAAAATCATCATAACTGTCTCTCTGAGCATCAGATTGAAATTTCGTAAGAACTTACAGAAAGAGGACAGACTGTATTTTCTTTTATGTATTTTTCAGATCCAATATTTCAAGCAGTGAAATATCAGGAAGAAAAGTATCAAGAAACATCAAAAGAAAATTATACTCACCAGGAACTAACCCCAGAGAAAGAAGAAATGAATCTGACCATATCTTGTAATGCATTGGTCGGAATTACCACTCAAACTATAAAGATAGAAGGACATATCAAGAAGAAAAAGGTAATAATGTTGATTGATTTGGGTAGTACCCATAATTTTATTCATTGTAAGATAGCCAAGGAATTGAGTTGCTTCCTATATCTAGCACCAGAGTGTCAAGTGACAGTTGTAAGTGGAGGAACCATAAATTGCTTTGGAAAGTGCCATAATATCAAGCTATCCACGAGAGAATATGTATTGAATAGTCCAATGCTTTCCGTTCCAATGGGTGGTACTGATGTTGTACTAGGTGTCCAATGGCTACAAACCTTGGGTACAATAGCTTTTAATTTTCAAGAACTTTTCATGAATTTTTCTTCGGAAGGAAAGGAAGTTGAATTAAAGGGTATCACAGGGAAACCAGGAAAGATAATTAGCTCTAACGGAATGACAAAGCTTCTAAAGAAAGAACAATGAGGTGTAATTGCACAATTATGTTTGCTAATGGTTCCCACATCGAAATCGTCTATTTCTCCAGATCTCTAAAAAGTCTTGGACAATCATTTCAAGGTATTTGAGACTCCCAAAGGTCTCCCACGTATTCGTGATCATGGTCATGCTATTCATTTGATTCCAGGAAGTGTTCCTCCAAACATCAGGCCTTATAGATATCCTTATGCCCAAAGGAGTGAAATTGAACATATGGTTGCAGAAATGGTAGAGGTTGGTATAATTATCCAACCAAATTTGATAAACAAAGCAAGGGATGAATGGAAGAATGGCGAAGCAGGGTGGGAACTCATTCAAAAGTTGCCGAAGATCCCAGTTCCAACAATATTGCCAAAACTTGACAAGGAAGGAAAAATCATATTGGAACCTGAAGCATTCATAGAACCGAGAAGTCGACAACTATGAAATCGATCAATTTTAGAGTATCTCATCAAGTGGAAGAACTTACCCGCTGAAGATTCCACATGGAAGGATGAGAATTTTATATAGAAGCATCAAGAACTACTCAAGCGTTGAGGACAACACTTTTTGAAGGAGAGGGGCATGTTAGGTCCCTATACTACTAGTGTAACCCCTTATTGTTATTAGTACAACCCCCTTATTATATTGTTGTGCTCATGTAGTCCCTATATTGTTATTATTGTGCCCCATAGAAGCCCACTATTGTTATTATTGTGCCTTTACATTATTATTGTTATGTCGGCTCTGATTATATTATGACTCCTTAGACTCCTATATATAGAAAGGAGGTCTTGTCATTTGTATTATCCAAGAATTGTTCATTTGTGTAATGTAAAGGAGGTTGCCCCCTCGAAGAGGCTTATTTCTAAAGCGTTCATCTATCTTTTCTACCTTTTTGGCGAGCTGGTTTCATAACATGCTCAAAACAGAGATACTTGTCCATAAAATATGCCCCAACAGACCTGCGGTCTTACCTCTTCATACTCAGCCTGCGTGTAGGTGAAAACCTCTAAACAACTCCCTTCTTTGCTGCGGCTAAGTAGCCTCTGTTGACTACGGTTAGAGCATCCTTTAGACAACGAGTTAGGGAGCCTCTTTACTGCGGTTAGGGTCACCCTTGGGACAACGTATTAGATGAGGGTTGTCTTCCTTGATAGCGTATAGGATTAGGGTATCTCTTCTTCACTGCGGCCACACTGTGGCTAGGGCTCCTTGTTTGGTCTCCTTTCCACCTGCGTCTAGGGCTTCCTCCTCTTAGAATTCTCTTCCACTAAAACCCAAAAACAAGTAGAGAGAAATCAAGAGTGAAGTGTGTGTTCAAATGACTATCAAGTCACCTCCTTTTATACTAAAACGTTGAGCATACGTGGGGGTTATTTGGTTTTTGGTAGACCTTGACGAATTGTCCCATAACACAAATAAATTCATATCTCCATGAATACTTATTGGAATCGGATGATCTTTAGATCAATCCTACACCTCTCTATGAGAGGGATCCAAGAAAAATATCAGCTGCCATAAATAAGATGACCCACATAGAGTTTGGCCCTAGTTACAAATTTTAAAAAATTCTCTTCTATTTATAGTGGTTCGAAGCTCTTATTGAGGTTGACTTGAAGATGGGCAGGCCGACTTGGTGGAGGAGGGTTTAGATGACCAGTGTACATTAAAATAATTTTCTTTCTTGACAGACGAAGCCTAAGAAGGGTCCATTACATGATAACAAGGACTAAGACTCATGACATAAACCCTAGAAGCCTTTAATGGAGGCTTTGACCTAGAAACAGAGTAAACAAAGCATGAAACACATTCTTATAAATAACTTTTCTTTTACAAATAATTTCCTTTTTCTTTCCTTTGACAAATACATTAAATAATGACTCGATTACAATTATGAAGACCGATACTAGTTACATTTCTCAACACTCCCTCTTAACCAGGTAGATATTCATAATTGTTCAATCAGTGCAAGGTTGACCTCAATTTGAAGTGTTCAAGAAGAGTACAACAACATACGCAATGCTAGGGATACCCTAACTGCCAAGGTATCCTCCAAACGAGGACTAAGGTGTCATCTAGGCATTTTCCACTATAGGTACCATTAGGCTACAACCCCAGTATCAATCCAACAAGATATAGATACCATCTAGGCCTCCATGCCCTGACACCAACCCTTACAGGGATCTAGGTATCAACACTAAACTGGAGCTCCACATGATAGCCTCTTTCTGGGATCTAGACATCAACTGAGATCTCAATACTAAGTAGGCCACAATGTCCTCCCAGATACCATCATACAAGCACTTTTATGGTACTTCATCTCTCCCTCTTAACCAAATCAGAGACATTTATCAATACACTAACTTTTTAGGAAGAGATCAAAACATCTGCTAATTTGAGCATGCTCCTAAAACTAACTTGGGAAGAGATTGTGAAAATTCCTAGATCTTACAATATCAGGAATCCTACTGCAACCAACTGAATCTACTTCACCTAGATTGTAAATTATGTTACAAACTTATTTCAGATTTCTTCATGAAATATTGAAGTAAATTACTAAAGCAGCCTACACCAATTAAATACGATTATGAAACATAGAAATTGAGTAAGGAAAATCAAACACATAGGACACAATTATTTTTGGACAAATGTCCTCGGAAAAATCCAATGTGGGAAAATTGGTGTAGCAGCTCTGAGGGTTTTATTATTATGCAAGAGAAATTCTGAGTACAATTCTAGGATGCTCAACTAGCAATCCGATACAGAGAGAATATAGAACAAGAGATGGTGAAATGATCTCACCCTGTCACTGGAGAATCAATGACTGATCCTGCTGCTCTGGAGTCTCTGCGTCACCCTCTGCGTGGCCTCTGTGCATAACTACATCACCTCTCCTGGGTATTACGCTGCCTCTCCTCTGGATCCTTTGCTAGCTGAGAAATGGACCTTCTGCCTCCCAGACTCACGCCCTGGCTTCCGACAACTGAATTTCGACTTCCCTCAGCGGGAAACTCGACTTCCCCTCAAGGACTGTGTTGCCTCTGTGTCAGCACTGTGTGGGCCAACATCAGCGTTCCTTTGGACGTCTTTCTGTTCTCTCTTTGCCTTGTACTCTCCGAAAATTTCTTCTTTCGTATTTTCATTGCCCCTCTGCTGCAAGAGATCTCTTCAATCAATTTTTCTTCATGAGAACTTCTCACTTTAGAAAATCGATTTTCTCTCTCTTTGTGTATTTTCCAAATGATCCTCAAGCCCCTTGTTATATCTTCCTGTTGGACAACCAACGGCCTAGATTAAATCATAATCAAAGGCTCAGATTGTTTTGGCTTGATCCGTGGTTATTTCTATAAGTTTGACCCCTGATTAGATTAATATCCATTAATATAAAATTTTTCCTAAGTTTAGACTTAGGAACCCCATTAAAAATGTTAATTATTTTAATAAAATCACTTATGGGTGGAATTTTCCAAAACGCTTTCTGGGTTCTTTGGAATACTTGTTCCCAAGCATCCATGCAAAATTTGAGGCTTAGAGCACATCCAATGCTACCCCAAATCAACACTCCCTCTTAACAAGGAATGTTCTCTAGCAATACACTCCTACTGCATACTGCTCTGACTCTGAAGCATCGCTGCTGCGCTGCTGATGTCTGACCTTTCTGTCCACCAACTACTGCGCTTCTGCTACTACTGTACTGCTGCCTTTGACACTGCCATTATCAATGCTAAATCTATACTGCAACTCCCTCTCAAATGCTGCATCTGCTATGCTGCTAGCACTACCACTGCTAACACTGCATCCATACTGCAACTTAGTGGCTGAGAGAATCAACTGAAAACACCCAAAACTGGACAAGTATCCAGTGGATACACCTCGATGTTGAAATCCTGACTACTGCTAGTCCCACACTGCCTCTGAAGCCACTGCTCTGCTGAAGCTTTGCACTGTGTCTCCTCGCATAGCTGCCTCTCTGCTCTGCGCTGCTCACATTCTGGCTCTACTAACCACTGCATTTGTTGAATCAACACTCCATGGCACCAATTGAAACTCCACCATCCCACTACTACTGATCATGGGCTCCTGTAGCAAGGTGATGATTCAAGAGGTGGGCTCCTCAAGGATCCTGCCCATTTGTAACTTTATCAAACTACAGTTCTATATCACCCCACCTCCCTCCTGGAGGTTTCTTGGCTGTCATGGTGAACTCCTCCTCGTCGATCTTTGAAGCTGCAACCTTCGGATCATGCTTCTCATCCTTGTCCTTTTTCTTCAAAGGACACTGGGATGCATAGTGGCACATCTCACCACATCTGAAGCACTTTAGCTTGGAGACATCCTTCTTTCATCTCTGTTGCCCTTGCTGTCCCTTCGATGCGAGGGTTGCGTTATCCTCTTCCTCCACTTTGGGCTTTGACCCACTACTGCTGCTGCTCCCATCAAGTTTGACCTTGAGCAGGTCTCTCCTTAGCTCTTCTTGTTTCAGAGCTGCTCACATCTCGTCCCAATTTGGTAATGCTGCTCTGCCCAAGATACTTTGGACAAAGATTTGCCAATCATCTGAGACAAAATTTAGAGCCAGTCTCACTAACTTCGAATCTTGAGGTGTATGTCCCGCAGCTAACAGCTCATCACGGGTCTCCTTCAATTTTGTGAGGAACGGATCCACACGTTCTCCCTTCTGCATCTGAGTAGATCTTAGCTTCTGCTCTAAGTACATCTTCCGCTGCTCGGAAGATCCCTGATACAATGTGGCCAAGGCATCCCACATCTCCTTAGCAGTCCCTTTGCTTGCAACGTGGCACACCATGTGATCCTTGACTCCATCCAGGATCATCCTCTTCGCCTTAGCCATCTCAGCTCTGTACTTCTTCAGCGGATCTGCATCTGCTGGGACAACTACCACATTATCAACATATGTCTTGAGGGCATGCTCATCTAGAAGGAAAGTCATTCTAGCCTTCCAGATGGCATAGTTGGAAGCCCCGTCCAACTTGTCCTGATCCCTCAAGCCACTGGTTGCCATATCCTCCGAAAAATGTCGAACAACTCCCTCTTTCTCCCTTCTGCGTAGCTCCTAAGCTGCCTTATGCACTCCTTGATGGAGCTGGTAAGCTGTTGCTCCTCTGTTGTTCAACAATTGAGAAATACTGATTTCCTCAGCAAGAAATCATTGAGGAAGTATTCCCTCACTATACGATCTGCTTCTTCCTTCTGACGGCTTTTTTGCCCAACACCTAGCTTGCAGAAAACTGTGTCCTTCTAGCTTTGTGTGGCTCTGCGTAGCTCCCTCTGCCTTGGCAAGTTTTCGATCTGGCAGTCTTTTCTCTCTGTCGGCTCACTTAGAGAGAGATGCCCACAAAAGTATAGCCCTTCTAGCTAGAACTGCTCTGTCCCTCAAGGGATTCGAACTGCTGCTTGCTACAGCAAGTTGGCCCTTGCTTCAGTGCTAGATCTGCTCTTCGCTATTTCACATTAACAACTCTGATACCATGTGAAAATTCCTAGATCTTACGATCTCAGGAATCCTACTGCAACCAACTGAATCTACTTCACCTAGATTGTAAATTATGTTACAAACTTATTTTAGATTTCTTCATGAAATATTGAAGTAAATTATTGAAGCAACCTACACTAATTAAATACGATTCTGAAACATAGAAACTGAGAAAGGAAATTCAAACACATAGGACAATGATTTTTGGACAAGTGTCCCCGGAAAAACCCAATGTGGGAAACCCGATGCAGCAGCTCTGAGGGTTTTATTATTATGCAGGAGAAATTTTGAGTACAATTCTAGGATGCTCAACTTGTAATTTGATACAGAGAGAAGATTGAACAAAAGATTGGTGAAATGATCTCACCCTGTCACTAGAGAATCAATGACTAATCCTGCTGCCCTGGAGGCTCTGTGTCACCCTCTGCGTGGCCTCTGTGCAGAACTGCGTCACCCTGGGTTGTTTTTGTGTCACCCCTCCTGGGTATTATGCTGCCTCTCCTCTAGATCCTCGGCTGGTTGAGAAATCGACCTTCTACCTCCTAGACTCACACCCCCTGGCTTCTGGCAACTGAATTTCGACTTCCCTTAGCATGAAACTCGACTTCCCCTCAAGGATTGTGCTGCCTCTGCATCAGCACTCCGTGGGCGAGCGTCAGCCTTCCTCTGGACATCTTTTTGTTCACCCTCTGCCTCCTACTCTCCGGAAATTCCTTCTTCCAGATTCTCACTGCCTCTCTGCTGCAAGAGATCTCTTCAATTGATTTTTCTTCTTGAGAACTTCTCACTTCAGAAAATCGATTTTCTCTATCTCTGTGTGCATATTCCAAATGACCCTCAAGCCCCTTCTTATATCTTCCTGCTGGACAACCAACGACCTAGATTAATTCATAATCAAAAGCTTAGATCGTTTTGGCTTGATCTGTGGCTTTTTCTAGAAGTTTCACCCTTGACTAGATTAATACCCATTAATTTTTTAATTTTCCTAAGTTTAGACTTAGGAACCCCATTAAAAATATTAATTATTTTAATAAAATCACTTTTGGGTGGAATTTCCCAAAGCGCTTTCTGGGTTCTTTGGAATACCTGTGCCCAAGCCTCCCTACAAAATTTGAGGCTTAGAGCACATCTGATGCTGCCCCAAATCAACAGAGATTTCGTCAACAATCAACTACTTATTCATCTGTTGGCACGTACTGTAGCTTCATGACTCCAACCAATATCAAACTTCCAATGAATATGTTCTTGTTTGCTAGCATGAAACTCTGGGGTCTTTAACTATTCTGATGTTGCTTAGGTGATCGTAATATCTAAATGCATTTCGACGGAAGCTTCCTTCTTTAACTTCTCTAACAACACCAAACTCAGCCTCAACACTTTCCAAAACATTCAATTCTTGTTCACAACTTCATTAATAATCATTTGTAGTGCTTTAGCCCTTCTCCGATCTTATTCTTTCTTCAAGGTCTTATAGCTGTCACAGTATGCCCTCCCTCTCAACTAGGGAGATATACATTTTCCTTTATCCAAGCTTCTTCTCATCTAGGGGACAAATCCATCAGTCACACAGGCTCTTTCTTTCGCATCATCATATCATTGGAGAACTTCAACCTTTCGGAACATCATTCCTTCTATCTTCATATGGAAACAAGGTTATCTATTAATCAACAATGTAAGCTTCAATGTTGTTAGGGTTCTTACAACTCCCTCTTTCCTTCATGCTCAACATCATCATCAAGTCATCAACAAGCATAAACAAGCACAAATATGCAAGAGCATGAAGTTAACTGTATCAACATAGGGTTAGCATGTTATCATAATGGGAGCATCTAGGGTTATCAAAAACTTAAAATAAGAAATCAAACTTTAGATATCCAAAACCTAAACCTAGTTAGGTTTTCAATCAACAAGGGTTACACCTTTCATGTCCTAGACTTACACAATAATTTTAGCTAGGGTTTTTGTCACACCCTAGATTCCACCATCAAGACTAAAGCCTTAGATATCAACAACTAAATCAATTTAGAATTTCAACCACAGCGAAAGCATTTTACATCTAGGGTTTCTAGAATCTTATATCATTCTCTACTAGGGTTTTGTTGTAAGCCCTAGATAAAATCATCAAAATTTCAATACACAACTAGATCGAGATAAGATCACACAAAAACATATACACCTAGGTTTTCATTCCTAGGATCTTTCATTAACTATTGCAAGGGTTTTGTCATACACCCTAATTCATCAAACTTTAAAAATCTAGGGTTTCATCATATATCCTAGACATCAACAACAAACCCTAAAAGGCTATGGTTTCATCATAACATCAACAAACCCTAAACATAAAAATGGCTACGGTTTTTATAGTGAGCTCTAAAAATTAGAGTTTTTACCAAAGTGAACAATAGATAGTAAGGCAAGGGTTGATTTAGTCTAGATATCAATCACCCCAACATTATGAGAATCTTTCAAGATTCTATAACAAAACCCTAGACATGAGAGATTTAGTAATATGAAGCAATTTTTAAAGACAAAATGATTGTACCTTTTCATGAAGAAGATCTGCTACAAATCTTGTACTTTCATACATACCTTGAGTTGCTTCTTTTACAAACCTTGTTGGGCTTTCTCTTGGAGGGGTTCCTTAGCAACAAAACTTCTTTCATTGTTCAAGTCTTCCTTTGGAGTTTCCCTCTGAATCTAGTCATAATCCTAATTCTTTAGAATATACCTGCAAGCTTAGTCCTTTCAAGAAAAATACAAGAGAAAAGATAAAAATCAAGTAACAATGATAAAGCTATATATATATATATATATATATAGGAAATAAAAAATAATACTTATCTTTTGTGAGATATGGAGGCTTTTTGTTGAAGGACTCCTTTCTTGCATAAGATCAATATTTCTATATGAACCTGCAACATTTACTTGACAAGTACCACCAAAAGTATACAAGTACAAGTGCATGATTACAGACTAGGGATTTTCAGATCCAAACCGTAAAATACCAATTCTAGGGTTTTACATTCAATTCTATACTTGCTAGGTTTTTCAATTTCTTCCTAGAGTAGCTATAAACACTATAGACCAGAAATTATGATTTCTTATGAGGAAACAAAATAGAATAGGGTTAGGGTTTCTCAACTAGGGATTACAAAACCTTAAATGCCAACAACTCTCATCTTAGAACCAAAAATGATATTTCAGAACCCTAATCTAACAAGGATTAGACAATTATACTTATCTCAAGGACTGCTTACCTTGGTCCTTTGCTGCAATGATTTCTTCAAGATGTAATGAATATTCAAAAATGTCGAGGTCAAGTGTTGCTTCCTTTACGAATATGAATGTGATTTGATTCTTTTATATATGATATTCTTTTTGTTGTAGAATAGCTCTTTAGCTGCCTAGCTTGCTGGATTTTACTTATTTTCGATTTAGTTTCTTTCCTTTGTGATTCGGTTGCCTTTTTCAGAACTTTGTAGCTTCAGACCACTGTGGTGACTTGGAGACCTTATAATTTCCAAACCTTCGATCTATCTATCAGAGATTATTTCGGTCTTGACTAGGCTTGGATTTTTGATCAGATGCATCATATAGCAACAATTGTTGTTACGCCATTTGTAACACAGGATTTCAGATCCTTATGACAGAGTTTCAGATCTAGTATTGACTTGTAACTGTATGCTGTAGTGTATTCTTCATCTTTGGATTAATTGTCATGCTTAGAACTGTATTAGACTTCCTTATAAATTCCTTTTTAGTGAAAGTTCAGGCATCCTTCCATTCTCTGCAATAGATTGCCTTGCATCTCTGTATAGACTAAAGTTAACTACCAAATTCTTTTGCATTTCAATCCAGGTTGTGAGCCTTGCATGTTGTAGCTTAATAATTTTACTGTCATCCTTCACTGTATTCCATAGCTGGTAGGAAGCTTGTATCACTAGTACTTCCAGAATTGATGTTGTGTCTAGCTAGTGAATTGATTTAGAGATGTGCCAAAAGATCTTCAAGCTGCTTTTTTCCTTTCTCCTTTACCTCAGATTTGATACCATGTTAGAAAATCATAAAGGCAGAAAAAATTTCTTATCTTTGATAATTACTTGTGATGTTCTTAAATTCTTATTAACTTCTATATGACTTATTTAACTTCTAATCATCAAGAAACTACCAAAACCATAAACATGAAGATCAAGGACATAAGATGTAGGCTCTCATCCAGGGAAAAATCCTTTCCTAAGGGAAAACCCAAAAACTTCTTCTCTTCTTTCATGAACCAAATCAAATGAGACAACCAAGACCTTTTGACCAAGACAAAGTCCACCTCCAATCCACCAAGTCAGCCTCCTAGGAAGATTAGTCAAATTCTAGCCCATTCCTTCACAGGTTAGCACAAGTCAGCTCTTCAAGGTAAGTCAACAAGGGTCTCGGCCTTCTCTGCAACACTGAAATCATGTCCTGCATCCTTGGCCCTGCACCTTCGCACTTCAACACCAAAATTATTCACACGTGTGGCAGGAAGGGGCAAAAGTAGTCTCTTTCTTCTTTGCTTGTACTCATTCTTTCTTGCATATATAATACCTTCATTTCTGGCTTCTTCGTACTTCTTATCTTAGAAACTGCAGATCAAACTTGTCATCCATTGGTGCTTCAAATAGGTTGAAGATGGGCAGGCTGACTTGGTGGAGGGGGGTTTAGATGACCAATTTATGTTAAAATAATTTTCTTTCTTGACACACAAAGCCCAGGGAAAGTCCATTGCATGATGACAACAACTGAGACTCATGACATAAACCCTAAAAACCTTCAATGGAGGCTTTGACCTAGAAACAAAATAAACAAAGCATGAAACCCATGCTTGTAAATAATTTTTCTTTTACAAATAATTGTTTCTTTCTTTCTTTTGACAAAAACATTACATCATGACTCAAATAATTATGAAGACTGATACTAGTTACATTTCTCAACATGTTTAACATATTTGGCTTGGTTGAATGGAATCCTTTGACCACTCCAATGGAACAAAATTTTAAGCTCACATCCAAAGAAGGAAGTGAATTTGAGGATGCAACTAACTACAGACAACTCGTAGGAAGTCTTAACTACTTCATTACTAGCAGACTAGACATTTCATTTGCTTTTGGAATCCTTTCCAGGTTTACGCAAAAGCCTTGTGAGCGTCATTGGTCTGCTGCAAAAAGAGTTCCAAGGTACTTGAAGGGAACTCAAGACTTTGGACTCAAACATACACATGTGGATGACTTTGGCTTGATTGGATACTCTGTTTTAGACTTTGATGGAGATAAAGAAAATGGAGTTTCTACTTCAGGTTATGTTATGAGTCTTGGATCAAGCGCTGTCTCCTAAACAATCAGTTCTAGCAGATTCCACAACAGAGGTAGAATATGTGGCAATGGCAGAAGCAACCAAGGAGATTGTTTGGCTTAGGAACATTCTTAATGATTTGCAAGACAAACAAGTGCATTCTACTTTTATTTTAATTGACAATACTTTTGCAATACAATTGGCTAAGAATCCAAAGTCTCATTATCAAACCAAGCATATCAATACAAAGTATCATTTGATTTGACATCATGTAGAGGCCAAAACTATTCACCTATGCCATTTTTCCGCAAATGAGCAGATTGCAGACATTTTCACCAATGTGCTTGGAAGAGAAAAGTTTGAAAGATTTAGAATGATGCTTGGACTTACAAACATCCCTTCAGATTAAGGGGTAAATGTTGACACCTAATTTTTAGGGATTGGGAAAATATTGTAAATATGTACATGCAAAATAAGAAGAGGAAGAAATCTTGGAATATGAATCCAAAGAGTCTCTCTCTATTTGTATATATTAGAGCTAGTCTTAATAGAATTTCAACATTTGTGGAGTTACCAATACCTGGCCCTGACACTCAAACATTCTTTAAGTTGTTGTACTTGCTAAAGTTATCATTTGCCATTTTACTTTGAAAGCACTTGATCTTTTGTGGCATATTTACTTCAAGTTTATCTTTCCAAGCTTTCTTTTACAAAGTTATTATCTTTACTTGAAATATTCTGGTAAGTACTTACATCTTGACATTGGTCCTACTTTGATTATCTCGCCATATTTATTCTTTTGGATGTGTGTGCTCACTGAACTTGTAAATGTAATTAGATGCTATATATTTGAAGTGTGTCTTGATAATCTTGTATTAACTTATAGAAAACTGACTTGCTAGCTAGAAGCTAATTGAACTTTTGATATCATTTAGGGACTACCCCCCTAGGCTTTGACTAGGAGCGAACCTAGATGGAGGAGTTAAGAATTGGGTGATAGACTCAACTCGAAACTGACCCCCATGGCCACACCAAGTGGAGTTAAAGGTTTTCTCCATGATAATCCTAGGTGTGGGTTAATGCGGCAACATATTTGGTGCCGTTGCCAGGGATAACTCTTTTTAGACCCAGAGTACGACATTCTTGCATGATTGGATTTTAGAGACTGGTTTGTGTCAAAGTGGTGACTCCAATGAATCTAAATATTGCTAGTTATTCTATTAGGAGTCTGTTGTCGCTCAATCTAGCAAGGGTCCTAGACCAAGTGGCAACAAGGGACAAGGACCCACTGTCACCTCAATCATTGTCCCCTGCTATTACAAATTTTCACCGATGGGAAGAGTCTCGATATTAAGGAAATCACTAGAACGTTGAGGTCAATAACAATGTATAATGTGATTTCCAAGGCCCATTCAAAGGAGAGGCTCAAATAATGGCTTGCTTGCTTTAAAAGCATGAGAAGGGTTCTCCAAGAAAGGTTATTGATAGGGAGGTTTAGACCTAGGTGAAAGGGTATTCAACACAAGGAATGTACCTAGATCTAGATGTTGATTTGAGGTAGCACTGGATGTGCTCTAGCCTTGAAAATTGGTGGAGAGGCTAAAGCACATGAGATCTCTAAGACCCAGAAATGGTTTGGGCAGAATCTAACCAGTTTGGGAGATATTAAAATAATTAATTTTTTTAATGGAGTTCACTTAGGAAAAATAAAATATTAATGTGAATTAATATAAAACTGTGTTAGAAGGGTCCAAAAATCATGGATCAAGCCAAATCTAATTTTAGCCATCGATTAGAGATTTAATCTCGGCCGTTGATGGACCAACGAGAAAAGTATAAGAGGAGGCTTTGAGGGTCAGTTGGAGAACACACCAAGAGAGATCAAGAACTCTATTTTCTGGGGTAGGGTTTGTTGAGGAAATTGAGTGAAGTGATCTGAGTTGCAGCTGAGTGGCAGTGAATACATAGCAGAGAGGCAGAGTTAGTACCGGGAGGATCAGCGCAAAAGCCGGGAGAGTTTTACGCAGAGCCAGCTAGAGGCCACGCAGAGGCAGCTAGAGGCCACACAAAGGTAGCTAGGAGCTGCGCAGAGCCAGAGAGGGCTGGCGTGTGAGGCGCAGAGGCTGATGCTGGGCCAGAGAGGCTGACGCAGGTGTTAGAGGCAGCGCTGGGAGATTTTTGTGGGACAGATTGGAGCTGGAGAGCTGGATAGGGTGACGCAGAGCAGCAGAAGCTGTATTGTTGCTTTGGGATCGTTCATCCAGTGATTTAGCCGGAATATCTGTCTCCGACTGAGAGGTACTACTGTCGAGGGCATTCTCTGTTGGGTGAGCCATTTCTGGCACCCAGGTTGTATTATGAAAATTACATAATAATAAAACCCTCTGAATAACTGCACCGGTTTTCCCGCATTGGGTTTTTCCGGGGACATTAGTCCAAAAACAACGGTGTCACTTGTGTGCTTGTTTCTTTCAGTTGATGATCTGCATGTGTTGATACTCTACTTGTATTTATTTTTAGTGTTTACATCGTAAATGTTATGCTCTTAACCTGCAAAGTAATACCCAAACATAGAATTTGCGAAGAAAAGATACCGTGAACACAGAATATGCGAAGAAAATATACCCAGAGCACAAAATAGCAATGATTTTATTATTCAGAGAGAAATGTTCACAGGCCTCTTCGAGGGGGCAACCTCCAATAGAGCAGAGCTCGATTACAAAACAAGACACAATACTCCTCGCAGGGAGTCTCTATCCTTTATATATGACTCATACATGCAATACCACGGGCCAATACCGTGGGTTTTATTAATACCATCTATCTAATACTACTGCCCATTTACCATCTATCTAATACTACCGCCCATTTGCAACTAACTGTGGTCCCGACATTAATTGCGGGTTAACCACTTACAAATATTAATATGGGCTTTATTGACTCTTGACTATGACGTGATCCCATGACATAAATAAGGGGGTTAGGGTGGGACCCTAACATGCCCTCCCCCTTAAGACTACCCTTGTCCTCAAGGCTGAAGCTGCGGAAACTGCTGAAGAATAGTGGCTGGTTCCCAAGTTGCATCTTCTGGAGAGGTGTCTTTCCATTTGACGAGGACCTCCTTAATCATGCGGCCGCGCAGGTGCTTGTCTCGTGTGTCTAGAACCTGTTCAGGTTGAAGCCAGATTGCCCTTCTTCATCCAATTCAGGTAGACTGGTTTGAACTCGGCAATTGTTCCCAATCACTTTCTTGAGGCACGATACATGGAAAACTAGGTGGATTTTTGCTGTAGGTGGCAAAGCCAACTTGTAAGCCACTTCTCCAATGCGCTGAAGTACTTGGTATGGTCCGTAGAATTTTGGAGAGAGCTTTTGACAACCCTTGTCTTTGAGTGATGTTTGCTTATATGGTTGCAGCCTCAAAAAGACCTGATCCCCTTCTTGAAATTGGCGCTCTGAGCGATGTTGGTCAGCCTGTTGCTTCATACGGTTCTGAGCTTGATGAAGATTCTCGCGCAGATGGGCAAGCATGGTTGCGCGGTGTTGTAGGAGTTGATCCACGGCTTGTACTTTGGAGCACCCCATGAGATAAGAAGTAGGGGAAGGCGGGAGTTGTCCATAGACTGCTTCATAGGGAGTCATTTTGGTGGTGGCATGATAGTTGGTGTTATACCACCACTCCGCCAGAGGTAACCACTGTACCCAAAGGTGTTGCTTTTCTGAAGTGAAACACCTAAGGTAGGTTTCTAGACATTTGTTGACGGCTTCGGTTTGACCATCTGTTTGCGGATGATATGAAGTACTGAGTTTGAGTTGAGTGCCTTGTATTCTGAAGAGCTCCTGCCAAAAATTACTGGTGAAGATTGGGTCGCGGTCGGACACAATAGAAGTGGGCATGCCATGCAATTTGAAGATCTGATCCATGAAAGTTTGAGCAACCAAAGTTGGTGTAAATGGTTGGGGTAGGGCGCAGAAATGAGCATACTTCGACAGTCGGTCCACAACCACCATGATGACTGACTTGTTCCCAGACTTTGGAAGACCTGCAATGAAATCCATGGAGACCTCTGTCCAAATTGACGCCGGAATGGGCAATGGTTGTAATGTGCCTGGTGTGTTGACGGTTTCCCCTTTGTGGCGTTGACAGACGTCACATTCTGCTACGAAAGTAAGGATGTCCTGTTTCATGCTGGCCCAAAAAAATGATCTTCTGGTGCGAGCATACGTCTTCTGAAAGCCCGAATGTCCTGCAATGGGAGATGAGTGCAATTCTGCCAAAATGTGACTTTTGAGGGTGGATGTTGGCGATATTACGACTCTGTCCTTGTAGCGAAGAATATCATTCTGCCACGAGTAGCCCTTGCTGGAATTAGGATCTACCTGCAATTGAGAAATGAGTTGGGAGAGCTCGGGATGTGAAAACCATTCCCTGCGAGCCTCCTCAATCTAGTCGGGAATGGGGAGGGAAATTGCGAGCAGAGTACTTTCCTCCTCAAATTGGCGCGACAATGCATCTGCTACCCTGTTGTCTTTCCCTTTCTTGTAAATGATCTCATAATCATATCCCAGCATTTTGGCTAACCATTTATTTTGTTGTGGGGAAGATAGGCGTTGCTCCAAAAAATGTTTAAGACTGTGATGATCTGTGCGAATTTGGAAACGTCGCCCCAACAAGTAAGGTTGCCAGGTCTCGACTGCATGTAAGATGGCCATCATTTCCTTCTCGTAGGTAGATTGGCCCAGATTCTTCCCACTTAGTTGTTGGCTGGTGAAGGCCAATGGTCGCCCTTCCTGCATTAAGACCGCTCCAATACCTGTTCCCGAAGCATCACATTCAATGACAAATGATTTGGTGAAGTCCGGTAGTGCTAAGACAGGAGTGGAACACATGGCGGTTTTGAGAGCGGTAAATGCCTGTTGTGCTTCCTCGTTCCAGAAGAAGGAATTTTTCTTTAGGAGTTGCGTTAGGGGCTTCGCTATGAGGCCATAGTTGCGGACAAATTTACGATAATAGCCTGTGTGACCCAAAAATCCTCTCAAGCTTTTCAAGGTCTTAGGTTGAGGCCATTCTTGCATTGCCTGGATCTTTTTGGGGTCCACCTTGACACCTTCACGCCCCACAATGTGGCCCAAATACTCAACTTCTTCCATGCCAAACGAACAATTAGACATCTTGACAAATAATTTATGCGTTCGGAGCAGTTGCAAGAGTAGATCTACATGCTGAAGATGTGCCGCCCAAGTGCCACTATAGATGAGGATGTCATCGAAGAAGACAAGGACAAATTTTCTGAGATATGGTTTGAGGAGGTGATTCATAAGGCTCTGAAAAGTAGAGGGGGCATTACAGAGACCAAATGGCATGACGAAGAACTCATAATGGCCTTCATGAGTTCTGAAAGCTGTCTTGGGAATGTCGACTTCCTTCATGCGAATTTGGTGATAGCCTGAGCGAAGATCCAACTTAGTGAAGAATTGAGCCCCATTGAGTTCGTCCAGGAAATCGTCAACCACTGGGATGGGAAATTTATCTTTGACTGTTAACTTATTGAGGGCCCTGAAGTCGGGACACATCCGCCACTCCCCATCTTTCTTGAGGACCATGACCACTGGGGATGAATAAGGACTAATGCTGGGACGAATGACACCTGCTTCCAACAATTCCTTGATGATTTTTTCTATTTCATTCTTTTGGGTGAACGGATATCTGTATGGCCGCACATTTGGGGGTTGGGCCCCTGGAACCAATGTGATGCTATGATCATGTTCCCCTCGCGAGGGTGGAAGCTCATGAGGCTTGTCAAAGACCGTCCTATGTTTATTTAAAATCTGTTGCATCTCAGGATGAATTGGCGGAGACATGGTGTCTACTACCTGGATGGCATTAAATTGAGCTACCACTCCATGATGGCCCTTTTTTAACAATTTTTCCATCCTATGCGAGCTGATGATAGAGGGGGCTCCTGCCTGTAGTCCACGGAGGGTATGTGTGGAGTTGTTCTGCTTAAAACTCATATATAACTCCTGGAAATCCATTGTGATTGGCCCAAGAGTGCGGAGCCATTCCGTGCCTAGGACAATGTCGCAACCCCCCATGTGTATTGCAAACATGTGGGTTTTCAATTGATAATCCCCCATTTGAATTTTGACATTTTCACAGCGACCTTCACATTTCATTGTGCCCCCATCTGCAATCTGGACTTGGAAGTTAGAAACTGCCCGGACGAAACAATGTGCTGCTTCAGCGATCTTTTGATGGATGAAATTATGGGTACTTCCACTATCAATCAAGATTACTACTGGGCGATGTTTAAGAAAACCCCTGATTTTGAGAGTTTGAGGGGAAGAAATTCCTGCCAATGCATTTAGCGAAATAATTGGTTCATCAGATACAATTTCCTTTTGGTTATCTTCTTCGATCTCCTCCGGTTCCTCAAGTGGTGGATCTTCCTCGGTGGAGCTGTAGTCAGTGGCATCTATTTGAAAAAACTTGTGCTCTTTGCATTTATGACCCGGGGAATATTTTTCATCACAGTAGTAACATAGTCCTTGCTTCCTTCTTTCGGCCATTTCCGCAGGTGACACCTTTTGAATCTTAAGTGTCTGAGTCGTATTGGGAGCCTGTGAGGGACGACCTTTAGCGGGGAAGTTGGGTCGGCTGGATTGGGCTGTTAATGCACGTTCCACCTTACGGGCTACCTGGCAAGCCTCTGTCCATGTGGGAGGGTGGTGGAGTAGAACCTGAGCTTTGATGGCTTCTTTAAGACCGCTGATAAAGCATTCCATGTAGAACTCATCTGTGAGACCCCTAGTGCGGAAGGCTAAGGCTTCAAAAGCAGTAATATATTCCTCCACTGTACCCGTCTGTCGAGTTTAGTGAGACGCCCCAAGAAAGAGTCTTCCTGTTCAAAGCGATTGCGAAGAGTTTTGGCAAATTTGGCCCAATCCCGAAACTGTCCATTGCAACGCTGATGCCATTCCTTCCATTGCCATCGTTCATTGTCCAAGTACATGGTGCCCACCATAAGCTTAGTCCCCTCATCTATGATATGATTCAATTGGAAATACTGCTCCATTTGTGCTAGCCATGCGGACGTGTGAGAACCATCAAATTTATGCATATCCAACTTGGGAGGTCGCTGACTAGGTGGTGGATGGGTGTGCCAGACTTGATGAGAGTGGCTAGACTCACCCTCATGGTATTCATGGCCATTATACACCTCCTCGTGGGCTGGCTCCTTGCCCTTTGGGAGTGCATCACTTATCTGGTTACTTATTCCTTTAAGCTCAAGTTCGATAAGCTTCACCGTTGATTGGAGGGAGTGCACATGCTCTTCAATTTTGTCGATCCTTTCATTGGCCATCGCTTGGGCGCGAGTTTCTACCATACACCAACCTGAGGACAAAAATTGGGACCGCCTAAAAATTTTTTACTAAGAAATTGAATGGTACCACCTTGCTCAGCTCGTCGTCCTGATTTTGATGGGCTAGGTCACCAATAAGCGCCCCGGAAGATCTCAGACTTTTTTTTTTTTTTTGGAAAACTCCTAACGGAGTTTTACTCCTTCCTGATCAATACTGCAGTCGCCAAATCCTCAGAATGTCAATGCCGCCAAAAGTCCTGCGAAAATTATATCCAGTGACAGGAACCCTTCACAACTACTCCGATCTGGTGGATCTGAGAGATCTGAATGGTGGAACAACTGCTGCTGCTGATCTGATGGAGCTGCGGGACTGATGTCTGCTGTTGCTGCCCTTGCTGATCTGGAATAGGTGATGTTTTATCCCCCGATAGAAAGGGAACTATGGTCTTGAGGAGTGTCAGGTGCTACAGATCGCAATATACATAAGGGTCTGACAGTAGTACTCGGCCCAATGTTTTAGGGCTCTAACTAAGGAGGATCGACCGTACCCTTAGCTGTACAACCCGACTACCCTATCGTACGGGCGAGTAATCTCTCCGAGTGCTGTTCTCGGTGTACTGTAGCCACAAGACGGCCGAAGGTTTATCTATGGCGAGGTTTCAAGGGAGCTAGGGGGCTTCCTATATACCCAGAGGGTACGTGGAAGACAGTCCGTGCGCGGTTCTGTCTAATGCGCTACTACTCGAAGGGGTACCCACAGGGGTTACAAGGGAGTCCAACAGACGTGACCACCTCTTGTATTTCCTGCGTGCATGCCTCCCCAAATCCGCAGGTTTATGCGCTTAACGACAGATCCCGTGGTTTAAAGACGCCGAAACACGTCTCTAGCCAAAAAAATTTTTGCTAAAATTTGGAGATCCCACCGAGCCCTGGAAAGTGCTCTGATACCACTTGTTATGCTCTTAACCTGCAAAGTAATACCCAAACATAGAATTTGCGAAGAAAAGATACCGAGAACACAGAATATGCGAAGAAAATATACCCAGAGCACAGAATAGCAATGATTTTATTATTCAGAGAGAAATGTTCACAGGCCTCTTCGAGGGGGCAACCTCCAATAGAGCAGAGCTCGATTACAAAACAAGACACGATACTCCTCGCAGGGAGTCTCTATCCTTTATATATGACTCATACATGCAATACCACGGGCCAATACCGTGGGTTTTATTAATACCATCTATCTAATACTACCGCCCATTTACCATCTATCTAATACTACCGCCCATTTGCAACTAACTGTGGTCCCGACATTAATTGCGGGTTAACCACTTACAAATATTAATATGGGCTTTATTGACTCTTGACTATGACGTGATCCCATGACATAAATAAGGGGGTTAGGGTGGGACCCTAACAGTAAATAACCTGTTAAGTAACTGAACAAGTAGGAAGAAATAAATCAGATAGTACAGGAAGAATTTCTAATGGTTAGACTTAGAAATTCCAACACTAGAATTCCTAGAAATGGGAAAGGACCTCTCTTAGGGTAATGTAGAATGATGATTTGTAATTGTTTGGGACCACAAGAGAGAGACCTAGGAGATCCAAGCAAGACATAGGTTTTAGGATGATCATCCAACAATGCGACTAGGCGAAACAAGGATGAGAAGAAGGGTCTCTTGAAAATGAACTTCCTTTGAGTTTTTGAGCGAGAAATGACCCTTTGAGAGCCACTAACCAAAGCAATCTAGGACGAAAATGATGTTCGAGCTAGGGCTTAAGGTTTCTCCAAATTCAACTGTGAGAATAGCTTGAAGTTTTGTGGAGACCTAGAGGACACCCCGATGCAACTATGGACCAACTTGCATTTGATTTGAACCAACCCAATGCATTTCACACTAGGCCCTATGAGGCTATTAGGGTTATAGCAAAACAATAAGAAAAAGGTGAAAGAAAAGTAGTTTTAGGGTTGACCATCAAGGATTTAAGACCAATTCCTGGCTATTGGGAAGACTAGAGTCAAAATGATCAAGTTTTGGGAACTTCGCTCTTCAAGGAAGCCTAAAGAAGCAACCTCACTAATAATGAATGCATCTACATGGCAAATTTAGACTTTTATACTTTGATATGCAAGATTTGATAGAGTTTCAAGGTAAAAGGTGCACAACCCACCCCTCGGCAAATTCGTTCTTCTTGCCAAGTTGAATAACATATGCAACGAGCCAAGATTATAAGTGTTTCATAAACTCACATTAATTTTTAGGGCACAAGTAAAATCATGACATTACATTCCATACATTAGACATGAAACATTATGAAATTCACATGGAAGGAGCACTTACATGATAAAAAGAGTATATCCATCCATAAACTTGCCAAATAAAAGCTCCAAGAGAGATAACAAAAGTATTCCACACATCAAAATGCATTTAATCATCTAAATCATTCCACATATTGTAGGTCCAAAATTTTTAGAAAGATATATCCCAAATCCAAGTGACGATGTTTGATACAATGAGGCTCTCATGTATTTATATGAGCGTTTAGGGTATTCGAATAGCCTAAATTAGCCTAACAATGCCCCTAAAATAAAATAATGTGCAAAATAACATAATTTTGGTGACAAGCCCACCAAATAGCTCAAAAATATGAATAATTAGCCTCTCAAGAGGGCCAGAATGATAGAATAGTAGCTAGTAGGGCTGTTGGGAGGCCAAATGAAGTCCCTCATGTGCCATAACGAATAGGAGGGCTCCAATAATAATTATGAAGGGGGTGGCTGCTTAATTTTCGAGCAAATGGCTTGTGGTGCTCCCAAGTGGCTGTGGGGGCACAAATAATGTCCTCATGGGTCTCCGATTGAATTGAACAAGCCTGTGCTCCATTGGTAAGGGCTGGAATGATGATGCAATCCTTCCCTTGTCGCCCTAGGTGAGACAAAAACCCATTTGCGCCTTGGATCAACTGGCAAGTGTGTGGAGCAAGTATGTAGCCAGCTAGGCAATGTGGTCCAAGTGCATCATGATCATCGAATAACTAGGGCATGAGCAAGCAATAGGTGGTGCTCAAGGATCCCATGGTGTGGCTGTCTGGTCTCTGCTATGGTGGAGGCCCATGGATCTCAATGCTCACCCTATAAGTCCCATTAAGACCCTTTGGCGGGCTTGGATCCTGTATAAGGAGAACAAACCCCAAGATGGAGCCCTATTTGCAATCATGTATAAGATCCAATGCATCTCCTCACCTTCCAGTACAACAATTCATGGAACCAAGTGGGAACATCATAATGGCATGCCCTTCCATAATGGGCTTTAGTATGTACAAGTGTCTCTAGGCTCAAGAAGGAGGTTATTTGAGGATCCTATTAGGTGGTTTCAACCTCTAATGGAGTGACAGGTCCATGGTACATTCATCAGGTGGCAGATGTCATATGAAATAATGATGGAATGGAGTGGGGCAATAGAGAAGGCTTTAAGCCATATGCCATGGTAAAAGGGTAGCTATAATGAGGGCAACCCACATGTGGGTGTATAGATGTAGGAGAGAGAAATCATGGTACATGAGTTACCCCGACCTTTGTTTTTCCACCCTTCTTCATATGCCTTTTGTCTTTTATTGACTTTTATTTTATTTAATTTCTCTAGGCTCTAGGGAATGAGAGCATGATGTGAATGATATAGCAGTGGATACTCCTTTGAGGTTGGGCAGTTCATCGCCCACCAGGGGTTGGGATAATCATGGGTTCCTTGATGATGCAGGGGGCTCACATAAGGGGCCCTAGGAACTAGGGTGATGGCCATAATGCTAGGGATAGAGCTCATGTTTGGATTTTGCCCACTTGCTAAATTTTATGTCTTGGCCATCTTTTGCATTTTATGGTACATTTATTGTTGTAACTGGCCAAATTATGCTTTTAACTTTATTTTTAGCTACATCAACCTCTGGGGTATCGTTCTAGACCTGACTCGAAGTGTGGACAAGGGGAGGGGGAGGCTAACTCCTTGTGGACCCAATGGACAAATGTGGACCAAGATGGGAAATATCTGAAAAGAGGTTATAATGAGCAGAGGGGAGTGATGTATCTGATGGCGGGAAGTGGGACCACGCAACCAAAATCAGGGTTTCCCATGTAGTGCCACTCCTAAAGCTAGTAGCCAATAGAGGAGATCCCATGGGACTAGGATACAAGGTTAACCACTAGGTTGGAGAAGGGGACAATAGTACAAACCAAGCCCATTCTTTCCGCTGAATCCCCCCACTAATCCATGCCTAGATGTGTGCATGATAAGTAAGCAAAAATACTCATTTACATAATGAAAGACATACCTTCGGGGTTGGAAGACCCACCTTCAAACATACGATCATAATGGATGGGCGAGGGCACATATGGGTTGGCTTAGGTGGTGGAGATGGTGGCACATCAAGCTCTCTGGTGGCTGCAAGGGGTTGCTGGCTATTGACTGAAGACAATCTAGGAGGAAAAAATTCTCCTATGAGTGTCACCCACTGATGGTGGGTAACAGAGACATTCAAGTAGCTTGCTTAGCCCCATTCTTCGGCTTGAAAAGGCTTATAGAAGGAGGTTAAACAAACTCTCTTCTAGTAGACTTCTTGCTAATCTTGGATAGGAAGCACTTTTTCATATCGATCTCTTATTTGAAGTTAACATTAACCAAATAGTTGTTGAATTTTGTAGCTATGGTCGGTCTTCATAATTAATATTTTTGATCTCGATGTATTTATAATAACAAATATAAAGCATGTTCTTCATGCTAGTGTCAAAAGGAAAATCACTAAGGCGTGTTCTTCATGACCTTGTAAAAAGAGAAAATTTGAATTTTTGAAAAATGATTTTTTGGCTCAAAAATAGCCAGGTCGACCCTCATCCTAGTGAAGCCAGCTCCAATGTAGAGGCACACATTTGGCAAGCACTATTACGATATATTTGAGACATTTGACCTCCTTCGCGGACAAAATTCGGATCTCTTCTGTACAAGGAAAGTTCAGATCATCTGAGGCAAGGAATAATCTGTTCATGGATGAATCTGAGGTCAGGTGTAAAAGACGAGGTAAATCATCATGACGAATTTGTAATCTAAGGATGAATTGTGTTAATTTTAGTCAACAATGGTATGTTCTATGCTTTGCACAATTTCTTCAATGTTCTTTTAGCAACCCAATGACAATTTCCAATTTAGTTTCCAATAGCAATCACATTAACCATTAAACACATTGACAGTAACTGTAGATAGAACATGAACAATAAAAGCAGAAGACAAGCCAAGAAAAGAGCACCAGATTTGGCGAATGCCAGGGAAAATCCCTAAGATGGGGAAAACCCTTTGATCAATTCTTCTTACTATTATATCAAATGTTTAGCAGAGAGAGTACAAAAGTCAAAATTGACTTGCCAAATCATAGTCAAAACAACCCTATCAAATCTGCAGTCAACAACAGTCAAATTATGCCCTAACGAGAAAGTAACGTTGGTCAACGCAGCATCAGACAATCCTCAATGTAGCTCGGTCAAACCCAGTCAAACTCAACCTTTTTCGTTGGTGAAATTCAACCCAAAACAATTAAATGAAACAATGATCAAACTTGGTCAAATTCTGCAAATTTGTCCTGCGGTCAAGTCTGCAGTCAACCTTGCACTCAACCCTGTCAACATGCCCAAAAAACCTTGGTTTGTGTGCCAAACAATGCAGCCCACCCAGATAGAAAGATTCCCACAAAAATCATAGTCAAACTTGGTCAAATACCCCTTGGTCTATGCTAGTCAAACTTTGCAACAAATCTGAAATTCGTCCTTCTTTGCTGCCACACGTGAGGAAAAGAGATGCCCAATAAGGTGTACAAACCAATCAAATGAGGAGTGAGGAATATGTTGAGTTGATGAAGTGCCGAATGAGGATATAGGTCTCGCATATTTATACAAGTTGTTGGGGCTCAAGAGACATGTCCATTGGGCTTCATGAGCCTACATGATGATGTGGCCGACCTTGACAATTTGCTCGGGTGGGTTTGACGGTTTGACCTCAAAAACATAGTTTCCTGTATCCAAATTTGATGATCTTTAGGTTGATTTTGGTCCTCTCGAAAAGAGGAATTCAATGCAATAATCATTTCCATCAAAGCTGTCCAAAGTGGAATTTTGCCCTAGTTGCCAATTTTAACACTCCCTCTCAACTCGGGAGAATTCCACCTGCCAATCCATCCATCATCATGCCATCTTGTCATCATGTACCATCTCTGCATCTCATCCCTACTCTATTGAACATTGATATAGATAATGAAGAAGAATTGATCGAGAGCGAGTCACAAGACTTTGCCACTTTCCACTAACAAAAGTCAATCGACATAACCAGGGGTAGAACCCCAATCAGTCTTGATCCCAGATCAAGTTGTTGAACACCATGCATCCTAGACATAGGGAGTACAAAAGTACACGATGCATCCATCTGTAGTGCTATGGTCCCTATCCACTTTCCCAACTCATTGGCTAGATGAGAGGTACTTCCTCTTGAGTCCCAGACTACATGGGTAGGATGTACACTGGGGCATCCGTAGGAGAAGGTGAACCACTCATCTTGCTCATATGCCATAGGAGAAGGTGAACCACTCATCCTATGCATATATCATCAATCGTAGGGGAAGGTGAACCACTCACCCTACACATAACGCACCTATAGGGGAAGGCGAACCACTGATGCTATGGTCGCATATAGCTCCAAGAAGTACTCCAAGCCCCTAGGAGCTCCTAGAGCTCAATGTCCAACTCAAGTGCGACCGTCATGGGAGGGTCCTTCCACAACTCCAAGTCTCTTTAGAAAGGCTAAGAATTTGACATTCCCCAGGGGCTTTGTGAGGATGTTTGCAACCCTCTCATTAGTCTTGATGTGTTGGAGCCTAAGAAACCGGATTCGTTCCCTTGCACTCTCTTGTCCCGAATTGGGCGAATTAGACACAATTCGGTCGTATTCGTGTCCGATCAGGACATGGTCATGTCCTAATCGGACACGATCGTGCCCTGATTCTGCGACACGAATCACGAAAAAGGGACTCCTGCGCGACGTTAAAAGGCTGATTTGGCCATTCTATTTGTACATTTCCCTTTTCTCTTGGCTGCGGGTTTGCTGTGGGTGTGTGAGAGCAAAGAGCAAAGGGTGTGGGAGCATTTTCAGGGAGATTCAAGCAACAGGTAAGTGCATTTCTTTTACAAATTTGTGCATTTTTTGTTTATTTTTTTACAGCATTCATGGCTCAATCAAGGGCAGCAGGGAAGGGGCAAACGAAGGGGAAGAATGTCCCCAGGGGGATGCCCCTCTTGTTCCAATCTCATTAGGGTTTGCAAGTGTTCCCTCTATTGGAAGTGGGGCTGCAACAACAGCTTCAAATGTTGAGGGAAGACAACAACCTCAAGATAACAGATATTCATTGTGGAAATATGTCACAAGAGAGCAAGGGCCAGGCAGCAAGATGAAGGGAGGAGGCAACGTTGCTTGGAAATGCAGTTATTGCAACAATCATTTCATGAGCACATATTACTGTGTGAAAACTCATTTGTTGGCTTTACTAAGTTGTGGAATTGCAGCTTGTACACAAGTGTCTTTAGCAAAGAGGAAAGAAGTGGAAAGAGAGGCCAATGTTGGTATGGCAAATGTGGCTGCAAAATCTAAAAAAAACAAGAATGATGACCCCCTTCCATTCTTGAGGAAAAGAAACAACAAATTCCCATTTGAGAGTTCTGGTGGGGAACAAGTAGCAAAAAGAAAGGAAATTGCACTTGGTCCAATGGACAAGATTTCTCAGATAGAGAAACGGGAAGAGCTTGATTTCACCATTGCCTTCTTTTTCTATCAAAACTTCATATCCTTTAATGTTGCACGCTCACCTCTATTTACTGAGATGTGCCGAGCTCTAACTCAAGGGGCTCCATCAGGGTATGTGCCTCCTGGGTAAGAGAAGCTTAGAACCAAATTGTTGACGAAGGCCAAAAAAAAGGTGGACAAAATGCTTGAGCCTATTAAATCATGTTACTTTTAGGTATGTTCTATGCTGAGAGCAAATTTACTTCAATTTTCCATATTAGCTCAATATCAATTCTAGATTAGTAATCACATTTAGCATGATAGTAAAATGCAGATAGAACATAAACATAAGTCGCATAAAACAAGCCAAGACAAGAGGACACAAGATGTGGCGCCAGCCAGGGACAAACCCCAATGTGGGGAAACCCTTGATCAATTCTTCTTATGTTCTTCAATAGTTCAATAGAGAGAGAGAGAGATAGTACATATACATCAGAAGTCAACATTTTGACTTGTCATAATAAGAGCAGAGATCTTCTCTAAGAAGATGACACATGAGGTAGCTGATCTGAACTCAGGTGAAGGCAAACTGCTTCAACTGATCCTCCAAGGTGATTCCATCACCATGCTGCACCCATCACAAAGCTGCACCCATCATTGCTATGCTGTATCTCATCATGCTGCACTAATCATCACTGTGCTGCATCATTGTCACCGTGCTGCACTATAGCACTGCTTATGAACACAACTCCTAAAAAGGTCTCCATTGCTGGCTATGGCCTGTGGCCTAGCCCAACAGTGAACTGCAACTAGGTCTCTCCATACAATGATGCTTCCAATATAGAGGAGCAATGTGAGTTGATGTCATATCTAAAGAAAACCAAAGCATCTTGATGCCAACCATATTATAGAGAAACAAAGTGTATCGATCAAGAGAAACAAAGAATACATATTGTGGATCATGATACATCAAGCTGTCTGCCACATCTACTATATCATGTCATTGGGGAGACTACCTTGTCATGGATACTGTGTTTGCCATGTCATATAATATATATACTGTCTGCCATACCAAAATCCTGTCAGCCATACCATGTATATACATGTTGTTCACTGCTTCCCATATCATGTTTCAGCATGACATTTGCCATACCATGACACCGCTGCCATGTCAAAGCATTGTCTGCCATATCATGTTTCAGCATGATGTTTGCCATACCATGACACTGTCTGCCATATCATGTTTCAACATGATGTTTGACATACCATGACATTGTCTGCCATGTCAAAGAAACACTGTTTGCCATATGTTGTTTGCCATACCATGCCATACACAGTGTGGTGATAATATATAATGCAATTTGATAACGTGATTGTGCTTTTCAGCGAGTCACTGGTTATTCTATATGCGGGCCAGAGATTATGACATACACGAATATACCTTATGCGAAAAGGGATTGCGGTCATACAATATCTGAGACAGTGCTGCGAACTGCTATATTCCACGAACTAGTAGATATGCAAACCAATCAATGGAACATTAGACCTGTGTTTAGGTCACTCCCTTGATGCGTTATGAAACCTTCCTCCATGACTGCGTATTTGTTAGGGCATCCTTTAGGACAACGTATCCCTTTTGATCTCTCCTACCACCAAAACCCAAAGACAAGTGGAGAGAGATCACAAGAGATGATTGTTCAAATGACTTGAAGGCCACCTCTATTTATACTAAAACGTTGAGGATATGTGGGGGCAATTTGGTTGCTGGCTGACCTTGAAGAATTGTCCCATAACACAAATAAATTCATATCTCCATGAATACATGTCGGAATGATCTTTAGATCAATTCTACACCTCTCGACAAGAGGAATCCATGAAAAATATCAGCTGCCATAAATAAGAAGACCCACATGGAGTTTGACCCTAGTTGCCAATTTTAGCACTCCCTCTCAACTAGGGAGAACTCCATTCGCTGATCCATCTGTTCGACTTTACTATCTCTGCCATCAGTGCCTTGCACTGCTCTGCTCTGTTGAACCATGAAGAAGAAGAATTGATCGAGAATGTCTCATACCATTCTCTACTGACCCAAAGTCAATTCCATATGAAGAGTGTGTCATACCACTCTTACTGATCCAAGATTAGTTCCAAGAGAGTGAGTCATATCACTGTTACTAACCCGAAGTTAGTTTTATTGATCCCGGATCAATATCACGAGAGTGTCTCAAACCACTCATACTGATCCTAGATCAATGGAGGTCATCCTAGCATAGGGAGTACGATAGATACAACGATGCGTCCATCGATAGTACTACTATGGTCCCTAACCCCATTTCCCTACTCATTGGCCAGATGAGAGGTACTTTCCATGAGTCCCAGTCTACATGGGTAGGATGCCTCGACAGGAGAACCACTCATCCTGTCCCTAAATTGCCATGGGGTATCACAGGGGAAGGCTGAGCCATTCACCCTATACATAGTGCACCATTAGGGAGGGTGAGGCGCCCTATGGTCGCTTGTTGCTCCAGTAAGTACCCCAAGCCCCCCGGAACTCAAAGAGCTCAATGCATGCAACATGCAGGACCCTGATAAGAGGGTCTCTCAACGACTCCAAGTCCTTTGAGAAAGTCACAAATTTGACCTTTCCCCGGGGCTTTGACAAAATGTCTATGACTTGTACATCGGTCTCAATGTGATGGAGCCTCCTCGCTCATCGATGTACCATATCCCAGATAAGGTAGTATCTGATGTCTATATGCTGGAGCAATCATAAAATACGAGATTCCTCAACAATTGAATCCCCCCTGGTTGACACAGAGGATCACAGTGGTATCCATCATGTGTACAAACGGCTCGCTGAAGAGCTTCCACAACCAGGCAGCTTCACACGAGATCATACTCGTAGTTATGTATTCGGTCTCAGTGGTGCTTATAGCAACCGACTTCTGCTTGCTGCTCATCGATGATATCGAAGCAGAATCCAAAGAGAACCAGCACTCAGAAGTGCTCTTGCGATCCTCCACACTGCCTGCCTAGTTAGCATTCGAATAATCATACAGCTTTACATTTCCGACAGTGTATCTCAATCCATGAGAGATAGTGCCCCGAAGATATCTCAGAACATTCTTGGCACCAATCCAGTGAGGCTCAACCATATATGAGCTCATCATGGTAACTGCGAAACATATATCCGGATGGGAGTTCACCAAGAACATCAATGCTAGTATGAGTTTGTGAAACTCAAAGGCATTTCCCAAATCAGGTCCGATATCCTTACCACATAACTTCTGAGAGTTAAGCTCGCGGGCTTGTTGTTCACCATTCCAAATCCTGAATCCAACTCCCTCTTACTTATGCAAATGAGATGGTCTGCACCTGTCAGAAATAGGTCGTCCTTAGAAGGTGCCGGTATGAGAGGTCTATCATCCACAACCTTCGAGCAATGGTTTAGATCGGCTTCACTCCTCGTGAATCTCAGCTTCATCAGATAGCTATCAATCCTCTCATACTACGCCCGGGGTGTTTTGCTTCAAGCCATAAAGGGCTTTCTTTTACCTGCATATGTGAGATTCCCGATCATGAATCTCAAACCCCTCGGGTTGTTCCAAATCTGTGGATCTACTACATGAGGGGAATGGTCCCCTTGTAATATTTTCCTTCGGTACATCTCAGACATGTACCTTCATGCTCTTTTTGAATTTAGGCATCCCTGTCACCATCTGACTCATATTGGGTAGGGCCCTATAAAGTAGACGAGATGTGTCAACTGACATAGTCCCCAATGGACTTCCTGCAACTTGATACAAATTGCCAACCTTGAATCCATGAGTAAAAGCATCTTTTGAAATTTTCATTTTCAAACGCGTACCTTTCCATCGATGAATGCCACCCTGAAACCTTTGACTTCCATTGCCGAAATGGACACCAGGTTCTTCTTGTGATCAGGTACATAAAGAGATTCTCGTTAATGAATCAAGCTACCCTCATTCAATTGAGGGGTAACATTCCCTACACCCTTTCTGGGATAGGTGGCATCGGCTCCGAGTATAATCCCACGATTGTTTCCATCTCTACCAAATTAGAGAGACTCAGAGAGCACCCTTCTATTCGATGAAGTGCCTTGAAGCACTACAATCAGTAAGCCAGATTCCCAAAGAGTCTGAAGGAGAGGGCCAATATAAGATAACGCTTCTTTATCTTATCAGAAACAACATTTGATTCTTCATACCTGGGGTTCCTTGCTTTCTTGAAGAGTCGGCCATTTCCTTGATGACATGTATTACTTGTCATTCCTCCGATCATTGAAGATGTCCCAGGAATGATTGCCATCTTCATCAAGTGATGTGTCCCTACCTCGGACACTTCTTCGCATAATGGCCGAACTTATTACAAACAAGGCATCTGCCTTTCCTTCTACCCTTAGATCTGGACTTCCCATTGAAGTGATCTTTAGGTAGGCCATTAGAAGCTTCCGCTGCGCCACTCTAATAATATTCTCTGCTTCGACTTCACCCTTGGTGAATTTGACGTGGGATGAGGAACCCATTGAGCCTTTTTGTCCTTTCCAACTATCTTCGGTGATTGCTCTTTCACTATTGCTTGGGCTTTGTCTTCACCTCACCTCTGATACCATGTTAATTTAGGTATGTTCTATGCTGAGAGAAAATTTACTTCAATTTTCCATATTAGCTCAATATCAATTCCAGATTAGCAATCACATTTAGCATGATAGTAAAATGCAGATAGAACATAAACATAAATCGTAGAAAACAAGCCAAGACAAGAGGACACAAGATGTGGCGCCAGCCAGGGACAAACCCCAATGTGGGGAAACCCTTGATCAATTCTTCTTATGTTCTTCAATAGTTCAGTAGAGAGAGATAGTACATATACATCAGAAGTCAACATTTTGACTTGTCATAATAAGAGCAGAGATCTTCTCTAAGAAGATGACACATGACGTAGCTAATCTGAACTCAAATGAAATGCTTCAACTGATCCTCCAAGGTGATTCCATCACCATGTTGCACCCGTCACAGAGCTGCACCCATCACTGCTATGCTGTATCTCATCATGCTGCACTAATCATCATTTTGCTGCACCACTGTCACTATGCTGCACTATAGGACTGCTTATGAACACAACTCCTAAGAAGGTCTCCACAACTAGGTCTCTCCATACAATGATGCTTCCCATGTAGAGGAACAATGTGAGTTGATGTCATATCTAGAGAAAACCAAAGCATCTTGATGCCAACCATATTATAGAGAAACAAAGTGTATCGATCAAGAGAAACAAAGAATACATACTGTGGATCATGATACAACAAGTTGTCTGCCACGTTTACTATATCATGTCACTGGGGAGACTACCCTGTCATGGATACTATGTTTGCCATGTCATATAATATATATACTGTCTGCCATACCAAAATCCTGTAAGCCATACCATGTATTTACATGTTGTTCATTGTCTGCCATATCATGTTTCAGCATGATATTTGCCATACCATGACATTGTCTGCCATGCCAAAGCATTGTCTGCCATATCATGTTTCAGCGTGATGTTTGCCATACCATGACACTGTCTGCCATATCATGTTTCAGCGTGATGTTTGCCATACCATGACATTCTCTGCCATGTCAAAGCACTGTCTGCCATATCATGTTTAAGCATCATGTTTGACATACCATGACATTGTCTGCCATGTCAAAGAAATACTGTCTGCCATATGTTGTTTGCCATACCATGCCATACACAATGTGGTGATAATATATAATGCAATTTGATAGCGTGATTGTGCTTTTCAGCGAGTAACTGGTTATTCCATATGCGGGCCAGAGATTATGACATACACGAATATACCTTATGCGAAAGGGATTGCGGTCATACAATATCTGAGATAGTGCTGCGAACTGCTATATTCCACGAACTAGTAGATATGCAAATCAATCAATGGAACATTAGACCTATGTTTATGTCACTCCCTTGATGCGTTATGAAGCCTTCCTCCATGACTGCGTATTTGTTAGGGCATCCTTTAGGACAACATATCCCTTTTGATCTCTCCTACCACCAAAACCCAAAGACAAGTGGAGAGAGATCACAAGAGATGATTGTTCAAATGACTTGAAGGCCACCTCTATTTATACTAAAACGTTGAGGATATGTGGGGGCAATTTGGTTGCTGGCTTACCTTGAAGAATTGTCCCATAACACAAATAAATTCATATCTCCATGAATACATGTCAGAATTGGATGATCTTCAGATCAATCCTACACCTCTTGACAAGAGGAATCCAAGAAAAATATCAGCTGCCATAAATAAGAAGACCCACATGGAGTTTGGCCCTAGTTGCCACTTTTAACAAATCAACATGGCCAACATTTCGGGTTAGCATTGTTTTTGATGGATGGATAGATCCAACACGACACCCACTCATCAACTTCATGGTGTCTTCCTTGAATGGTCCAGTTTTCTTGAAATTAGTGGATGCACTTGGACAATACAAGGATGCACAATATATGGGTGAGTTGTTTATTAAAGTTATTGAAAATGTAGGTGTTGATTCTTGTGATAATGCACCTGTTTGCAAGGCCGCTGGCATGATTGTGAAAGCTAAATATCCATAAGTGTTTTGGACACCTTGCATTGTCCATTCATTGAACTTAGCACTTAAATCTATTGCTTCTGATGTGCTTTGGATTGGAAGCATTATTGAGGATGCATGGCATATCCGAAACTTTGTACAGAATAATACAAATGCCCTCACTATCTACAAGGAGTACACCAATCTATCATTGTTGAAGATTGCGGATACATGGTTTGCCTCTTCATTCTTCATGTTGAAGAGGTTGAGGGAGGTCAAGATTGCTCTTGGGGCCATGGTTATTTCAGAGTTTTGGTCTTTTTGGAGAAAGACAGATCAAGCAACTTCAAAAAGAGTGAAGGACACAGTGTTAGATAATGCTTGGTGGGAGAGGGTAGATCTACTTATTAAGATCATGGACCCTGTTGTCGCACAAAATGTCTAGGCACTGCGACAACGGCTCAGATCGGGGGCTGTCACCCTGATCCCCAATCTCTTCGTTTGAGTTGTCTCCCAATAACAGACTAAGGGGGGTAGACCCTATATAAATGGAATGAGAGAAGATAAGTTGGGAACCAACTAATTTGGGAGACACAGTTAAGCAACCAATATTTGTTTAGATTGCGCAAGATTTTGAAGGATTTAATTTGATTTGATGAAAATGACACCAGTGCCTTGTGGAGTCAACTATCTTGCGAAGGAAGTAAAGGCCAAGTAATGGATGAGAAACTGCTGCTAAGTGATTCGACTATCTTATATGCAAATGCAAAACTTAAAACTATATGAAATGCAGGGACTTAGTTAATTTTAGTTAAATGTTTGTTCTAAGTTTGATATCTCAATGCTTCTATCGACCAAGCTTATGCTTGGAAGTAAAATTTGAATGTGCAAGTACTAGCTTAGTATGCAAATGCAAAGTAAAATGATGTGATGGCGAAAGGAGGGCCTAAAATATGAGTTATTCTAAGGTATGTCATGAGTGGTTTTTAACTTGAGGCTCAGAAAAATGATCTTAACGTGAAAACAAATACTTATACCAACAATGTAAAATATGAAGTCTGGACAAGTAATTACTGAAAACACAATAGGAAACCAATGTAAAATGCTGGAAAAATAACACTTTATATTCAGAAATCCATTTGTATTAGGTACTCAATTAGAGATCATTAGATGCATAAGTAAAAACTAAATTAGTCTTACTTGAATGAGCATGTAAAAACAAATTCACTTCAGGGATTAAATTAAGTGTTTAAACTTAGATCACAACGATTAGGTGCAAAGTCTAAAATATCAGTTCTAGTAATCTGCTCTTAAAACAAATGACAATGCCAACAATTTATTTTAATCCAGTGATACTATAACCATTCAAGATTCATATTTTTTCTTTGTGTAACAACAGAAACTTCACATGACAAACTTATAACTAACAATTCAAAAAATTTCCGGGTTTAACTATTTCCAATCTAGTGATGCATTTGATCTTAAAACTTGGAAATAAATTACTAAAAAAACAGTGAAATAATATTCATAAATTTGTCCATTAGCATGTAGGAGTTTTTGGAGATAATTCTATTTCTGAAATGTACTGGAGTAAAAGATGCAAACTAAATTTGTTGTCAAACTTCAGCTAACTGAAACTCTATGCCAATATTAGTCTTGCTCTCAATCAGATCAATGAAATGGGGTAAGGGTTTAGAGGATGTGCACTAGTTAACCCTTAGGGGCTTGAAGATACTTGGAGATAAGCTGCCCAAATCATTGAAGATCTTCAGATCTAGATGCCAACTCAGAAATTTTTTTGACAATTTTTTTTGTTAAAATTTTTAGGAAATTTTTGTCAAAATTCTTTGGAAATTTTAGGAAAAAATTTAGTGAAAATTTTTTGTGAAAGAGGGTGAAGGAAGAGAGGTTGCTAGGGCGAGGGCCGAGAAGGAAAGCCCTTGAGGCCGAGCGTTAGAGATGGCCAGTGCAGGGAAGGAGGTTGAGAGGGAGGTTCGGGTCGAGGGCTTGAGGGTGAGGGCCGAGGAGGTAGGGGATTGAGGGCTGAGGGAGATAAGGGAGGCCGTAAGGGAGAACCGAGGAGTAGAGGAGAGAGGATGCCGTGAGGGAGTGGGGGAAAGGAGCAAGGGAGCTGAAAGAATAGGAGTTGGAGGGATAGGGGAGGCCGTGAGCTAGGCTGAGAGGATAGAGGGGAAGGAAGGGAGCTCAAAGAAATAAGGAGGTGAGGGTTGAGAGGAAAGAAAGGGGGCCGAGAGCTGGAGATGGCTAGTGCAGGGCCTTTAGGCCCCAAAAATTTTTTTACCCACGATCTTTCGCAAGATTTGCAAAAGCCAGATTGAAATTTTACGAGTTTCTTTTTTGAAATTTTTCTTTGACTTGCAAATAAAATGGAGATCAGATCTTGCCCTCCAGGGCCTAGATTTGTCACCAAAATCCACAAAAATCGACAACAATCTTTAGATCTGTTCCTGCACAAACAAAAGATAGAAAACCCCAAAACATGTATATACAAAAATATGAAATACCGAAAACCCCAATGAATTAAAAAATTTGAAATTTACAAATCTTCATTAATATTCTACAGATCTAGCAAATCTGAGGATTATGAGTCCAACTCCGCTCTCAAATTTGCAGATCAAAGCCCTCTATTAGCCAGATCTAAACAATTTTGCATGAATTTATAAATAAACTGGAAATTTTAAAGAGGCACAAGCTCAAAAAAGCCCGCAAATAAAATATTTTGTAAGATGACTTCAGAAATAAAAAAACAGTTGGCTCTTTAGATTTTGTAATCTGAGAGTCAGTTGGTCTAGCTGAGGACTTCCCAAAAGCCCAAATCTTGAATAATAACTTCTGCACACGTAGATCTGATTGTTAGATTAATAGAGATTCAAAATAATCGTAAAATCATCAAGAAATAGAGATAATTGTTAGTTCTAACAAATCAAAATGATATTTTAAGAACCCTGAAATCTGTGCAAGATACTTGTGCACAGATCAATCCTCAAAGGCTATCATCCAACAAATAAAAATAAAAGTAGCAGAGTATTAAGAGCAACATTACCACATAAATCTGAAAGAGGAACGCTATTGTTTGAAACCCCAAAGTCTTTGTGTTTTATTAACTAGAAAAAAAGTTACAAGAACTTTTCAAAGCAAGTATACGATTGAATGATCGGATCCAAATAATGGAGAGAGATTTCTAATTTATAGATAAATTCTCCAACAGCTAGATGGCTTGATCCCCGTCAAAATAATCTCCACTGTTGATGAAGATCAAATGATCTTTTAATCATCACCGTCGAAATTAAGTTATCTTTTTGAGGAAAATCGAATTTCACTTTTAATTTCTTTTTAATTAACTCAAATATGATTATTTTGAGTTAATTGCCTCAAAAAATTGACTTTGACTTAATTACTAAGGCCCAAGGGTCCAAAATATCTTAAAATTTTCAATATTCTCTTGTCCGGGGACCTCCAAAAATAAAAAACTTTAAAACCCACGATTTTTAGATGTTGGAGAATTTAATTTTTCCTAAGACCTAAATTAATTAAATGTCTGGCCTAACATTTTTAATTTATTTTAGCCATAAAATTTAATTAATTGACTCATGAGGGGATTAATAATTTTTCCAACCCTCTAATACTTTAGCATTATAGCTAAAATATATTTACATGAAATATTACATTCTAACCCATGAAAGGGGAACACCTGTTCATTATAGACCCTTTATAAGTTATTCATTTCTACGACTCAAAATATGATCTAGTAGACTAAGTGACTTGTAATAAAATAATCTAACCAAATAGTTATAATTATTCCCAAATCACTTTTACAGAGACTCGATAAATAACACTAGGACTCATCTAAGATGCTGACAACAAAATCCACCCTAGCTTTGGAGTGACGCTGGAGGGAAAAACTCTACTGATCATCCGTTTTTCGAAACACACATGAATTGATGAGACGAAGAACCTTCTAGGATAGAAATCATCATCAAAAAGATAAATTTACCTAGGTTGTTACATACATTTGTCTTACTATGATCATTTACATTACAAAATGCAGAATGGGTTTACAAAACTCCAGTGTGCATATAGCTGATAATGAAGAATTTGTGGATCATTTGAGTGCTCGGACATAATGGAAATCCTTGCGCGAAAAATTGTACAGCTATGGGGTAGTTGACATGGAGTGGTCAACATTTGGCTCTACTTGGGGACATGTTGCTTCATCGAAGGAATGTGAGAATCCAGAATCTACACCCAAAGAACACACAAAATGACATAAGTAGCGTCCATCCAAATATAATCCAAAAATCATCATATAACATTATATTTATGAAATAGAAGATCTGTAACAATTCTACAAACATGAAATGTAAACTTAGTCTAAGAACAGAAATAAAATGCTAAAATGACAAGGTGTAGGGCTAAAAATATGATACAAAGGATGCCCCATGGCATTAGATGATTTCTTCGAAGAACAACTTGAGCATTTGGCCATTTGTAGGTAAGTCAAGTGGTTCGCCTTCCAATGTGCTCAAATGGAATGAATTTGGACCAACAATGCCTCAGATGATGTAAGGTCCCAACCACAAACTGTCAAATTTCTTATGCTTTCTTGGTTTTTCATTTTTGCGATCCCATTGTAAAACCATATCTCTAACCTGCAAAGATATAGACCGAGAAGATTTGTCAAAGCTTTTCTTAATGTTAGATTGATTCTTGCATATACTATGAAAAGCTTTCCTGCGCGTTTCATCCAACTCCACGATTTGATCAATCTTGTTTTGGACACTATCTTTATCACTAGAAGAATGCTGAAGGAGTTGCTAAGTTGGTAATTTAAGATGGACAGGTAATGTCACATCCATGCCATAGACAAGTTGAAAGGGACTTTTACCAGTAGCTTTCTTTTTAGTTATCCTATCTGCCCATAAAGCGTACTTGATTTTGTTGTCCCAGGACCGCTTGTTATCTCCTACTATCTTCTTGATAATGGTTATAAGATTTTTGTTACTTGATTTAGCCATGCCATTACCTTGAGGATAGTAGTTAGACAAATGAGATAACACAATGCCATACTTAAAACAAAAAGATGAAAACTCCATAGAACTAAAGGCCTTGGCATTATCGGTGGTGATTTTAGTTGGGACACCAAATCTAGTAATAATATGATTTTTAATAAAATCCATTATGACCTTTTCAGTGGCATTCTTAGTAGGAATGGCTTCAACCCATTTAGTGAAATAATTGGTAGCTGTCAAGATCCATGAGTAGCCATTGCTAGAATTTTCATGGAATTTCCCGATGAAATCCAGACCCCAATGTTGAAAAGGTGCCTCAACAACAACAGGTTGTAGGGCAGGGCAACCATCTTCTGCTTCCCAGTGAATAGTTGGCAAGCTTGGCAACTTCTAACAAATTTATGAACATCAGAAAAAAATGAAGGCCAATAGTAACCAGCTCTAAGGATTTTGTGGGCAGTAGTTCTAGCAACGTAATGACCACCACAAAATCCCGAATGAAACTCGGAAATCAACTTTTTAGACTCTATCTCATCAACACATCTAAGCACAGTGCCCTCATAATTTCTCCATCCAAGGCCATCCTTCATAAGGAAATACTTAGTGGCTTTTAATCTAAGAGCCCTTCTCTTATGAACAACTAAATGGTTAGGGCATGTAAGTTTTAACTAGTAATAAATAATATCCTTGTACGATTCATGCTCTCCTAATCTTTGCATCTCAGGCGAAGATGAATCGTTAAGACAAATCAAACCAAGAGCTATTTCATTTTCTTCGGTCATCATTTCAGCCAAACCTTGACCTTTGACTAACTTGGTGGGTCTAATCTCTAAATCATATTCTTGAATCTTAGTAATCCACCTAGCACAAGTCCCTAAGCAATCAATTTGAGTTAATATATCTTTAACAGAAGAGTGTGGGACAAAAGCAATGATCTTGGAATAACCCACATAAGTTCTGAAATGCTTAAGATATTTAACTAAGGCGCAGGCTTGCTTTTTCATGGTAGTATAATTTAATTCAGAATTCTGAACCTCTCTACTCTTGAAAGCTATAGGCTGTTCGTGAGCATCTTTATTCTTTTGTAACAGGACACTAGCAATGGTATCTTCAGAAGCAAAAGAGAAAATCATGAAGTCCTTTGAATAATCGGGACTAACTAAGACAAGAGCTTTAGCAATAGCACCGTTGATCTCATGAAAAACCTTTTTTCCATCACCCTTCCATAAAAATTTAACATCCTTTTCCAGAAGACTTTGAATAGGCTTAGCTATTTCTGAAATGCTGCATAGTTTGGAATAAATCTTCTAAGGAAATTGGTTTTCCCAAGAAAAGACTAAAGGGATTTGAGATTGTGAGGGAGAGGAATCTTTTGGATTACCTCAACCCTCTCAGGTTCAATCTTGATCCCATCCTTGGAAATGACGTGACCAAGCAACTTCCCTTCTGTTACTCCAAAAACGAACCTAGTAGGATTCAAAGAGATTCCAAATTCTCTGCATCTATAAAAAACTTGCCTAAGATGACCTATATGAATGATACAATTCTTAGAAAAAATTGTAAGATCATCCTGATAGATTTCAATAATTTTACCGATTAAACCCTTGAAGGCATAGTCCATAGCCCTTTGAAAGGTAGCTCCAGTGTTAGTTAATCCAAAAGGCATTCGAATGTACCCCATGGTGTGGTGAAAGTAGTTTTATGTCGATCCTCTTTCTTAACCCAAACTTGATTGTACCCAGAGAAACCATCTAGAAGGGACATCATTCCAGAACCCGTTATCCTTTGTAGTCTCCATGTCTGGCAAAGGGTAATTATCCTTCTTACATGCTAGATTAAGGTTTCTGGAGTCGACACAAAGTTTGATTGTTCCATTCTTCTTTCTAACAATCACCAGATTGGAACACCATGATGAATGTGTAGTCTGAGCAATGATTCCAGCTGCGAGCTTTTTTGCAAGATCTTTTTGGACTAAAGAGGCCAACCTAGGGTTTATTTGCCTAAGCTTCTGACAAAAGGGCTTAGCATTTTCATTCTTTAAAGGGATAGTGTGCTCCATGACATCTTTCCTATAACCTTTTAGCTCATTATAAGAAAATGCTAAGACATCTTGATATTCATGAAGTAAATCGATTATCTTTTTCCTTTCTTCCTTACTAGTACCCTTACCAATTTCAACAATTTTATGGTCGCTAGGGGTACCTATATTTTATGGTCACTAGGGGTACCTCCCTAGTTAAGAGGGAGTGTTGAAGAAAAGTGTAACTAGGTTTGGTATTTATCAATGTAATTTTGATCTTTGTACTTGTCAAGAAAAAGAAATATTATTTTTATAAAATTATATGAATGAGTTTCTTGCTCATTCCATAGGTCTAGGAAAGTCAAAGAGTCAAGATTATGTTAAGGAGATCTTTATGAGCATTTATGTAATGTACACGGGTGAACCTAGTGTCAAGAAGCCCCCCAAGACGAGCACCAATCTTCAACAAAGAAGACTACAAGAAAAACGATGAAGAGAACATCATGTCGGCCTGCAAAAATGAATTAAACAACTAAAAGATGACATGTCGGCTCATATAAATGACACAACACTTCACTTGTTCAAGTCGGCTAAAAAATGGAGGCATAACCACTATATATACCCAGTTAGGGTCACCGCAAAAATGAAGTACAAAACTCACATTTTCTGAGATGATTTGGTGAAGAACAAGGACTGTAATCCGCATTACAGGAAGGTATCAATTCAGACTCATCTACAAGCTCGGATAAGGATAGAGACTCGAATTCACCATGATTGTTGGATGTTTACAGGATGGGATCCTCATAGTTAGGATGACAAATAGTGAAGCAATTACAGATGTATACCACAAAAGTATAAGTCCTGGCATGGGTGAAAGGAAGAAGGTCTCAGATCTCTGTTTCAGAATACAATCATAATCTCGACATCCCTTATGAACAACTCTCACAAAGACGTACACTATCTCAACATACAAATTGTCTCGGTGCAATACTCTATCAACATATTTTACATAGTCATGATCATAAACCCTCCGAAGATAAGGTCATAATGAAGAACAATATGAAGAGCTTGTAGATACAGTCAAGATCTCTATGGAAATGCAACAGTGATGTTCTCAGTAAGTGCAACAATGATCTAGATGAAGGAGCACTCATGGTGCAACAATGATCTAGATGAAGAAGCAGTTTTGGTACAACTATGATGATAATCTCAGTAGTGACTTCAAAGAGGATTGGTGTCTTGGTCTTGGAGTGGCATAGTATGTCAAGGGTCAAGGTCTTGGTATTCGTCAATTGGAATCTCTATAAGAAGAATTTTGTGCGGGTTTTCCTCTCCAAGAGGGAGAGGTTTTGGCCCTGGCAGAAAGCCAAACATCTTGTGTTCTTGTCTCTTTGTTTTGGTAGCAGTTTGATGAAGCAAACACACACACTAATAATAAGAAGAAGATCAAGCTAAGATAAATTGTAAAAGCACTTCACAAATTGTTATCAAGTCTAGAAGAATCCTACTAATACTAATTGCCCTAGATTCTTCAACATGGTATTAGAGCTAAGGTGCTGAAGTCAAAGGAAGGGCAGTAAAAAGAGACATCAAAGCAAGGTTTAAGGGTTGAAGGATCAAGTCTACAACAAGCAGTCTACAACAACAAAGACTTTTTGCCTATACAACCTTCAACAGTCTATACTACTCACAGTCTCGGTACTATACTATTGAGATCTCGGTGCCACAATAGGATTAAGCAACCTCGGTCAAAGAATGAAGTTTTGATCACAAGTACTTAAAACTTGAGTTCATGACAACAATTTTCGATGCCTTTCACAGTCTTAGTCTATACCATAGGGATCTCAATATAGAATGAAGGTGTTTGGTGATGGGTCTCTACTATAAAATGATCATCATGGCAAGCAACATCAAGACCCTATGGTTCTACACAATGCTGCAAGATTCCATAATCCACTTATGTGATAGCAAGACAATGCCATCTCAAGTTCATCAACAATTTGCTAATCATAAGAATCAGATGTAGAAGGCGAAGAAATTTGAAGACAAGAAGGCAAGCTTCATACCATTTCATCAAGGATCTCATCCGAAGGAAGCATCAATGCATCTGCTTCAACCATCATTAAAGCAATCAAGGTGAAGATTTCATCTTCACATGACAAGTAAGTATCTTTTCAATTTATATATTTGGTTAAATGACTTCATGATTGCAAGGACATCTATAGGTTGTATGTTAATTTTAGGTATGTTCTATGCTTAGAGCAATTTATTTCAATTTTCACAATTAGTTCAATATCTTTTCCAGATTAGCAATCACATGAGCATTAAAGTAAACTGCAGATAGAACATAAACATAAATCGTAGAAGACGAGCCAAGACAAGAGGACACAAGATGTGGCGCTAGCCAGGGACAAACCCCAATGTGGGGAAACCCTTGATCAATTCTTCTTATATGTTCTTCAATAGTTCAGCAAAGTGAGAGAGAGATAGTGCATATACAACAGAAGTTAACACTTTGACTTATCTAAGTAAGAGCATAGATCATCTCTAAGTAGATGATACATGAGATCAGTTGAAGACATGCTGCTTCAACTGATTCTCCAAGGTGACTCCATCTATCATTGTGCTGCATTTAGTCATCATGCTACGCCTCACCGTGCTGCACCATGCTGCACCCATCATCATAATGCTGGACCTCATGACCATGTTGTACACATCATACTGCTGCACCTTGCTTGCCATGCTGTCCCATGTGCCTTTGCTGCCATGTCACATCTGCTGTCCCACTTTGCCTAGCCATACCTTGTTGCTGCCCCATACATCTTAGCATACCTTGCTGCGGTCCCATCTTTGTAGCACCATGTAGCCTAGCTGTCCCATGCATCTTAGCAGCACTATGTACCTTGCTGTCCCATGCATCTTAGTAGCACTATGTACCTTGCTGTCCCATGCATTTTAGCAGTACCATGTGGCCCAACTGTCCTATTTACTTTGCTGCACTAGTGTGCTAGTAGCCTTGCTGTCCCATGCATTGTGCTGTGCTAACATGCTGTTTATGACTGATCTGGTTTGGGCACTAGGCAACCCTAACTCCACCTAACAATCATCAAACAAGTCCCTTGATGACTATGACCCACCTTGGCAAGCGTCTTCCTTAGCCATGATGCTTCCTTAGGATGCATATCAGCCCTTCACAGATCCACTGTCACCTACAACAGTTATTCCTACCACAACCCTCCACGCTGTTCCTTGAGCTTCCCCAAGCTGTCCCTTTGAGATGACTGCGGCCTGGTTAGGAGGGCCTTTATAGGCCTCTTGGCCATCTAAACTTCACCTCCCAACTGTTGTTGTAGCAATCCCTTACTGTGGCCCTATAGACAAAGATATAAACCCCAAAACCATGCACAAAACAGTCATTAAACTCACCTATACTCTGCAGCCTGTTTTGCAAGGTGAGGCTGCTCCAACGTGTCACAAAGCTGTCCCCTTCTTGCCTCCTGCAATGTGGCTAAGAGCTGCGGCTCTTCTTCTCTAAAAATTCCGCACCCAAAACAGTGAGAATATCTCCACAAACTCCACTGCCTTCTAGACTGCGTAGATACCAGCGTTAGGGCTTCTCACTTGATTGCGTTAGGGCATCATATCCATTAGGGCAGCATTATCTTCTTAGGATCTCTACTCCCACCAAAACCCAAGACAAGTGGAGAGGAAGAGATCACTAGAAGTGTGTGTGCAAATGACCTTCAAGTCACCTCCTTTTATACTAAATCGTGGAGCACATGTGTGGGTAATTTGGTTGCTAGCCGACCTTGACGAATTATCTTATAACACAATTAAATTCATAACTCCATGAATACTTATCGGAATTGGATGATATTTAGATCAATCCTATACCTTTCGATGAGAGGGATCCAAGAAAAATATCAGCTGCCATAAATAAGATGACCCACATGGAGTTTGGCCCTAGTTGCCAATTTGAATAGTCAACAAGATTCCTTGCATGAGGAAGGAGGATAGACATAATCCTCTAAGTAGTTGAAGTCATTAAACATATCAATAGGTCTCCTCTGAATTTATGGAAAGGGATGCTCATGAAAGATCCCCTCACATAGCAATATTGGAGACATCAAAGTGATGTAGGTGATAAACTCATTCTCTAAAGATGCAATGAAGAAGGTCACATGGAATCTATTCTTCATGAAAGTAAAAAGGGTATCAAGGGATGTAGGATATCTTCATAAGATCCCATCTACAAGATCTAGGAAGGAAGATAATCATCATCGTTCTAACTGATAGGCAAGGTAACAAATGTCCATGAACAAGAAGGTTACCTCATTCAACAACTTGTGGTCTCTATGCTAGATAGAGAAAGACAAGTTGATGGCAAAAATATTGAAGGTTAAAAGAACTCAACCATGTGCAGAAAAGAAAGGCAAGGTTGGTCCTCAAGCAAGACAAAAATAAGTATAGTTAAGATTCAATGCTATAGAAAGATTTTGGAAGCTCATATCATTGAAAGATGGAGGAAGCTGAAGAAAAGGGCCAAGGAAAGAGGGAGTAACAAATCTCTCCTATGAGTAAGATAGTATCCCTCACAAAAGGGTCCTATCATAAGCTCCTAAATCTTGTGTTATAAGATATGACAATGATAATAAGATGCATCATGGCATCATGGAAGCATTAGAAACAAGAGCTCGTAACATCTCCATAAGGATCATGAAGGACAAAAATCCATGGCAGACAACATGTAGGATATATAGCTCTTGGGAACCTCAGTGGACATTGAAGGAAAGAAAGGAGTCATCTAAGGCTCATCATACATCAAGTCAAAAAGGAAACATCTGCCAGTTGGGGATATACAAGATCCTCAAAATTCTCTGATGGAATCCTCATCGTAGGGTTCACTAATCTAGAGAGGAAGCAAGTGTTTCAACAAGAACTCCAACATATGGAATCCATGAGATGATGATATGACATGAAGCAGATCAAGGGATTGAAGATATTTTCAATCAAGGAAGTTGCTGGAAGAAGCCTCGATGACCTGAAGGTAAAATAAGGTATGTATGCTTGTGTTTAATATTATAATGTCATGTTGTATGGTTGTAGGTAATATGGATCTTTGCTTCTATCTTAAGAAGCATGATCAAGAGAAAAAGGATCTCTTCCTCTGAAAAGATGCAGGAAGGCATAAGTCACACTAGATGAAATCAACATAATATGTCCTCATATGAAGTATGAGGTGATTGACTACAATAAAGAAACTCTAATTGAAAGCTATGGAATGTGTGAGGAAGGAAGACATCGTGAGATATGCAACCATGATGAAGGCAATCAACATCGAAAGGACCAAGAAGATTTAACTAGGAAATCTCCTAGAAAGATATGAAGACTCTGATAAAAGTCTGTAAAGAATGAAGACCCTTGATAATGGATATCTTTGGGAAATGTGACAATATGGGTGCAGGATGCTGATACCTACAAGATGTCATGATGAAGAGCCATCTCGTAAGGTATGATTTAATTTAATATAATGTTTTAATTTCTTGAATAATATCTAGATGAGTTCATGCAGGGTTACTAGAACAAGATTTGTAAGTACAAGTGTAACCAATATTCATGCGATGGATGGAAACTCCTGAAAGAAGCATGGAGAGAAAAGAAGTAGCCATATGAAGAAGGTTCCAGATATGTACCAAGAAGGGCACTTTCCATGAAGAAAGGAATGACATGACATAATAAGAAGGAAAGTGATCAATGGTTGTTGCCCTACAAGGAAGAAGCTTAACTAAATTTCATGACATAAAGGATTAAGTTGATCAAGTAGTTGAAGGACCCACAAAGAAAAAGCTGATGATATATAGAAGAGTCCCTAACTAAGAGGGAGCTCTGACAGGTCCCTGACAAAGAGGGAGTTTGAATTAAGATCACCCCTGATTACAAAGGGGTGACAATTGTGTTCTTCCATGTCATGTGTCATGCACTAGACCAGGACTAACAATCATAAGTCTAGATGAAGGCCATGAATGGAAATGTAGACACATGATAGACACGACATTCTTGTGTTCACTTGGAAAGAAAGAATGGGAGGATTGGGTAATCATCTGGCATCTGATACTCTTTGAGGATGTGTAGGGCATCCAAGATAAGAGTAGGAAAGAGGATCGATATTCTTTGAGGGCTGGAAACCCAAGATAAGAATAGTCCTAGAAGGTCATACTCAGTGAACACCTGGGTGGGTATGTACCTTGAGAGACAATGATGAAGGTGTCTATAAATCATTGGTCTCGCCAGCATTGTAGCTCATGGTCTTGTGGAGAGATGGAGCTATTAGTCAAGGCCTTGCACTATGACAATGCTGATTGATATGATGTTATACAAATGGGATTACCAATCCGATTCTTCTTATGAGGAATTCTTCAAATTGAGAATAACCAAGTACCATTGTAAATAACTCCCTAGTTAAGAGGGAGTGTTGAAGAAAAGTGTAACTAGGTTTGGTATTTATCAATGTAATTTTGATCTTTGTACTTGTCAAGAAAAAGAAATATTATTTTTATAAAATTATATGAATGAGTTTCTTGCTCATTCCATAGGGGTAGGAAAGTCAAAGAGTCAAGATTATGTTAAAGAGCTCTTTATGAGCATTTATGTAATGTACACGGGGGAACCTAGTGTCAAGAAGGCCTCCAAGACAAGCACCAATCTTCAACAAAGAAGACTACAAGCAAAACGATGAAGAGAACATCATGTCGGCCTGCAAAAATGAATTAAACAACTAAAAGATGACATGTCGGCTCATATAAATGACACAACGCTTCACTTGTTCAAGTTGGCTAAAAAATGGAGGCATAACCACTATATATACCTAGTTAGGGTCACTGCAAAAATGAAGTACAAAACTTGCATTTTTTGAGATGATTCGGTGAAGAACAATGACTGTAATCCACATTACAGGAAGGTATCAATTAAAACTCATCTACAAGCTCAGATAAGGATAGAGACTCGAATTCACCATGATTGTTGGATGTTTATAGGATGGGATCCTCACAGTTAGGATGACAAACAGTGAAGCAATTACAGATGTATACCACAGAAGTATAAGTCCTGGCATGGGTGAAAGGAAGAAGGTCTCAGATCTCTGTTTCAAAATACAATCATAATCTTGACATCCCTTATGAACAACTCTCACAAAGACATACACTATCTCAACATACAAATTGTCTCGGTGCAATACTCTATCAACATATTTTACATAGTCATGATCATAAACCCTCCAAAGATAAGGTCATAATGAAGAACAATATGATGACCTTGTAGATACAATGAAGATCTCTATGGAAATGCAATAGTGATGTTCTCAGTAAGTGCAACAGTGATCTAGATGAAGGAGCACTCATGGTGCAGCAGTGATCTCGATGAAGAAGCAGTTTTGGTACAACTATGGTGATAATCTCAGTAGTGACTTCAAAGAGGATTGGTGTCTTGGTCATGGAGTGGCATACTATGTCAAGGGTCAAGGTGTTGGTATTCATTAATTGGAATCTCTATAAGAAGAATTTTGTGCGGGTTTTCCTCTCCAAGAGGGAGAGGTTTTGGCCTTGGTAGAAAGCCAAACATCTTGTGTTCTTTTCTCTTTGTTTTGGTAGCAGTTTGATGAAGCAAACACACACACTAATAATAAGAAGAAGATCAAGCTAAGATAAATTGTAAAAGCACTTCACAAATTGTTATCAAGTCTAGAAGAATCCTACTAATATTAATTGCCCTAGATTCTTCAACATTTGGGAAGAGATTTTCAAAACCTTGGTGACAGGAACCCAAATTTTGGAATTGTTCAACCATCCACCCAAGTCAATATTCAATCCAGAGGTGGGGCTAAAATTTCGAAGGGGAGCATGATTATCACTTTGATCTTTATCCCTTCTTTGATAAGTTAGTCCCTTATCTTTCGCAATTTCTAAAATTTGATCTGGAGAGGGCCTTTCACCAAATAATTTAACTAGCATATCATTGTCATGGTCAAAATTATTGATACCTATGTCACAAGGTTCGTCGAACTTTAATCTTGAGGTTCGAATTTTAGCAAAGCTTAAATTTCTTTTGAGGTCCAATGAACTTCATAGCCATTGACCAAGTCCATAGATCAAAACTCATAACTTCATGTCACAACTCAAGCTTGTAATTTGTCCTTGTGGTTTCCATGTCTGTGAAAGCACTTTTGATGTTTACTGATGTTGATTTCTTACTATTTTATCTTATATATATATATATATGCGAACCTAATGGCGAACCTCATCAAAAAATTCGAACTCAAACCAAACTTAATCATTGTCGAACCCGAACTCGAACCTGAACCATATGACATTGATTGATACTATAGGAAGATGCGAAAGGCCTGATATTATGACTATGCTCCTCAACCCTTTCCCAATCTTTATTTGATAGTTGATATTCCCTACCAACGACATTAATCTGGTTACTTGCTCCAAACATCCTACTTTCCACAATTCTCTTAATAGTGGGGCAAGTAGCTTCTTCATGCAAGGCATCATAAGCCCTACAATATGGAGGAGCATCCTCAACAAGATTGGCAGATTCAAGGGGATTTGGCGGTCAATGTTCATTAGATTTCCCTTTCCTCTGCCAAAGGTTGGGAACTTTGAGCTTGTGACCTTTCCATTTGGACCAACCTAGATTGCAGAGTACTTATCTCTTTAGCATGGTTAGAGATTAATTTTTCTTGGTTAAGCTCCATGCTTTCAAGCTTTTGAAGTAAATTTTGCATAGGATCACCTTCAGATTCCTTAACTTCTATACCGTTAGGCTCTTTTAGCTTTGTGGAAGCTCTATCAAAGCTTGGAATCTCAGATTTCCCAGATGCCTTCTTATCCTTCTCAAGCTCTTCGGCTAAAGTTTGACAATCCTTATAATCAAGAAGTTTAGCACGTCTTAATTCATAAGAGGTATCAACATTAAAAGCATCAATGTAGAAGTCCCAGAGAGATTTATCAGGAGGTTTATAATCTCGAGGTAATTCCTTAACAATACCATTAAACCTTTTGTTAAATTCCTCAATGGTTTCATTTTCTTTTTTATTTATGATACTTAGGCGATGCCTTTCTTCCTTCTTATCTCCAAACTTATCCGTGAAGGCATTAGTAAGAGCTTGTAATGAATTGAAGGAATGATCAGGTCTTTCGGTGAACCACTCAAAAGCATCCTCTTCCAAAGAGAGCACAAAGAGCTTCATCCTCACATCCTCATGAGCAGCATTAGCACCACCCCATTTGTTAATGAAATTCCTAAAACGATTAAGATGTTCTTTAGCGGTTACCACATTATTGCTTTGGAAAGAAAGAAATTTATCCATACATGCATTAGGAAGGTCATGCAGGTAACCTTGAATGTTAGCGAAATTGCAAGGAAGATACAAGTCATCCATAATGTCTTGCTGAATGGGATCTGGAAAAAGCGAATGGATATCAGAGAGAGCTTCTTGTCCAAGATTATAAAGGAGTGCATGAGAAGAGAGCTTGTTTAATTCAACTCTAAAAACGCTTCCAGGATCCAGAGTGGGATTAATCAGGGTACTTAGATTCCTTCTAATGCAAACCCTTGTAGGAAGTGAATAGAGTGGAGTCGCCAACTAGACAAAAATCTAACTCAGACACTTGGGATTAAAGATGAAGGATAGAAGATGAAAGATGAGAATTGTCGTAAAGCCAAGGTCCAATAAATTGGTCCCAGATAATGACGCCAAAAAATGTTGTCGCACAAAATGTCTAGGCACCGTGACAACGGCTCAAATTGGGGGCTGTCACCTTGATCCCCAATCTCTTTGTTTGAGTTGTATCCCAATAGTAGACTAAGGGGGGTAGACCCTATAGAAATGGAATGAGGGAAGATTAGTTGGGAACCAACCAATCTGGGAGACAAAATTAAGCAATCAATACTTGTTTAGATTGTGCAAGATTTTGAAGGATTCAATTTGATTTGAGGAAAATGATACCAGTGCCTTGTGTAGTCAACTATCTTACGAAGGAAATAAGGGCCAAGTAATGGTTGGGAAACTGGTGCTAAGTGATTTGACTATCTTATATGCAATTGCAAAACTTAAAACTATATGAAATGCAGTGACTTGGTTAATTTTAGTTAAATGCCTATTCTAAGTTTGATCCCTCAATGCTTCTATCGACCAAGCTTATGCTTGGAAGTAAAATTTTAATGTGCAAGTACTAGCTTAGTATGAAAATGCAAAGTGAAATGATGTGATGGCGAAAGGAGGGCCTAAAATATGAGTTATTCTGAGGTATGTCATGAGTGTTTTTTAATTTAAGGCTTAGAAAAATAATCTTATCTGAAAACAAATACTTATACTAGCAATGTAAAATATGAAGTTTGCACAAGTAATTACTGAAAACACAATAGGAAACCAATGTAAAACGCTGGAAATAAAACACTTTATATTTAAAAATCCATTTGTATGAAGTACTTAACCATAGATCATTAGATGCACAAGTAAAACTAAATTAATCTTACTTGCATGAGCATGTAAAAACAAATGCACTTCAAGAAGTAAATTAAGTGTTTAAACTCAAATTACAACAATTAGGCGCAAAGTTTGAAATGTCAGTTCTAGTAATTTGCTCTTAAAACAAATAACAATGCCAACAATTTATTTTAATCCAGTGATCCTATAACCATTCAAGATTCATATTTTTTCTATGTATAATAGCAGAAACTTCACACGACAAACTAATAACTAACAATTCAGAAAATTTATGGATTTAACTATTTCCAATCTAGTGATGCATTTGATCTTAAAACTCGGAAATAAATCACTGAAAAAACAGTGAAATAATATTCAGAAATTTTTCAATTAGCATGCAAGAGTTTCTGGAGATGATTCTATTTCTGAAATGTACCAGAGTAAAAGATGCAAACTAAATTTGTTGTCAAACTTCAGCTAACTAAAACTCTATGCCAGTATTAGTCTTGCTCTCAATCAGATCAATGAAATGGGGTAAGGGTTTAGAGGATGTGCAACAATCATCCCTTAGGGGCTTGAAGATACTTGGAGATAAGTTGCCCAAATCACTGAAGATCTTTAGATCCATATGCCTACTCATAATTTTTTTTGAGAATTTTTTTTGTTAAAATTTTGTCAAAATTCTTTGGAAATTTTAGGGAACGATTTAGTGAAAAAATTTGGTGAAAGGGGATGAAGGAGACGCTGCTAGGGTGAGTGCTGAGAAGGAAAGCCCTTGAGGCTGAGCGCTGGAGATGGCCAGCGTAGGGAAGGCGGTTAGGGCCGAGGGCTTGAGGGTGAGGGCCGAGGAGGTAGGGGACCGAGGGCTGAGGAAGATAAGGGAGGCCATAAGGGAGAAAGGAGGAGCAGGGGAGAGAGGATGCCGTGAGGGAGAGGGAGAAAGGAGGAGCAAGGGAGCTGAGAGGATAAGACCTGGAGGGATAAGGGAGGCCGTGAGCGAGGCCGAGAGGATAGAGGGGAAGGAAGGGGCCTCGGAGAAATAAGGAGGTGAGGGCCGAGAGGAAAGAAAGGGGGTCGAGAGCTAGAGATGGCCAGCGCAGGGCCTCTAGGCCCCAAAAAAATTACCCACGATCTTTCCCAAGATTTGCAGAACCCAGATCAAAATTTTAAGAGTTTCTTTTCTGAAATTTTTCTCTGACATGCAAATAAAATGGAAATCAGATCTTGCCCTCCAGGGCCTAGATCTATCTCGAAAATCCACAAAAATCGTCGGCAATCTTCAGATCTATTCCTGCACAAACAAAAGATAGAAAACCCCAAAACATGTATATACAAAAATATGAAATACCCAAAACCCCAATGAATTAAAAAAATAGAAATTTACAAATCTACAATAATATTCTACAATCTAATAAATTTGAGGAGTATGAGTCCAACTATGCTCCAAGATTTGCATATCAAAGTCCCTCTATTAGCTAGATCTAAACAATTTTGAACGAATTTATAAATAAACTGGAAATTTTAAAGAGGCACAAGCCCAAAAAATCTTGCAAATAAAATATTTTTAAGATGACTTCAGAAATTAAAAACAATAGGCTCTTTAGATCTTGTAATTTGAATCAGTTGGTCCAACTGAGGACTTCCCCAAACGCCCAAATCCTAAATAATAACTTCTGCAGACTTAGATCTGATTGTTAAATTAATAGAGATTCAATCATCAAGAAATAGAGATACCTGCTAGTTCTATTAAATCAAAATGATATTTTAAAAACCTAGAAATATGTGCAAGATACTTGTGCACAGATCAATCTTCAAAGGCTATTATCCAGCAAATACAAATAAAAGCAGCAAAGTATTAAGAGCAATATTACCACATAAATATGAAAGAGGAACACCACTGTCTGAAACCCCAAAGTCTTTGTGTTTTATTAACTAGAAAAAAGTTACAAGAGCTTTTCAGAACAAGTACACGATTCAATGATCAGATTCAAATAATGGAGAGAGACCACTAATTTATAGATAAATTCTCCAATAGCTAGATGGTTTGATCCCCGTCAAAGCAATCTCGACTGTTGATGAAGATCAAATGATCTTTTAATCATTATCGACGAAATTAAGTTACCTTTTTGAGGAAAATCGAATTTTACTTTTAATTTCTTTTTAATTAACTCAAAAATGATTATTTTGAGTTAATTACCTCAAATAAATGACTTTGACTTAACTACTAAGACCCAAAGGTCCAAAATATATTGAAATTTTCAATATTCCCTTGGTCGGGGACCTCAAAATACTAAAAACTTTAAAACCCAAGAATTTTAAATGTTGGAGAATTTAATTTTTCCTAATTCTTAAATTAATTAAATTTTTAGCTTAGCATTTTTAATTTATTTTAATCAGAAAATTTAATTAATTGACTCATGAGGGGATTAATAATTTTTCCAACCATCTAATACTTTAGCATTATAGCTAAAATATTATTTACATGAAATATTACATTTTAACCTATGAAGGGGGAACGCCTGTTCGTTATAGACCCTCTATAAGTTACCCATTTCTGCGACTCAAAATATGATCTAGTAGACTAAGTGACTCGTAATAAAATAATCTAACCAAATAGCTAGAATTATTCCCAAATCAATTTTATAAAGACTCGATAAATAGCACTATGACTCATCTAAGATCTTGACAACAAAATCCACCCTAGCTTTGGGGTGATGCTAGAGGAAATAACTCTGCTGATCATCCATGTTTAGAAACACACATGAATCGGTGAGATGAAAAAACTCCTAGGATAGAAATCATCATCAGAAAAATAAATTTACCTAGGTTGTTACATACATTTGTCTTACTAGAATCATTTACATTACAAAATGCAGAATGGGTTTACAAAACTCCATTGTACATATAGCTGATAATGATGAAGCTATGGATCATCTAAGTGCTCAGACATGGAGGAAATCCTTATATGAAAAAATGTATAGCTATGGGGTAGTTGACATGGAGTGGTCAACAGACCCTATCATTTCTTTGCTTCAATTTGTAGATACAGACCAACCCATCCTAGGAGAGGTTTATGATGGATGGGATTCCATGATTGATTCTGTGAGGAGCATTATTTTACAGAGTGAGTGCCCCGAGTATGAGACATCATCAAAGGCCTTCTTCACCACCATATAGGATATTCTTGTCAGCAGATGGGACAAGAATTGCACACCTTTGCATTGTTTGGCTCACTCATTGAACCCAAAATACTACAACCATGAGTGGTTGAATGGCGGACCTTCCTGCAGATTCCCTCCTCACATGGGTGGTTAAATCTCACAGGGGAGGAAAGATCCATTCAAGCGGATTTTTCAAGATAGAGCATCCCTTGATGAGGTGGAGGATGCCTTTGCAGAGTTTTCCATTGGCACTGGTCGATTTGCAAGATATGATGCAATTAAAGATAGGGGGGCTAAGAAGCCCTATTCTTGGTGGGCAACTCATGGGGCAACAAGCCCTCCTCTATAGCAGTTAGCCATGAGGTTCCTTTCTCAGGGGACTTCAACCTCTTGTTACGAGAGGAATTGGAGCACATACGGGAATTTGTATAGTGTCAAGAAGTGCAGGCTTGAGCAATCTAGGGCAGAGACAATGGTGTATGTGCACACCGACCTTCGTCTTATTTAGAGGCGGAGGGAAAGACAAAAATGTGGGATGTCTTTCCTGATGATATGGGTTTGGACAACAGTGTTGAGTTGGCATTGGCCAAGTTGGATCTCAATGAGCCAGTGCAAGAGCTTGCCACATTTGATGATGGTGATACTGTAGAGGGGTCATCTTCCACACCAATAGATGCAGAGATGACTTTCGATACAGAGGAGGAGGATGCAGCACAGGATAACAGTGGTGGCCATGATGATGAGTACAGTGATGTTGATTTTGACGACGAGGATTGATGACTCATAGGCTACCTATTGCCTTGAGGCTTGTAGACTTGTAGTTGTTTTGTATTTGCTATTTCTATTTGCCATTGACATTGTACTACCTATGGAACACATTTTGATTTTGATGACTTAATGAGAAAACTATAGTATCTTGTCTTTTTCCTATTGGATCATTGATGAATATGTCACAATTGTATTTGTATGCATAATGTTACTTTGTATCTTTGTAAAACTTACATCTAGATGAAAAACATGTCAAAGGTCAATTGCAAATCAGTTCACAGTGAGTTACCAACATGGCGTCGAATAAGAAAGCAAGGACTCAAAGAAAATATGCAAGCAATAAGCCAAGAATCAGTTCAGTAACATATCACCACATGAAAGCACACATACAAACACATTGGGAATACAGGATAGCCAATAGAACCACCATAAAGATGCATGGGAATCAATGCCAAAAGTGAAGAACTTCTTATTAATAATGTTGCAGATTCAAGTACATATTCGACAAGTTCATCAAAGCCTAGTAGTGGAACATGGATTGCTCATACCATCTCCAAAAGCAAAACCATAGCCTCACCACTACTCACACTACTAGCTGCCAAGAGTTGAGTGCCTATAGCTCCTTAAGCACAAATCCACTATCTAATGCTAGTCCCAGCTCAAGTGTTAGAGTCCCCTATAAATGAGGCATGAGCGTATATTTATAGAAATGAGGAGGGTGACCTTTTACCTTCTCCTCTGGCCTTTCATCTACTCTCATGACGCTTGACCTTCCTCGCTATTCTCTAGTCTAATGGCTGTTACATGTCCAATTGACCTTTACATCAATGTTGACGTTATAATAAGAAATATTCACACTGAGAGAAGAGGAATTATGAGGAAAATAGAGATGGTTTCTGGAAACCCTAGAATGGTTGTTGCCAATTTCGTTGCTATGATATGGTGACTCACATGAGCAGATGAATAGGGTGGCGATGTTCATTTACTATGCTAAATGTCTATTTGTTTGCTATTGCTTCTGCCATGAAGGTTGAGACAGTGCCTTGGATAGCTAAATGGAGCAAGTTTGCCTATTTGTCAAAACCCTAGTTGTGCAGCGTCTGTGAGAAACCTTGGCTTCCTCCACATAGGTCAACATTCTCGCTCCCTTCTTCTATCCTTGTATAGTCCTTTTCTGTAATGCAATATCATCAAGGTATGTGTAGCTCATGCAGGATCATCCTGAGCTTCCCTTGTTGAAATATGTAACTAGCTTCAGTCTTCACAATGACATATGTAATCATGATTTTATGTAGTTAATGAAAGGAAAAAAATAAATTTATTATTGTTATTCTTGAGATGGGTTTCATGCTCAAGGGAAATTTATTTTTAGGTCAAGCACCCATTGAGTGCTTCTAGGTTTGTCATAAAGTGAATTGAGTCATTGTCATGTATTGAAGACCCATTTGGGCATGTTACATATTGTAAAGAAAATTTATTTGAGTCAAAAGACCCTCCAAGACCTCGTCATGGTGCAAAGATCAAGTTGGCCTATATGAAGGGACAAGTCAACTGAAAGATAACAATTCATACCCCTCACAAGCCTATAAATAAGAAGGAACTTGACCTCATTTGGAGACTCATTCAAGCAAGTTCGATCTTCTCAAGATACAAGCTGGAAAAGGACAAAAAAGAAAGAGAAGAACTAGATTGAAGTTTTTGGGCCCCTCTCCCTCTCTCTTGTGTTAGGGTTTCTACATTTGTTGGGTAGAAGAATTTGTTGGGCAGGTCGAAGTTGCAGAAGAGTTTGTTGGGTAGGTCAAAGTTGTAAAAGAATTTGTTGGGAAGATCGAAGTTCCAGAAGAATCTGTTGGGTAAGTCAAAATTGCAGAAGTTGCTAGAAGCAAGGTTTGACTTGGTCTTAGAGGATCTTGGTCAAGGGTCATAGGTCTTAGAATTCGTCAATTGAAGTTCTATAAGAAGAGAATAATTCTTGTGGGTTTTCCTCTCAGTTGGAGAGGTTTTGGCCTTGACTGATTGCCTACATCTTGTGTCATATTGTCTCATTGATTTTATTGTTTGGACGCTGTTTGATGATAAAAAACACTAATAATAATCAAGTGTAAGAAGAAGCTAATCAAGTAAAGTAAAAATACATAACAAGCTAAGTAACCTGACACGGGGATTCGAGATTCGTAGGATATGGGGATTTGAGTGTCGGATTCGGACACATTGATCCCTCGGAACAGGACACGTAGGATTCATTATATACTATTTTATTTTATATATATATATATATATATATATTAAAAATTAGATATTTCTTACACAAATTCTCATTAATGATACAAATTCATTGATTTCAAACATAGATCTTCATCTAGATGTTAGTTTTACTGTTTACAAAGTAAGTTAGTAACATTATAGCATGCATAGTACATACAAAATTCAAATACATGTCACATAAATCATGATTCATAAATGAAAGACAACTTACAAGATAGTAAGATAAAGACACTGACAGCTGTAGTTTTCTCATTAAGTCATCAAATCAAAATGTGTTACATAGGTAGTGCAATGCCAATGGCAAATAGAAATAGAAAATATAAAACAACTACAGGTATACAAGCCTCAAGGCAATAGGTAGCCCATGACTCATGAGTCATCAATCCTCATAGTCATCATCAGAATCAGCATCAATGTCCTCATCATCATGGTCACCACTGCTCTCCTCTGCATCCTCCTCCTCCCCTGTATCCATAGTCGCCTCTGCATCTGCTGGTGTGGAGGATGACCCCTCTAAAATATCACCGTCATCAAATCTAACAGGCTCTAGCATTGGATCATTGAGATCCATGTTGGCCAATGCCAACTCAACATTGTTGTCCAAACCCATATCATCAGGAAAGACATCCCACATCTTTCTCTTTCTCCTCAACCACTCTTCCCTCTGCCTGTAAATAAGACGAAGGTTGGTGTGCACATACACCATTGTCTCTGCCTTGGACTGCTCAAGCCTGCTCTTCTTCACGCTATACAAATTCCCATATATGCTCCAATTCCTCTCGCAACAAGAGGATGAAGTCATCCGAGAGAGGAACCTCATGGCTAACTGTTGAAGAGGAGGGCTTGTTGCCCCATGATTTGCCCACCAAGAATAGGGCTTCTTAGCCCCCTTGTCTCTAATCACATCATATCCTGCAAATCAACCAGTGCTAGTGGAAAACTCTGCAAAGAAATCCTCAACCTCATCAAACAATGCTCTATCCTGGAAAACCCGCCTGAATGCATCTTTCCTCCCCTGTGAGATTTCACCATCCATGTGAGGAGGGAATTTGCGGGAAGGTCCACCATTCAGCTACTCACGGCTGTAGTATTTTGGGTTCAATGAGTGAGCCAAACAATGTAAAGGTGTGCAATTCTTGCCCCATCTGCTGACAAGAATATTCTGTATAGTACCACAGAAGGCCTCTGGTGATGTCTCATACTCGGGGCATTCACTCAATAAATAGAGGTGAGCATGCAACATTAAATGATATGAAGTTTTGATAGAAAAAGAAGGCAATGGTGAGATCAAGCTCTTCTTGTTTCTCTTTTTGAAAAATCTTGTCCATTGGACCAAGTGAAATTGCTTTTCTTTTTGCTACTTGTCCCCCAATAGAACTCTTAAATGGAAATTTGGTGGTGTCTTTCTTCAAAAATGGAAGGGGGTCTTCATTCTTGGTTTTTCTTGATTTTGCAGCCACATTTGCCATACCAACACTGAAATCTTTTTCCATTTCTTTCCTCTTTTGTAAAGGAACAACTTTATAAGCTCCAACTCCACAACTTGGTAAAGCCAACAAATGGCTTTTCACACAGTAATATGTGCTTTTGAAAGAAATGTGGCAAAAGTTGCATCTCCGATTCACATTGCCTCCTCCCTTCCCCTTGGTGCTTGTCCCATCCTCTCTTGTGACATATTTCCATAAGGGATATTTCTCAATGTTGTCTTTAGGAGGAAGTCTTCCCTCAACATTACTTGCAGCAGACTCTGATGATATTGGGGGAGGAGGGGCATCTCCAATGGAGACATTCTTCCCCTTCCTTTGCCCCCTACCTGTTTCCCTTGATTGAGCCATGAATACTGTAAAAAAAATAAACAAAACATGCACAAATTTGTAAAAAAAATTCATATACAAACCGCTATAATAGAAATGCAAAAAAATAGAGATGAAATGCACTTAGCTGGTACTTGAATCTCCTTGCCGAACGCTCCAAACCCTTAGCTCCTTGCCCACAACTCACTATTTGCAAAAACGAATGAGAGAAATGGTAAATAATGAAAAGAACAATGTTGTTTTTATGCCGTGGGTTTCACTTTTTTGGGATTCGAATCCCAAAATCGGGACACGATGTGTCCTAACGAGACACAACCGGGATTCGATCGTGTCCCGTTAGGAGACGTTGTGTCGCATTTTTGGATTTGAATTCCCATCGAATCATGTCGGATTCGTGGGATTCAGACACGTGGCCTGTTTTGGACGAATCTAGTTTCAGAGATCACAAGCAATTATCAAAGTACGAGAAATCACCTAATCTAGCTGCTCCTAGATTTCTCAACTTGGTATCAGAGTTAAGGTGATAATACAAAGAAAGGCAGCTTAAAGGACACTGAAAGCATTGAAGCACTAGAAAAGCATCTAAGAAGCATCAAGAAGAGTTCGATCAAGAAAGAGATACCCAGCGAAGGAAGAAGAGAAAAGAAAATTTTGATCTGTTTTTGGGATAAATCTCCTCCACATGTGCAAAGATTAGTTCATCATCTTGCAGCAGTAGAAGCCGAAAAATTGCAGTCACTCAAAGGATCCAAAATTTGGGTTAAAGGACTATTTATTTAGCAAGTCGAATTGTCAAGAGAAGAAGTCAAGGTCAAGCGAAGTCAAAAGGAGGCAAATTTGTCCATATTCTAGCCACACGTGTGACCTAGGGTTTCTACAGAAGAAGTCGAAATTGTAGGTCTGCAACAATGAGCCGAAAATTCTGAGTTAGGTTCGAAATCTGATGTTGTAAGTTTGACAAGCGTAACTGGAAGGAACTAAGAAGACCTCAAAACCCTGGCTCATCCATAGAAGAATTGCACATTGAAGCATCTACAAGTCTCTAGATTCTAGAGAAGCAGGAAGAAGCGTAATTATCATCATCAAGGAATCAAGGTGATCTCCCTCTCGTTGAAGGATCACTTTTGAAGGAAGACATCTTCTATCATCATCAAAAATCAAGAAGGCATCAGGTTGAAGATATTAACATCAAGGAGTATCTTCACTTGACAAGTATCTATATATATATGTTTGAATCTGTTAAAATGACTTCATTTTGCAAGGAAAACAAGAAATTGGTTGGGTCATCAAACTTTATTGCGTGGAAGAAGATGATAGATTTGATCCTCAGGGAGATTGAAGTCGTTGAACATGTTAAGGGTACAATCACTAACCTCGAAAGGAAGAAGCTCAAGTTGTAGCAAAGTATATGAAAGGGGAAGTAAGGGCTCAAAGAATTCTCATAGAATCCATCAAGGATCCCCTCATACCTTATGTATCAAAGTTGGAGACATCAAAAGAAATATATGAGAATTGTTCCCCGTAAGCACTGCAGGAGAAGTGATTAATGTCCGATGCCCTACATAGAAGTCCCAAAGATGAAGGATCCATAATATTAAAAATGAAATTCTTGATATCGAATAGAGGAGCAATACAAACAGTTGCAAGTCCCATGATCTCAACCAATGAATAAAAGAGTTGCTGCTAGGAACAAGTCCCTAGTTGAGAGGGAGCCTGGAAGCAAGTTTCTGATTTAGTAGAAACTTGGAAGCAAGTCCCTAAGCTAAGAGGGAGCTTGGGTACATTCCTTTTATAGGAATGGGTACATTCCTTCATTGGAATGGGCATATCCTCCCTAGTTGAGAGGGAGAGATAGACACATCATTCTTGTCTTCACTTGGAAAGAAAAAGAATGGAGGAATGGGTAAGCATTTGGCATCCAATACTCTTTGAGGATGTGGTAGGGCATCCTAGATAAGAGTAGTCATAAAGGACTGATATTCTTTGAGGACTGAGAATCTAAGATAAGAATAGTCCTGGAAGGACATAGCCTGTGAACACCTGAGTGGGGTATGTTCCTTGAGAGACAATGATGAAGGTGTCTATAAATCATTGGTCTTGCCAACATTGTGCTCTAATCTTGTGGAGAGATAGAGTTGTTAGTCAAGGCCTTGCTATGTGACAATCCTGGATGATATGATGCTATACAAATGGGTTACCAATCCGACTCTTCTTATGAGAATTCTTTAGATTGAGAATGGCCAAGTACCTTGTATGGATTATGAATACCTTCCTAGTTAAGAGGGAGTGTTGAAATATGTAACTAGGTTCAATCTTCATAATGACATGTAATCATGATTTTATGTATTTAATGAAAAGAGAAAAGTAAATTTATTATTGTTATTATTGAGGTATGGGTTTCATGCTCAAGGGAAATTTATTTTTAGGTCAAGCACCCATTGAGTGCTGCTAGGTTTGTCATAAAGTCAATTGAGACATTGTCATGTATTGAAGACCCATTTAGGCATGTTACACATTGTAAAGAAAATTTATTTGAGTCAAAATTGAGTCAAAAGACCCTCCAAGACCTTGTCATGGTGCAAACATTGAGTCGGCCTACATGAAGCGACAAGTCAGCCCAAAAATTGCAAATACCCCTCACAAGCCTATAAATAAGAAGGAACTCGACCTCATTTGGAGACTCATTTAAGAAAGTTCGATCTTCTCAAGATAGAAGCTGGAAAAGGACGAAAAAGAAGGAGAAGAACTAGATTGAAGTTTTTGGGCTCCTCTCTCTCTCTCTCTCTCGTGTTAGGCTCTCTAAATTTGCTGGGCAGAAGAATTTGCTAGACAAAATAATTTACTGGGCAGGTTGAAGTTGTAGAAGAATTTGCTGGGCAGGTCGAAGTTGCAGAAGGGTTTGCTGGGTAGGTCAAAGTTGCAGAAGAATTTGTTGGGAAGATCGAAGTTCCAAAAGAATTTGTTGGGTAAGTCAAAATTCCAGAAGTTGCTGGAAGTAAGGTTTGACTTGGTCTTGGAGGGCCTTGGTCAAGGGTCATAGGTCTTGGAATTCGTCAATTGAATTTCTATAAGAAGAGAATAATTCTTGTGGGTTTTCCTCTCAGTTGGAGAGGTTTTGGCCCTGGCTGATCGCCTACATCTTGTGTCCTATTGTCTCATTGATTTTATTGTTTGGTAGTTGTTTGATGATAAAGAACACTAATAATAATCAAGTGTAAGAAGAAGCTAATCAAGTTAAGTAAAAATACATCACAAGCAATTATCAAAGTAAGAGAAATCACCTAATCTAGTTGCCCCTAGATTTCTCAACATCCCCAACCGTGTTTTGAGAGGAGTTTGTAGCCAACAATCATGTACTTTCGAAAAAACACAAGCAAGACCTTTGAGATGATCGTCATTGTTAGTTTTTGTAGCATTGGATGTGTTCTAGCCACAAAATTTTGTGGAGAGGCTAGAAATTAGAATACATGAAATCTCCAAAACCCATAAATCTTTTCTGGAAATTCTGCCTAGAAATGACTTCATTAGATTATTAATCAGTTTTTAAATATTTCCCAAGTCTAACTTAGGGAATATGGTTAATTAATCAGTATTAATTAAGTCAAGGCGTGAATCATCTAGAAACTCACACGAATCGATCCAGAGATGATCCTAGCCATTGATTAAGTTTTAATCTTGGTCGTTGGTGCTCCAACAGAGGATTATAAGAGGAGATTGATGTGGTGATGGAGAGGACACTTGAGAGGTTCGATTTCATGAGCAGATCGATTTCCAGAGTAGCAACAGTCAGTTGTCGGAGAGAGAGCCTGAGATCGAAGCAGTGAGAGAGGGGCAGAGACAGTGAAGCTGGAGGATTCCAGATCTGGTGAGTGCATTTGTAGAGAGGCAAAAGAGCCACAGAGACGTTGACGTTGGGGCAACGCAGTAGCCTCTAGAGGCAAATTCGATTTGCTGAGAGAGATTGGTGTTTTCAGTTCTGGAGGCAGGGAAGGAGTCCCAGAGTGCCGGAGAAGCGTCTTTCTAGTCAGCAGAAGGAAGATCGACTTCATTAGAGTCCAATCTGAGGCTAGACATCCAACCAGCTATGCAGAGCAGCGCAGAGGCTAAAACAGAGGCTCAAAGGGTCGAAATTCTGAAGACAAGTTGTGCTGGGAGATTACCTGTGGGGTGAGGAAAATTCCTCACTAGATTTTTGCCAATGTTTTCTCTGCAGGATTGCCAGTATTCGACATGCAGATTGTACTTAGATTATTTCACTGTTGCTTAATAATAAAACCCTCAGCTGTTGCACCAGTTTTCCCCAGTTGGGTTTTTCTGGGGACTTTTGTCCAAAAATAACTGTGTTATTTTTATGTGTGTGTGCTAGCATTTCTTCTAGCGTTTATTCTTTTGTAGTTTTATTTGTGTAGATTGCAATTTGATTTATTCAATATTTGTTGTAGCAAACAGTAAATAAATTGTTAAATTAAATTAACAATTAGGAGAATAATTTCCAGTTGCTGCAATAAGATTTCGGTATTGGAATTTTCACACTCATCTTCTAATTCATGATACTTTCCAGCTCTTTGCGGTTTGTGTTTTGCACTTAAACCCTATACCAATGCAAATTGCTTCAACATATCCTTGTGAATTCGAGTATACAAATATTCTACAGTTCGTGATTCAGATGAAAGAGCAACCAGATCTTCATAGTTTGGATTCACTCCTTTGGGCCTTATATATATTCGGGTCAGATTAAGCACTCCCACATCTCCTCCAATAGGGCATTCAAATTCCATTCCAAGTGGACACCGTGTGGGCAATTTATCCAAAATTTCCATTTCCTCAAGATTTATTTGGTTGATCTTGTTAACAATGATAAATGCAAGGCATATATAAGTGCCTGCCTTCAATCATATTTGTGAGGTCATCTTGCAGCTGCATTATAGCAGAAAGTAATATCAACATTATAACAGTTTCAAGGTTCAGGTGTGTTTTGGTCTTAGTGGATGTGAAATTTATTCTGCCCTTGTCCCTCTTCCTAAATGTCAAATTAGGAAGTTCTTGTTCAAACTAATTCCAAATCATTCGAGCTACTTTTTTGTAATGTGATTGTGAATAATGGGCTTGATGGCATCAAGAACTATCAGAATACAACTGCAATTTCTCTCTTTGCCATCTTTTACACCTTCAGTGATTCTTGGAAGCTCTAGTAATTTTGGCTTTGCACCTCCACAACTAACAACACCAGGAATACATGTTACAGTGGTGAATTCATATAATCCTCCCCCAGAGAAAGTATCTGTCAATTTGTTCCCAAGTCCAACACGTAAATCTATACTTGTAAGAGGAGCAGGAATGTCTTGTTGGGCATGGCCTTTAGCAAACCAAATGATTGGCGATAGCTTGTTTTTCCTTGTTCTAGCTATATTTACAACCTCCTTTCACATTTACATGATTGACTCAAAAGATGCCCCTTTTACTTGACAAGAATGTCATCGTGAAAGTGCTGAATCTTCATTTAAACTTTATGTTGAATTTCAATATGCAAAATCCCTAAAACGTGAGAATGGAACAGTTAGTTTTTATGGGCTGCAAGAGTTACTTTGGATTACATGTTTTTTTTTTTTTAATAATCATTGTACCACAAGTTTTATTGTTGGTTCTTAGAATTCATATGGCATTATGCAGGTCACAATTTTCATGTGCACTACAAGTCACATTTTTGAATTTGAAGTCGATCACACTTCCCCCCAATAGAGCAGGTTGCATTTCTTCACTGCATTGCTATGGAATAAACATGTGATGGGCGAGTTAAATAGTGTGGGTATGACCAAGTCGTAAACTTGGTCTTCAAAGGCAAGTCGCAGGTCGCAATTTCCATTCTAGAGAGCAGGTAGCACACTTGGGAAATAGTTGCTGGAGGTTGTGTATGTGAATTTCGACCTTCTCTTGGTCGCAATTCGCACTTCTGATCTCGCCAGCAGATGAGAGTTGGGCATGCGACCAACAATGAGAAGGGATAAATATATCACAACTTATCTATGGGTTGGGCCTTCGAAGCTTGAGCCATAAATAATGCCATCCTTGATATGAATTTTGTGAAGATATCAACCCAATAGAGGGATCAAACCACAATGCTTGTATTCCACTATAATTATATTCTTTTGACTCTACTATGGCTCATAACATATGATGTCCTTGTTAAGTGTGTTATTTCTTCCTTTGCAACTAGCGTTACAACATCTCCCTCATTGTGTTCAAAATTCTTGGGTGTGGATGTCATCGTTGCAATCAAACTTGCTCCACGCCAATCCAAACTCTATTATGTGACTTGCAAGTGATAAGCACTAAAATGGCCAGTCAACACCTGCACTGCTCATAGGTCATACAATTGGATACACTCAACACATTCATTTGAACCTTGACAATACTCTTCACGTTAATTTGAGGCAATATTCCACCAATGTTTGCCATAGATGTGATTGACACACAATACTGAATGCAGACTTTTATGAGTGAGATCAAGGGCTGCTGTATATATAAATATTCGAAGGCAAGGGTAGGTGAACCGACAACAAAAGACAAGGCGTGATGTTGATATGTGAGAGGTCACCCTTTATTGGGTGCGATTGTCATGACTCATAATAGGGTCGCAAATCGTAGAGTCAAAACTTAGTGATAATTCGACTGTGCCTTAAAGATGCGATTTGCGAACTTGAGGGATTGCAGGTCCACCGGAGAAGGAAGGCTGCATTCTCCTGTGATGAGGCTTGTCACAACTTCAAGCATCCTCTTGTGACAAGGCTAGTCACAACTTTAAGCATCTACCCAACTGACTACTGCATATGCAATTTTGCGTTCAAAGGTCACAGTTTGGAGGTGCAACCCAATTCAAGTCACAATTTGTAAGTGTGACCCGACCTAAGTCACAATTTGGAGGTGCGAACTAACTCAAGTTTATCCTCCAGGATCGTTGCAAAAGTAAATGGCGAACCCAAAGCAACCCCTGTGTATCATCTTCAACATTTTCCCTGTGCTTGGTCGTCTTGACGATAATACAACGTTGATTTTACCTTGACTTCCATTGCAGTTGATCCAAAATAGATCCTAAACACCCTCTAAGTCTTCAAACATTCAAAACTATCGCATAAGAAGAACCTTTAAAAATGCGGATTACACTATCGGGAGTGAAAAACACAAGGAAACAGCGGAAATAGAGCCTATCAGAGGTCAAAACAACTTTGTATAGGGGCTGTCGGATCTAGCCGATCAACAGTCTAGATCCGATCGCCATATCGCAATCAGCGGTAACATGCGGAGGTTATCGGAGGTGGCCATATAATAGTTGCGTTAGTGATCAGCGCAAGTCAACGAGGACCGTCGATCAAGCGCGCAGATCGATGGCCCAGGTTAACTCGCGATATCGCATCGGCAGAATACAAAGGAGCGGGGCCGATATAATTATGGCTTACGATAGCTGGACCCGATAGAGTTATAAATGATATTTGATATATTTTGAGATCCGGAAAACGACACTTTTCTGTGTATTTCGCATTTCCGCCAAATAAATGAAAAACAAAGGAAATGCCAATAAAGCAATGAATCTGGACCCGAGAGGGTTTATACATGCTGATATATATATTTTGAGTTTTGTAATGAGCGGATTTCGGGTGGGCCTTAGGCCAATGTTGCACGAAGCGGAAGCGAAGCGGAAGCGTTTTTTGGAAGTGGGGACGCTGAAGCGTCATTTTCCAAAAATCTAGGAAGCGAAGCGTCCGTGGAAGCGTCTGCTATATATATATATTTTATATTTTTTTGCATTTATACTCAAAACAAACATCCCAAATACCAAATTAATTGTAGAAGACATGAAAACATGCATATTTTTGCATAAATCAAGATAGATATAACATCCATTGTACATTAATGATCTAGAATCTAGATTCTTCTCCTCTTGTCTAGCCTTTGCCTCTACCTCAATTGTCTAGGGATATTAGTCAACATTGCCCAATTTTGATCAAACTACCTAATTCAAGACTTAAAATATGGTAGAAAAAGCTTAACATGTTTGATCGATGATTTTGACTTGATTGAAAGGTAATTTTTTGCTAAGGGCGTGCCGCGTGACAAAGGAGTTCAACAATTAACACCACCAACACTAGGGTACATATAGGGCTTGGTGCTCTTGATTAAATGCTAATCGCATACCTTCATACTTGATATAATCTAATGAAATGCCACAATCCCATTGATCCTGAATTCCTGAAAACTGTTAAGTCTGCTGAATTTTGAATAGGATATGAAATTCTATTTTCTCCATATGAAGTCCAATGAGGCTGGAACCACTCTCAAACATCCTGAGTCATTTCATGGTAATGTTAAAAATTTAAGTAAAAGGATGAAAATGAAAAATAAAGGAGAATGTCACTTTTACTTTAAGAATTTAACATTACCATGAGGGAGCATCTGCTATATTTATATTTTTTTTTGCCTTCATTCGTCACCCTAACCCAAGGTGGACCCACCCCCAACAAGCAAACTCACCTAAAATAAAAAAAAAAATTGAAAAAAAACGATTTTCTAAACGCTTTTCCGGAAGCTTTTCTGGAAGCGTACGCTTCCTCCTCCGAAGCGCCACGCTTCCGACGCCCGAAGCACTGTACGAAGCGCGCTTCGGCGCTTCCGTACAGCGCTGCCAAATTTCCAGGAAGCGGCTAAAAACGCCGAAGCCGCACCGCTTCCGGCCAAGCTTCCTAGGTGCTTCCGTACGGGACGCGCTTCGGGGCTTGGAACCGTGGGGGGGGGGGGGGGCGCTTCGTGCAACACTGCCTTAGGCAGTAAGTGGTATTGGACGGGCTCCGCCCGATCCCATCCACTAGCCGACACGTGGCATGAGAAAACCGCCTTTTTGGGCGGGTAATCTACGTATGCCTTTGCCACCTGAAATGAATCTTAGTCGTTGGATCAGGATCACGCAGATCAATGGTGGATATGCGATAGCGATTTAAAGGGCGGACACGATGGAATATAGGGCGGAATTCATAATATTTGAAGTCCGATGAACAATGATTTGGCGGATTTTTCCCGTGTTTTACAGTGTTTCTCTGTGTAAACAGAAAACACTATTTTTGGGGATTTCAAAGGCCTGATGGTCCCTTCCATTGCAGAACAGGTGGCCACCTTCCCTGAAGATGTTATGCCATGATTGCTAACGCTCAGAAGGGGATTCGAACGAACAGAGGCCGGGAGTCAAAGAGCCCGAGAAGGGGAAACGAACAGACAATACCGATTGGCTTTAAAGCCGTAGACTGATAGAGACAGAGAGGAAGCAGTGCCGAGACAGAGCAAAGACAGAGACAGAGAGTGAGAGAACGAGTCTGTGTACTTAGAGAGGCTTGAGAGATTCAAGCAACTCCTACTGTTTGTATCTGTGTGTTGAGACTCAATTTGAGCTCACATTTTGTAAAACTCTGCTCTTGAAGACATAATAGAGAGGTCATCACTGAAGGCTGGACCAGGAGACGTAGCCCAAGAGTTTTGGGTGAACTCTAGATTAAACTTGCTGTGTTTATGTGTGTTTGTCTATTATGTTTCTCTAACTGCTCAATTGTCTATATTATTCTCAATCTTATCGATCCGTTGCACTAAGTAATATAGGCAAATCCATGCACATGAGTCTGTAATATCTTAAAAGTAATCTAAGATCATATTTTCAGATCAAGTGGTATCAGAGCTTTTGGTTTGCTACGGTTAGACAAGCTTGTGCTGGATTGTTGAATGCTAACTAGGTCAAAGCTCAAACTAGGAGAAGGAGAGCTTGTTGAGGCTAATCCAGAAATTGGAAGAGTCTACGCTCATAGGAGAATGGCCGAAGAAGTCCCATTGGAATTAGACTCTTAGTTCATGGACAGTTTCATGACCATGAGAGCCATGGTGGAAGAAATGTATTGGGAATTTAAGAAAGATCGAGGTGGAAGCACCTCAACACCCGAATAAGGCAAAGGAGTAGAGGAACCTCTTCTATTTGCCCATTCAGAAGGCAAAGGGAAAGGGGAAGAGCCTCCTTCATCAACTCCTCCTTCTAGCCCTGAAAAGAAAAAGAAGAAAACATCTTTGATTAAATTAGATGTAAATTTTGATTTGCCAATCTATGATGGAGAATTAAATGCAGAAAAGCTAGATAATTGGATTAGACAGATTGATGTGTATTGCAGGGTGCAAAACATCGAGTCAGAAAGGAGTAAGATTCAGCTGGCTAGCCTTCGCCTTAGAGGAACTGCCCTGGTGTGGTGGGAGGGCAGGACACACGCTGATTTGAAGAAGCATGGTAAAATTCTTTCAACCTGGAGTGAATTTGTTTCTACCATTAAAAAACAATTCTATACACTAGCTTATATGCAGCGAGCAATGATGAGTTGGCAAACTCTTTGCCAATTAAAGGGGCAAAGTGTACAAAGCTATACCCAGGAATTTAGAGAAAAAGCTTTAATTGTAGTCATTTCTCTAGACTCACCTGAAACTTTGTTGAAGTATATAGGTGGTTTGCATAGCTATTTGAGGCACACCATTCTCATGTTTAACCCCACTAGCATAGATGAGGTATCCGCTCATGCTACACATCTAGAGGCTAGAGGCAAGAATGTGAACCCAGAGATTGGGGGATCATCAAAACCCTCTGCAAGCAAGAACAAGGAAAAGAAGAAGCTGAGATGGAAAGAGAGGAAGGCAAACGCTGTACAAAAAGACAAACCTTCATGCATTCACTGCAAGAAGGATGGACATGATGATGCACATTGCTGGTCTTTGCATCTGGAGCTGAAACCCAAGAAGTTCGATGGCAAGAAGAAGAAGACTATTGCTGCTATTCAGAAAGATTTGGGGTCAGACTCAAGTGATGAAACAATAGTCCCAGCTACAGGTATAAAAGGTAAAAATTCTGAAGCATCTAATGTATATTCTGCACAATCTATTGATAATGAAGAAAATGAGAGGAAAAGACATGAGCTTTTTCATATTAGAGTTATTTCCAAGCACCAAAAGATTGATACTTTATTTGATAGTGGTTCACAAATAAACTTGATTTCTGAAGCAATTCTAAAGAAGTTGGGATTACTAACAACACCTCACAAGAAGCCATATCCATTAGGTTGGGTATGTGATAAAGCAAAGCTACAAGTGACTAGACAATGTAAAATTAGGTTTGCATTTGGGTCAACATTTGTCGATGAGGTTGAGTTAGATATAGTTCCCTTGGATATATGTGGTATTGTTTTAGGAAGTCCTTACTTGTATGATAGAAAAGCCATTTTCTATAGAACTGAAAATAAGTGTCAACTCACAAAAGATGGAATAGAATATATTGTAAGAGCTCATCAACTCAAAAATAATTATACTTTCATAAACTCAGGGCAGATGAAAAATTTTGTAAATTCATGCAAGCAATTTTTACTAATGGTTGTAAAGGAAAAGAACACTGATAAAACCAATCTATTTGAGGGCTGTGATGCTAAACAGAAAGCTGATTTAGAAAAAGTTGTTTCAGAATATGATATCCTATTTTAAGAACCTAAAGGTCTGCCACCCAAAAGGGAAATAGTACATGATATTCATCTGCAGCAAGATGCTCCATTGCCTAACATCGGAATGTACAGGTTATCTGCTTTAGAGAATGCAAAGATCAAGAAGCAGGTACAGGAGCTGCTCGAGAAAGGGTTCATAACACCAAGCACATCACCATGCGGATCTCCAATCGTGTTGGTGAGAAAGAAAGATGGTTCATGGAGGATGTGCATTGATTACAGAGCACTAAATAAAATAACGATCAAGAATCGTTATCCTCTTCCTTGCATTGATGATCTATTAGATTAACTGAAAGAGGCAGTTTACTTTTCCAAGTTGGACTTGCGTAGTGGCTATCATCAGGTTAGAGTAGCAGAACAAGATGCATGGAAGACTGCTTTCAAAACAAACCAAGGGCTGTATGAATGGCTAGTTATGCCTTTTGGCTTAACTAATGCCCTTGCCACTTTCATGAGAGTTATGAATGATGTGCTCAGGCCTTTTATTGATGATTTCGTAATTGTATATTTAGATGGCATTCTTGTTTTCAGTAAAGCATGGGAAGAACATTTGAAGCATGTAAAACAGACTTTAGATGTTTTGAAAAGAGAAAATCTCTGTGAAATTGTCAAAATGTGAATTCGGCAAAACATCTTTAAATTATTTGGGTCATATTGTAGGGGGGGTGAATTGAAGATAGATCCCTCTAAGGTCGAAGTCATTGTGAATTGGCCTAAACCCAAATCTGCTACGGAAGTTAGGAGTTTCCTAGGAGCAACACAATATTGGAGAAAGTTTATTGCTAACTTTTCCTTGATTGCAACTCCCTTACATGCTTTGACAGGATTGAACAAGGTGTTTCAGTGGGGAGGCAAACAGAAGAAAGCCTTCGACACCTTGAAAGAAAAAATTAGTACAACACCAGTACTAGCATTGCCAGATCTTCAAAGACCATTTGAGATTGAAACAGATGCTAGTGACTATGCCATGGGAGCAGTGTTGATGCAACACGGTAAACCCATATGTTATCATTCTGAGACATTTAATTCTGCAGTAGTTAATTATCCCACATATGATAAAGAATTGTATGCATTAGTACAGAGTGTGAAAAAGTGGAAACATTACTTAATGGGCAAAGAAACAATCATCCATATAGACCATCAACCACTTCAATATTTGCACTCACAAACTAAATTGCAGCAATCAAGACACTATAGGTGGATGGGTTTTCTACAGCAGTTTCATCTAGTCATTAGATATAAGAAGGGCATACACAATAAAGTTGCAGATATGTTGTCCAGACCAATCATAAATGCATCTACTATACTTAAGCATAACTCAGTAATGCATGAAAGCTACATTGAACAATATGCTCAAGATATAGATTTTAAAGATGTATATGCAACTTTAAGTCATGGCAAACAAGTAGAAGAATTGGATTATTATGTTAAGGACCAACTCTTGTATCATTTGGGAAAGTTATGCATTCCACAAACTGAAAGAGTTAACATAATTCAGGAAGCACATACCTCTCTTATATCAAGTCATTTTGGTGTAAGTAAAACAGTGGCACAACTGCAAAGGTTCTGCTATTGGCCAAGAATGCATGAAACAGTTTCTAGATATATTAAAGGGTGTACCATGTGTGCTAAAAGCAAGCCCAGTAATAGAAAATTAGGCTTGTACACTCCACTTCGAGTTCCTTCTCGTCCTTGGGAAAGTGTTTCCATGGAATTTGTTGGGGAATTGCCAAAATCTAGAAAAGGTCATGATTATTTATATGTTTTTGTGGACAGGTTCAGCAAAATGTGTATTTTAATACCTTGTAACAAGCAGATTACAATTGAACAAACAGCGAAGTTGTTCTTTCAGCATGTATGGGTTCATTTTGGGTTACCCACTTCCATTGTATTTGATCGAGATTCCCGATTTGTTGGGAAGTTTTGGTCAAGTTTGTGGGAATTGATGGACACCAGACTGAAGAAGAGCACCAGAGGTGGGCCGCTACATCCACGTAGAGAAGCGGGGCAACTCCCTGAAGGGAACTGCCGTTCGGCCGTTTCAGACCTGACCCCGAGGAGGTTTGATCCCGTGACCTCTCAAACCGGGAGAGTACTATCAACGGGAACTCAACCATTTGAGCTAACCCTTGGGGCTATACTCGATAGAGTTATAAATGATATTTGATATATTTTTGATCCGGAAAACGACACTTTTCTGTGTATTTCGCATTTCTGCCAAATAAATGAAAAACAAAGGAAATGTGAATAAAGCAATGAATCTGGACCCGAAAGGGTTTATACATGCCGATATATATATTTTGAGTTCCGTAATGAGTGGATTTCGGGCAGACCTTAGGCGGTAAGTGGTATTGGATGGGCTCCATCCGATCCCATCCACTGGCCGACACGTGGCATGAGAAAACCGCCTTTTCGGGCAGGTAATCTATGTACGCCTTTGCCGCCGAAAATTAATCTCAATCGTTGGATCAAGATCATGCAGATCAACGATGGATATGCGATAGCGATTTAAAGGGCAGACCCGATAGGGCGGAATTCATAATATTTGAAGTCCGATGAACAGTGATTTGGCAGATTTTTCTTGTGTTTTACAGTGTTTCTTTGTGTAAACAGAAAACACTATTTTTGGGGATTTCAAAGGCTCGATGGTCCCTTCTGTTGCAGAATAGGTGGCCACCTTCCCTGAAGACGTTATGCCATGATTGCTAACGCTCAGAAGGGGATTCGAACGGATAGAGGCCGAGAGTCAGAGAGCTTGAGAAGGGGAAACGAACAGACAATGCCGATTGGCTTTAAAGCCACAAACTGATAGAGACAGAGAGGAAGCAGTGCTGAGACAGAGCAAAGACAGAGACAGAGAGTGAGAGAACGAGTCTGTGTACTCAGAGAGGCTTGAGGGATTCAAGCAACTCCTACTGTTTGTATCTGTGTGTTGAGACTCAATTTAAGCTCACATTTTGTAAAACTCTGCTCTTGAAGACATAATAGAGTGGTCACCACTGAAGGTTGGACCAGGAGACATAGCCCAAGAGTTTTGGGTGAACTCCAGATTACACTTGCTGTGTTTATGTGTGTTTGTCTATTATGTTTCTCTAACTGCTCAATTGTTTATATTATTCGCAATCTTATCGATCCGTTGCACTAAGTAATATAGGCAAATCCATGGACACGAGTCTGTAATACCTTCAAAGTAATCTAAGATCATATTTTCAGATCAGTAGTGAATGTGTACTTGGTTGCTTGCTTCACCTGTGCGCATCGAATTGGTCCTTAAGTTATGGCTAGCCCCCGACATTTCAATTCCTTTTCATCACATATCCAATAGAGTATTCTCCATGTGGGCGCTTGTTGTATTCTTTATAATCCTTGTGGCATGATGCTACTTTCTTCAAGTGTTGCCATAGCACATATTTTAATGCCCCTTGCAATATGATCGCGCCTTTTCAATATAGTATTTTCATGTATACATCTATAAGTGTGTTAGGGGAGCGTATTATCCAAATCAATGTTGCACGAAGCGCCCCCCCCCCCCCCCCCCTGGGCGGATCCAAGCCTCGAAGCGCGTCCCGTACGGAAGCGCCTAGGAAGCGTGGCCCGAAGCGGCGCTTCCGAATTCGGAAGCGCCGCTTCCTAGAATTTTGGAAGCGCAGTACGAAAGCGCCGCTTCCAGGCCTCCGAAGCGCGTTTCGTACGACGTTTCGGGCCTCAGAAGCGTGGCGCTTCGGAGGAGGAAGCGTACGCTTCGGAAAGGAGGCCGCGCGCAAGGCAAAAAAACAAATTTTTTTTGAATCTTTTTTTTTAATTTATGTTAACTTAACATAAAGAGGGTGGGTTAGGGTGAGGTTAGAGTGAGATTAAGGTGAGGAATGAAAAGAATAAAGCCCCCATTCATTCCTCATTTTCTCACTTTGAGTTTATGAGTGTTGGAGAAGAGAAGAGAGGAGAAGAGAAGAGAGGAAAGGAGAGGAGAAGAGAGGAGAGCTTGGAGGAGTGAAGGAGGAGGAGCTAGGAGAAGGAGGAGGAGCTTGGAGCAAGAGCTTGGAGGACTTCATCTACAAGAGCTAAAGAGGTAAGTTCAAACCCCAAACTCCCTTATTTTTTTGACAATTTTTTTGTATTTTTCTCCTCCCTCTCCTACTCTTTCCCATTGTTTCTACTTGCTCCTTTACTTACAGGTTGTCCACCACCTATATCCATATTCCAAGATGGTGTTCTTTTGGTTTCTATGTATCATTCCACTCTTGGTTTTAATGATGGCAAGGGGGAATAGAAATAGAAGGGATGAAACACAAGAGGACAGTGGTCCCAATATGAGTAACCCAATGTATGATGAGGAGGAAGGGTTTGAAGAGGAAGGGGATGAACCTGAAGAGGACACTGAAACACAAGATGGGAAAGCTACATCAACGCCCTTGTGGAACTATGTGACCAAACTTGATGGGGAAAAGGGTGGTGGATCTTACAAATTTGTGTGCCCTCATGGTTGTCATGAAGGAAAACCATATTGTGGTTCATATACCCGTTTGAGGAGGCATCTTTGTGGGGTGATGGATAGTGATGAAAAAAGGGTCCTGTGGGGGTACAAATTTGCCCAAACATTTCAGCTGAAGAAAGAAGAAAATACATCCAAATAGAGATGGCTGCACAACAAAAAAACAAGAAACAAAGAACTCATTCTGAATCAAGTGCAACCTCTAAATTTGGTAGCTGCTCATCTCCTCATGGTACTTCTGCAAGCTCTGGAGGTAGAAGAACAATAGGGGATTTTCTTAATGTTGCCGGGAGGGATGATGTGGATGGAAAGATAGTCTGTTTTCTTTGTGCTTGCGGTGTACCATTTCAATGTGCTTCGCTCTCCCAATTGGGATGAAATGGTAAAGGCCATCAATGAAGCCCCAAAAGGATACAAGGCCCCCAACTATGAGAAGGCTAGAACAGTGTTATTAGAAAGAGAAAAAGCTAAGGTTCAAAGAGCTTTGACACGTTTTACAAATGAGTGGGTAGATTCTGGGGTATCCATTGTATCAGATAGGTGGACAAATATTAGAAACCAACTTTTGATAATTGTTCTTGGTGTTTCTTCTAGTGGTGCAGTATTTATTACATGTCATGACTCCTCCTCCATCACCGCATCTGCACAAAACATTGCAGATCTCCTATTGAAATCAATCAAAGATGTTGGTCTGAATAATGTGGTTCAAGTTGTTATCTCAAAATCAAGCCCTGGAAGGCTGCAAACCAGGAAGACTTCAAGTCACTGTTTCAAACCAATCTTTTGACTAAGGCTTAGCCTCCCTAGCCTGAGAGGGCTCTCTCAAAGGGTTATTGATTTTGACTAATAATAAGATGGCTAACTCTTGTGGAATAACATTGACAAATATGAAGGTTGGACAAATATTAAATTAACTTCCATTGGGCCTATGGAGTCAATCATACTTCAGTAAATAATGATACTGCCTTTACATAGAAGTCAGGGCATTTAGCATTTAGATGTTCAGAACACAACTCATATAAAACCACAGTTCATACATGCATACAGGAAGTCAGAGCACAATCAGTGAATTCTGAGTGATTATACATATATGCAACTGTAAAAGACATTAAGGAAGAATAAAATCATACATTCTAAACATGAAAATCCCTCATGAATCCTGAGAAGAAAAACAACCAACTTATATTACTGAATTCTGTCTTTACATAAGCCAAAACAGTCCTCTGTTATAAAATTTTCCAACCTCTATTACATTGCTGTTTCAGCTATATATAGAATTCTTATTCTAATTGATCGAGATTCCTCCTCCAGCATGAGGGGAATTCGATCACTACCTCTAATGACACCTATCAACATTTAACTAACTAATAAATGCAACAAAGTGCTGACTGTAGTTTTTAAGAGTTCTAAATCTACTATGACTCTAACTCTATATTATATTCATGATGGCTTCTCTTCGTTCTTTGACATCTGGAGTTTGGCTGAGATAGCTGAGATAGATGTTTAATGCCCCACGTTTACCTTGGATGCTGAATCTTTTAACTGCTCAGAAGTATTAGGAGATGTCTCTGGTTTCTCGGCTTCGGTTTTCTCCAAAGTACTCGAATGCACAGAAACATGTCTTCAGCCTTTAATTACCCAAAATGTGGTAGACTGCCACGTTTTTGATGCGCTGTAAGCTTTGTCTGTGGACATGTGTGCAAGCAAAAAGTTTCTTACAGGCAACTCGTTTGATGTATCTTGAACGGTGATAAAGGGACTTTATGACAAAAATCCAAAATTGGATTTGAATATTGAAGCCTTTAAAGCATCCACCTGTCTTGATCTGATTGGCTATTGCTGCTCCAGCTGATGTCTCGCATACCCTTTTGGTGTTTCTCTTTCAAAATTCCCGCTCATAATACAAAACTGTCTGTCTGCGTTAAAATCATCACCTACAGCAGTTTCGTAGCGTGCTACGAAATTGCTGTGTAGTTTCAAAAACACAGTCTTCCTTTCATAGCTAAATGATCGCCAGTGTTCATGGCTTAAGCACCTTACTCCCTTAATTGTTTTGAAAAGATTTGCTTGCAACAGATATTTCTCCTCTCTCTACATCTGCATTACTAAACCTCTGACCAGATACACCACCATCCCATGACTGTCTGGGGTTAAGTGCATAAGATTGGTGCATATAATCCGGAAGGTTATCCTTAACAGGAAAATTACCTTTTCCCTCAGCTTCCTCACTTAACATACGGTATTGGGCACCACTGCCATAAGGCTGTAAGCTAGAACCATACAAAGAACTCTTACGATAATTTTCATTTGCATCCAAGCTATATGAACTGTTAGCAACTCCTGAACTAGAGAAGTAATGTCTCTCATCTGCATAAATGTCATGTCCACCTTCAATAGGAGTTTTTCCAAGAGCACGTGACCTCACATCAACCATAGGTTGATGACTCTCTCCTGAAGTTTCTCTTAAAAATACTGAATCTCTTTGAAAGCGATCAAGAGATGGTTGAAGTGACCTTGTCTCCTCTGTTAAAGAACTCTTAGAGCCTCCCACAACATCCATGTAGGGTGACTTACTGAGCACTGGACCATCCACAGAAGGTGAATAATAATGCCTTGATCCTTCTGTTGGTATAGAATGAAGCCCTCGCATATGAGTCCAATCCCCCATGGGATCTTGTCCACTAACTGCTGGAACATCCTTAAAAGGTGCACGATAATCTCTTGAAGCATCCATTACAGATGGCTGTGCACTCATGTAAGACTCCTTGGAAAGCATATGATGTGGTGATTGACGGGAATCTATAGCAGGTGAACTTTCAGGATCTTGAGAACTGATTTCCATACTCAACTCAGACTGACTCTCTGCATGATTAGAAACAGGGTGATCCTTTCCACGAGTACATGTATCATTCAGCATAAGGTTTTCATGTTTTTGTTCCACGGTCAAGAATTGCAAAAATAGAACTGACTGCTTCTCCACCTTTGATGAAATCTGGTGCAAGGCTTAGTGTTTCAGCAACAGAATTTGCTGTGATTACAAGAACTACAAAGACTTTGATCACTTTGGAGAATGTTGAGGTTCCATTTTGAACTAGTCTTGCACCATACCACAGTATTAAGCCTTGAGATCCATATAGTGAGAGCTGCGAGATTCCAAATAGAAAACCAGAGAGCTGGCCACGTTTCAGGCTTTGGGTTTGAGGTAACTTCAGCTCTTGGTCAAAGAGATTGAGGACTTTGTCCTCTGCATTGAAGGCAGCTACAGTTCGTATGTTGCTAACTGCTTCACCTGCCACCATGCTTGCCCTTGCATGCGCTTTTGTTGTGTCTCCCACAAATCCTTTGAGAGACAGTTGTGAGATTCTTTCCGTGATTGCAGATTTGACATTTGTTGCATCGGCTGCCAAATGATTTAATTTAGCTAGAGGCTTTCTCCAAGATGTGCACTGGTTGATCCATAGGCATAGCTCTGACTGCTGTTTGACCTTTTCCAGCAGCATCACGGTGTCCAAAGCTCTGCAATCTTTTCTCATGAAGTTCAACAATTTCACTAGTGAATATCTTGTCAGAGAGGTCACGAAAAAGATTGTTGATGCCAAAAGTTCCCCCTTAAATTCTTTCGAATCCTGCACACCATCAAAGTAGCGTTTTTCAAGGTTTCCAGAAACAACAATGTTGAAAAGCTGTTGTTTATATATCTGGCGGCTATAAACAAGTTCCTCCAGGGACCCTGCAGCAAGAAAGCGAAATACTGTAACATGTCGTTTCTGCCCATAACGGAATGACCGGTCCTGTGCTTGCAAGTCCATTGCAGGGTTCCAGTTTGGATCAAATATAATCACTCGATTTGCGCTAATGAGATTTAGTCCTAGCCCACCAGCGCGAGTAGAAATAAGGAAGACCTGCTTGCTTGGACTTCTATTAAAATTGTCAACAAGGAACTGGCGACTATTCATTGGAGTTGACCCATCAATGAGATCACGAAGCACCAGAACCATATTCGGAGGCTCATATCCTGGAACTGCAATATCACCGACATAAAAGCATCCAAATGGAAGAATAGGACGCCAAATAGAGACCTTTCTCTTTGCACTGTTTCCTCTGTTCCACCATACTAATTCAAACTCTGCTACATTTTGATATCTCTGACTAGATAATATGAGTTCCGGGCTTTCCTCAACAGAATCACACTGATTCTTACAAACCTCACGCCAATCAACATTATATTCAACATCCTGTACACTGGCTTTAAGATATACGAGCTGTTCGTTGAACTGAAGATTCTCCATTTCCGGCTCTCTTAAAACCTTGAGGGCATGAACATAGGCCTCGTAATAGGCGCTTGTAGATTCGAATATGCAATACTCCGCTCCATTCTGGAGCTCAATTAGCTCATGCCCATCCACTGGAAATAAATACAGAGCAAGGATTTGTTCATCAGAAGTTTTGAATTCTCCCAAACGACTTGGACACCACTTTCGACATCAAAGGAAACACCATAATCCACACCATCGCGACCTGCTCTCATGCCAACATATCTAACGGACCTGTAACTTGAATATCACATAACCTTCTCTGCTTTTGCAGCCCAAATGACATAATATCCCACTCCAGCTGTCGCAGCCCAATCTCTGCACCACCAACGTGTGAGCATGAACTCACAGCTACATGAACTTTGAGGCTTCGAGATTCTATATCTTCTTTTGAAACTTGCAATCTGAACTTACGACGACACCTAATGACCTGATGATAAGGATAAGCGGTCGAATTGACAGGCAAAGGGTATAAGATGATGACTGATAATGGATTTTGAGGGATATGACAGCTGTGTAAGATTGGCTATGGATTAGGACAAATCCCCGATTTCGTAGCGTAGCCAGTGCAAAATATAAATTATGCGCTACGAAATCACTTAAAACATGCTGCGCTGCGAAACTGATAGAAAGGATTTATGTGCTGCGAAATCACTTAGACAATTTCAGCTTTGAAACGAGTTTGGACATATGATATCCATGTGAGATGTGAGACCAATAATAGACTAAGACAGAGGATTGACCGCTTTATACATACCAACAATACTCTTAACAAGACTCCTATTCAAACTATTTAGACTCTAAAAACAGATGAAAAGACTAGACCCAAAATTGACACCAACCCTTTGACAAACAATCGAACTGATGTGAAAAATTTAAAAATTTTTCTTGAGTGATAACACAAGCGATCATAGATAATGCAGCAAATTGTAAGGCAGCAGGAAAAATTATTGAGCGTACTCATCCACACATCTTTTGGTCTGGGTGCCTGGTTCACACATTGAACCTTTTGATGCATGATATTGTGAAGCACAAAGAATGTGGGTCGATTACTAAGCTTTACAGGAGAGGGAAGCAGCTCATTAAATTCATCACAGGGCATACAAGGGTAAACTACTTCTATGGCACTTACTCCAAGTTGCAGTTGCTTAAAATTGCAAAGACAAGATTTGCTAGTTATTACCTCACCTTTAGGCGGCTAGTGAAGGTGAGACAAGCTTTAACTAATCGGTGTGTGTTGAAACATGGGATGAAATTAACACTGACATAGATGGTGCTAATGCAGTCAAGGACACTGTTCTTGACAGTTACTTTTGGTCACAGGCTAAATATGTTTTGCAATTCACCAAACCAATTTATTACATGATCAAGTTTGCAGATTCAGATCGACCAGTAATTGGGGAGGTGTATGAGCAAATGGATAGCATGTTGGGGCAGATTAAAGACATTGTTGAGCCTAGAGATACCACCTTGTACAATTATATTCGTGTAGAGGTGCAAAACCGATGGGAAATGCTAAATGTTCCATTGCATGCATTAGCATATGTTTTGACACCTAAATACTATCATCCATCATGGCTTTCAACACCAACACCTGGGGGGGAAGCAGGAGAAAACCACACCAAGATCAAGAGGTTCACAGAAAATATATGGCTGCATTGAGTAAATTAATCCCTGATGAGGAGGAGGTTGCATTGGTACGGAGACAGGTGAGCAACTATACGCTTAACACTGGTCCATTTGGGAGCATGCATGCAATTAAAGATCGAGAGACTTTTTCTTCTCTCGAGTGGTGGAACATGCATGGAGGGGGTACTCCACTTCTACAGGCTTTGGCATTGCGGGTGCTATCACAGGTGGTAAACACTTCTTTTGCAGAGAGGTGTTGGAGTTCTTATTCTTTCATCCACAGTGTTAAAAGGAACAGGTTGAGTTTAGACCGGGCAGAGAGCTTGGTATATGTTCATTACAACTTGCGATTGTTGTCCCATTACTGTGAAGATGCAAAGTCTAATAAAGCCCTGTTGATTTGGGACAAGAATCTAGAGGAGCCCAATTTGGAGGATGGAGTGTTGCGATTAGAGCAATTAGAGGATGCTCTTATCCAGGTATGTCCATTGTGGTATGAATTTTCCAATTTTTCCTTATAAAGCATTTCTCTAATTCATGTTTTTAATTTTTTTGTTAACTAGTGTTTTTTTTGCATGAATTTTTTGAGCGATTCCAGGATGATGATGATCGTGTTGATATGCCACCCCCACCCCCATCTGGTCCCTTGGTTCCTAGGTTCCATGGTTGAACACCAACAGCAGGGGGTTTTTCTTCATTAGTTTCAGTGCCACTTCCACAACTTCCACCGGCACCATCTTCTTCATTGCCACCACATGGAGGTCCCCGCCCGCCGACACGTTCTGTTCGTGGTGGAAGGAGGAGAGATTAGTAGATATATTCACAGTCTACTGCTTTTTGTCATAGATTACTCATTAGACTTGTAGGCTTGTGAATTTGAATTTTGAACCTTTTTTGTCTTGGCGGTGACCAAGTGACATATTTTGTAAACATTATTATTTGAATTTTGGACATGACAAATGTTGACAGTTGCTCACTTGCTAGATAAATCATAATATGCTCTATGTTTTATGTTTTATAATATGCTTAAAAATTTGATGTATGTTTGTAATAGCTAGAATATAGATGATTGTTGTACATACTCGTAACTACAATGGAATCATGGATGCCATATCTATCTTGATTTATGCAAAAATATGCATGTTTTCATGTCTTCAATTAATTTGCTATTTGGGATGTTTGTTTTGAGTATAAATGCAAAAAAATATATAAAAATATATATAGCGGACGCTTTCGCGGATGCTTCGCTTCCTAGATTTTTGGAAAATGACGCTTCCGCTTCCAAAAAACGCTTGCACTTCGCCCCGCTTTGTGCAACATTGATCCAAATTCTAACAGTGCTATTTATATATATTGTCCCCCATTGTTCCCAATATATATGATGGCATAGTTGTGAAGTCTATACATGCTACTAGAGATGTATAGGGCCTTTGCATTATTTATATTGCCTTTCTATCATTTTTGACATTGAGAATTGCATGGTGTAATTCGGGACATTCCTCATTGGTCACCCTGTAGGTGCAATAATAAAATGTGTTAGTAGAGCTATGTAATACAAGGCAAGTTTTTACAAAATAAAGCGTAAAGGTCATTAAAAGCACAATAAATGAGAAAGTGTGAAAAGTTTGTTGTAACTACAAGAAAAGTTTGCACCAGTGTTCCACGGGGATGCGTCTTCCAGGGTTGGGTGCGCGCACCCCTCGCACCCCACGCACCCGGGATGGCGGGACGTCTGGGGAAACGTTTCCGCACGTCCCCCTTTTGGGGAGACGTAGGGGGGATGTTTCCCCAGTGTGGGGGACGCGACTCCCCAAAAGGGGGACTCCTGGGCGTCTCCCCTCAATATGGGCTATGCGTCCCCTTTTAAATTTGCTTTTAAATAATGATTTATGACAGGGAAAACCTAGTATTTGACCATATTTCCCTACCAATGCTATGCAATTCATGGTAATGTTAAATTCTTAAAGTAAAAGTGACTGAGAGTGGTTCCGACCTCATTGGATTTCATATGGAGAAAGTAGAATTTTAGATCTCACTCAAAATCCAGCAGACTTAACAGTTTTTCAGGAATTCAAGATTTGATGGATTGCAATGTTTCCATTGCATTTTGTCATGTACAAGGGTATGGAATTAGTATTTAATCAAGAGCACCAAGCCCTCTTTGTAATTTAGAGTGACTTTTAGACTCATCACTCCACTGTTTTTGAGTTTTAGTTATATCAATTTACTATTCCAGTATTCAGATTTCAGTATCTATTATAGTCTATTTTGCTTAGTACTAATTAGATTCTAGAATGATGAATGATGAATTCTAATTTTAAATCAATTTAGAATCTAGAATGATGAATGATGAATTTAGTTTTTAAATCAATGTAGATTCTAGAATGGTGAACAATGAATAATGAATATGGATGGGAGTATTTCATTATTGAATCTTGTGATCTATGGATGAATCATGTATGTATTAGTAAGGATGATGAGTATGGATCATTGTATTTCATTATTTAATTAATTATGTATGTATCATTGTATTTATGCTTTCATTATTGAATATGAATTATATATATATATATATATATATATATACCCCGACGCCCCCCCGTCCCCCTTAAATTTCCGTAAAATTTGAGGGTACTCCCACACGTCCCCCTTGTGCATCTCCCCACACCCGCGTCTCCCCATCCCGGAGTCTTGGTGGAACATTGGTTTTCACAAAACCCCGTCTTTACAGAACTTGACAACACTGATGGAATTGTTGGTTGCAGGTGACTCTGACATGCCATGAGATGCCTAACAAGATGATGTATTTGAATGCAGGTGCCATAAAATTATTATAAAAATGCACCACAGGGGTTGTGGAGTAAAACATGACTGGGACTCTTATCACGATAATTAGGATTTCAATGGTACACGTGTAAAGTAGTGCTTCACAAACCCTAACGCGAATAAAATGAAGCCACAATCATTAAGACAAGATTCCTTTGCCTCATTACAATGCATATCATAGAAGGATAAAACTTCAAAGTCGTATGAGACTCTTAATACATCATAAAGCAATGAATCCCTTAAAACCCTAATGCAGTAGGGGCAAATGTCATATGCATCACAAAATCACAAGCATCAATAGGGTTTGGTAACTACCATGTCAATGCAAGATTTCACCGATTCAAAGTCATAGGCGCAACCCACGAGACCTAGAGAAGCAGAGGGGGACCTAAAAATTTCGTGTTAGGCCAAAATTTTGGTTGGATGTTGTAGCGGCTACAACAATACCATACTAATATCTAAATAACAACATCCTCCACTGCAGTAGCCTTGAACATTGAACCAAAACCATCACTCGCTTTTCTGGTACCAGTGGTATTTTTTCAAGTTGTATAGCTCACATCTAGGTCACTGTTAGCCAGCGTCTTGCAACTAAGTACTTTAAAGCTGATTTTGAACTTTGTCTGTACAGTATCCATTGGCATTATTCATGAACATAAGAAAATATGGTAGAGGTATTTGAGAACAGAAATTCCAGTGCTCCAACATTGGGGGTATATGACAGTTATTAAGTGAGACTATAACTCATCATTTATTAGAAATATGGTCTGAAAGTAAGCTGGTTAATATGTTGGAATGGGATAAAGCTGTTGTGTTAGAGAAATATAGTTGGGTTTACATGCTGCTTATCATTTTTCCGTCCCCCAGCCATTTTGTTAATATTTTGTGCATTTCCAGGTACGTGCTTCTGCAGTGTTTGTGCCAGAGTATACCAATTTACTGGAGAACGGTGACGAATATTATTTTTGCTATTCAATCCGCATGTGCCTTTTACATCAAGAAAAAATTTCTGAGGGGATAATGTTAAGTTCATGCCAACTAGCTAGAAGACATTGGATAATTCGAGCAAATGATACTATCATAAGTGATTTTCACGGTGATGCTGTTATTGGCAAGGTAGCATTCTGAAAAGCTAGTTTTGATATTTTAGTTGAGATTTCATGTTTGGTTGATATTTCTAACTTTGACTTGGTGCTGATCAGTATCCATATCTGAAAGAGGGCGGTGACGTATTTGTATATCAGAGCTGCAGTCCTCTGCCAACTTCTTCTGGCTCAATTGAAGGTGATTTTACATTTGTTCCGGGAAGGTATGTAATTGATACGAACTTCATCTGTTTTCTGTATTTACACTTTGGAATATATCATGTTCTGATATAAATTTTGATGGTGAAGGCTAACCAAGCCTCATGGACCAGAATTCAGTGTTCGGGTGGCTCCATTTCCTCTCCAGCTTCCTCAGTATATTTTTTGATTGCCAAGAATGCAAAAGTGAGATTGTGCTAATCAAAGAGTTTTAATAAATAACTGGAAAGTGGAAAATGAGGGGAAGGTGATGATTCTGCTGGGGTAAACGAAATTTCTACACGCTGGATCTCTTGAACGCGTATTCATAGGCACTGTCTGAGCTCTGGGGGGATTAATTGTTGTTTTTAATGGCGTCTCTTAGAATTTAGGATGTGTAATATTATGCCTTTTGGTATTATCAGCATTCTGTTATTGTTGAAGTCATTAAGCTTATCCCTTCGATTTATTTTTTCTCTCTTAAATCGCAAAATGGTGACTGTTGTGTTCTTCTAACAATGATTCTGGATTGCTCTCAGATAGTATTTGTTGGCAAATGATTATTCTGGCTCGTTAATTCAAATTTATTTCTTAGTGTGTATTTGAGTTACGAAATGTGAGGTAGAAAGCTTTCACAGTTGACAACACATCCCCTACATTTTTTATGTTTTCGGAATGGGGGGATGCCTTGAGGATGTCCCTTGTCTCTAAGGGGGCGTCCTGGGGATGTCCCCTGCTCCAACCGGGGAAGGCTAGGCATTCCTTGCATTTTTTTTGGGACGTTGGGATTCAGAAGATGGAAGAGCCTGCATGTAATGAGAACTTGAGAACAAGATATATGATAAGAATGTCCTATTGAATTCAGCTGTGCAATTTCTATATGGAGGTTTTCCACTTGAATTCAATCGGGTTGGTGAAAATGGGGTTATGTTATAGCCCCTACCACCCTGCGTTTCTTCAAAAAAGTGGTCAGCCTGGCTTGCAAAGGGGGCTGTTAAGTCTTCATGCGCGTTAAGTTGTGCCAGGCAGTCGCATGCTTAATCGCAATTCAATGGTGCACCCCTTTTGATAGGGTGGATACTCAACACTTAGGTGTACCATATAAGCTTCTTAAAGTTTCTTCTATATGTAGGTCCTCCAGTAAACGAGTAAAATTCACGTAATATTATGTTACGGGTTTTTTAGATGCTTTTGGCACATTGCAATACAAAACATTTGTTCAAATGCAAAATCCCTGACGTCACATGTTGACAAAACCTGAAATAGGATTTTAGTCAGTGAAAAGAGAAATCCCTGACGTCACATGTTGACAAAACCTGAAATAGGATTTTAGTCAGTGAAAAGAGAACACGTGAATATGAACTACGTATAGGTCGCTTCGATTCCACTGAGAAAACGTGAAATAGGATTTTAGTCAGTGAAAAGAGAACACGTGAATATAAACTCCCTATAGGTCGCTTCCATCCCACTGAGAATACGAGTAGTGGAGATCCTTCTCATGCACTTATCAAGCGTCAAGAAACTCCCTATAGGTCGCTTCCATCCCACTGAGAATACGAGTAGTGGAGATCCTTCTCATGCACTTATCAAGCGTCAAGAAACTCCCTATAGGTCGCTTCCATCCCACTGAGAATACGAGTAGTGGAGATCCTTCTTATGCACTTATCAAGCGTCAAGAGTGATGGAATTTCTTGTGCGTTAATATTTGTAATATTTCTATTATTTAAGATGCATCTAGCCTAATTGCAAATTTTATAGAACTTGGAATTAATCATTTCTACGGATTAATTTTTTTTTTCTTTTATAAAGATATTTTCATTGTTTGTGTTTGTATTTATAAAGTAAAATATTTGGCATAGTAATATGTTTATTATAAATGTTATATTTTTTTGTATTTTCATTTGTGTTTGTAATAAAATATTTAGTTTAGTATTATTATTATTGTTTATTACAAATGTTATATTTTTTTTTGTATGTTTACATGGGACATCTCTACCATAATGGATTTCCAGTTTAATGCAAAATGGAATCACTACTATCATTAAAAGAACATGACAAAACAAAAATAAAAAACAAAACAAAACAAAAAAATGATATTATTTGGAGACTAGACAAATCCTAAAATGTTATATAAGATGACCAATCAAGCTCCTTGAAATTGTCTTGGACCAACATTGCCATGTGTGGACTTGCCATGAAATTTAAGTTACAATGTGTTTCCGGTAAATTATGATTCATGAATAATAAAACACATACGAGGGGGTGCCTAAGGCATCCCCCAATTTTGGAAGGTCTCTCTTCAGTTCTAAAAACCTTGTTCCTTGCCATTTCATTCCGCTATCGTAGAGCTTTGGGTAAATAGGTAGAAATACTTATTGTTTCAATGATTGAAAATTGCAAACATTTTTGGTTGTAGTGATGTTGTCAGAAAATAAAAATTAAATTGACAGAAATGAAAAATCAATTTATTCAAAAAATAAAATTGACAAAATAATAAAAATTAATAAGAACCTATTCTTGTTCATGTTTGGAGCCTCCCATCATCATCATAGCTTCATTATCCTCTCCCCTCTTTAGTTACTATAGTTAAATTTAATGCAATGCTTGTGTCTTGGAACCTATTGAGTAAGGTTTCCAAGTTGAAAATATAATTACTTGCTCTATAACATTAAATGCAATATGATAAACAATGGTAGGTAGCATGAACACACTCGATTTCTCTACAGTTAAAGTAATAGATATAATTCTAGCTAATATTCACAACTAAACTGAGTGCAAAATTGTTCGTGTCAAAATGAAAGTTTGGAACCACAACGCTGCTAGATGGGGCATGTAGAACCAAAAACCAAGTGCAACAATTTTTTCAAGGCTTTAGTTTTTAAATATCAAAACTACAACTGCCCCAATGCTATTGAGAGTGAACAAGCTTTGAGGTATGGATGCAACATATTTGAAAAATGGGTCCACACATTATAGACATTGAAAATATTATTCCAATCAAGAAGTAATCTTTCAACCATAAGCGTTTGCAATGCCAAGAAATAAGGTGTCTATTTATCACTAAAGTTTATAAATAATCACCTTCTGAAGAGTGTTATTGATTAAGATTTATTAGGGCGTCAATAAATATCCTAATTGCATTAACAAATTATTGCTCCACCCATGCACCTAATTAATTATTATTAATTTGGAATGCATATGGAAAAGGTAAAAAAATCATGATCATTTGGTGTGTAATAATATACAAAATGTAGTGTTTTTCTTGCTAACATAACTTATCAATTTGATATCTTGACACATTAATATGTAACTAGGAACCTTAAGTTTATGATATTGTTATAAAACTGTTATAATGTTTTATAGGATCTATAAAGATTCTTAGATATATTAAAGGTCAAAGGAAACAAAGCATACCATAATGAAAATGAATTAGATTGCATATTATCTTGAGATTTTACAAAGGCAGGCTTGATAAGAAGTATTTATTTGGCTGGTTATATATTTAACTATGCTCCCTTTCTAATTATATTAGATTGTATACATTATACCTATATTTGATTTTTTTGTTTATTTTGTTTTTACATGTCAATGAAAGTTATGCTTTTTTGGATTACCGTGAACAACATCCTTCAAGAAATATTCAACAACCACCAATTGCTTTAAAGTGTTAGCACTTGAAAGTATCTTGTAATGGATTGATCTTTACATTTCCTTGATACCTAAGTGTCTTAAAAATCTTGAATGTAGTGGATTTAATGATCTTGTTGGAGGCTTTTTAAAAATGTACCTTGCCTAAACCAAGAGTATCCCTATTATTCATCTTATATAAAGCCCCTTTTACATCATGGGATTCGAGGTGATTTACAGGTCTAATTTTGATTAGAATATTTTAGCGATTTCCTCCTCATCAATTATGAGAGCTATAGTTTGTTATAACACTATTCTTTAAAAAAGTCTTGGCAAATTTACTTTTCTTATCTCAAGCTAGTGTCTGGAGCAATATTTGGACTCTTTATGCTTTACTTTATGACTTTGGAAAGTGAAGCTTGCATTCTTTCAAGCAAAGAGAGTTTTCGTGTCTTTTTTATCTTTTTAAATATTCGTGAATTATTATTATATTTTTATCTCATGTTTAAGTTTTTTATCCAAAATATACATGCACAAATGAATTTCATAATTGATAATTAATTAATTTCAATAATCATTTAGAGAAATGACAATAAATATAAAAGTGGCATTTGAAACTAAATGTTTTAACAATTACCCCACCTTCACACATGAGAACGTGAGTCTCATTGTGAAACTTTGGGTTATTGATTTAACATTGTCCAAGTTACATGAGTGTGTTGATATTTAAAAATAGAGATGCAAAACTGGTGACTTTAACATGTCCTTTTCTTCTCTTCATAGGGATAAAAAATTAATAGCCATTATATCTCATTCTATTCTAATCCTTAAAGAATATGCATGCTTATACTTACACCTTTTATTATGTCTATTGTTTTTTATATGCATTTCTTTTTTAGTTATTGGTGAAGGTGTAGTGTGCTGGTATGCAAAATGAGCACCGCTATTATGAAGTTAAAATAACAAATTTAATCCAAATTCATTGAAATAGAGAAGAGGTGAACGTAATAAACCATAATATGATTAATCAATTCCATAATAATATAATGTCAAAATCAAACTTAAGGTAGAATCTCGTTATTCAAAATATATTTACAAAGGATAATCTGCATAGTTCCTTAAACTCTTTAATACAAATTACACTCAATATATTTAGACTATGGAGGGCATGAAACATTATAAAATGGGAAGTGTTGGAATTTGTCATGTTATTTTGATTGTTGACTCTTTTAGTAGTGTGGGCGTTGGGATGACTTGACATTTTGAGGATTTTTTAATTTTTTATTTTATTTTCACTTTGTTTCTTTTGAGTAATCGATTGTCTTTAGCCTCTTCTCAAAGTTCTTTAGATTCTTCGAGTATTTTTAAGATTTATAATTATCTCACATACAACTTCATCATTTATATAGGTTATGTCTTGATTTCCTTCTTTCTTCTTTATTTTTGCATAATTACTCTTCTTAGCTTTGACTGAACATTCTTCTTAAGGTTGACTTTCTTTCTTGTACACAAACATCATAAAAGTTTGTTCCCCATTAAAAGAAAAATAATTTTCCAACCAAGAGACCTACAAACAATGTCTAGATTATCCATATAGATAGTATTCAAATGCAAAACATATTTGTCTTGGCAACATTAAATCTTGATATTCTTAGCATTCTTAGCGATAAAACATGATTGAACCTAGTACTTCGTTATTGATAGTATAGTAACTCCATTTCTTTCCAAATTATTATCCATCCGTTAAATTTACAACATAAAAATTCCATGTTGCTATTTGAATCAAGACCTCTGTGTATGTTTGAAATTCATGAAGTTCTATAGGGCCACTCACCTTAATGTATCGACCTTTCCTTCAATCCTTTGTAATGTGCTTGCGACACATGCACAAATTATTTGTGGAGAATTTTAGGACTTTCGATCTTTCCACGCCATTTTAACATGTTCCTTAGGTTTTGTTGCTTGAATCACACATTTATATGTCACTGCTTTGTTGATATTAATAGGGTGTGTAAAATGTGAGAATTCAATGTTGTTTGGATACTCTCAAGGCAATAGATAAACCATACTAGAAAGAATGAAGATGAAAAAAATATATGGGAAAATTTATCTCATTATATGTACACATTTAGAGCATAATGTCAACATTTCCAAGTTGGTACATGATATACTAAATTAAAGCCATTTTAGTTTGATAATCGCTTGGGAATCTTTTAGAAGATATTATAAAGTTTATAGTAGTGACAAGAATAACAACTAGCAATTACATGTTCTGTTCATGTATAAAGGTCATGGGGAAAACATTTTGGTTATTGAACAAAGTTCTTCAAATTGAATGATGGCTTTTTTGGTCACTTGACATTATGGCTAAGCACCCTCATTATTTTAATAGTTGACTTAGTCAACTTTATTTTAAATTATTCTAGGAGACAAAAGTTGGCCAAGGCATTTATGCGGGCCCATAACAAGGTTATTGAACAAGGTGCCTATCTCATAAGTTGTGCATAAATGCATGCTTTATGAGTCTTTGGTATCATCATATTGATTAATATTTTTTGCTTAAGGGCACAATATCTCTTGTTTTCTTGTTCATGGGTGCACTTCTTTTTTATGTGACATTTCTATTCAAGGTTTATGTTGGATTAGGGTTTTCTAATGTGTTGTTTATAGATTTGCAATCTCTTTATCTTCTCAACATGGTTTCAAAGATAATATGGACTCTTGCTTCTCTATCCAATACTATTCTATGCTATTTCAGTAGTGAAATGAGGGATTTTTTAGCACTTTATGGAAATAATGATGGAATTCAAGGGTTGTTTTTGCCCCCTTCACCATTCCCTCTTTCTTTGACATTTTTTGTCATTTTAGTGGATTTAAGGTGATCTTCTGTGGATTTATGCCTTCTTTACAGGGAAACACAGTGCTTTTTTCTCCCTCTTTCAACAAAAACACTATGGGGTGGGGTGAGTTCAAGTATGAATCTAGGGTATTTTACCATCTTTTAAGATAATATATTTTAGGGTCTTCTACCCTCCAGAACACCATGTCTCTTTTTGGTGTTCTTTAGTCTTTTAATGAATTTGAGGAATTTTTTCACAGATTGGTGCCCTTTAATGTAGGGCACGTTCTCTTTCTCTTTGTATCAACCAAAAGTCTATGCTATTTGTTTGGAATAATTAGGATATTGTGTAGTTTTCTTTTTAAGGTATTTACAACGACTTTTGGTGGTGGCAATATCATTGCAGATTCAAGAGTTCAAAATATTATTTTACTAGATATCTTAGAGGCTATTGGTTAGATGCATTTCCCTACATAAATACAGATCTAGGTTTTGTTGGACTTCTTCTTTAGGGATTATAGGTGGGGCCACCTCTCATATTTGATTTGAAGGATTGCTTCATGGTAGAATTATTTGGGTTACAGAGTGAATCCATGAGATTATTGAATAGTTGTATTTTCTCTTAGGGTTGCGGAACTAGAACTTCTAGGTCATCGTTATTGTATGGTTTCAAACCCCTTCTTGGCCCCTTTAGTGAGTTCTCTGGAAGTCTTCATGAAGACCTCTTTTTGTTGAATCAGATGGATATTTTTTGACCAAAGTATGAAGGTTTACTGTGTTGATTGGCTTGTACTAGATTCATAAGATTATATTTTTGGTATTAGCTCCACCTTATTTAGAGACATCTTTGTGTTTTAAGGGTTGGCAAATTTTTATTAGATGTTATGGTTGGTGATGTGAGGCCTACTCTTCGATGTTTGATAGTGATTCATAATGACTCTAAAGAAGCTACGACCACTTGTTTTCCCTCTCCTCATGCAAAATGTGTTCTTGGTTGAAGATTTATTTGACTATGGAAGCAACTTCCTTGTATTATGTGTTGCTCTTCTTTCACTAGATTTCTCCTCAAAATCTACTCTAAATAACTATTCTAGATGTCCCTCATGTTAGGATCTTTTTATTCCAAGCTAATAACCTCCAAAGATAGTGGATCTAGTGTGAATATACATGCTCTTTTAGTGGCTCCTTGACCCCACTCCTCCTATAAAAAATGACAATAAAATACTTCATGATGATATCTTCCATGTTGGGTACTCTCTAAGGTGGCTTGACCAAGTCCTTATCAAGTGCATTTAAATGATAAATGTGTGAAGAGTGTCAATTGGTTGTTATACAACCTCCTTAAAGTGGAAAAACATCAAAGCATGTATAAACACGTGAATCCATGTCAAACACTTGCTCTAACCCTCTTGACTCATTCAAAGTACTCCTTATGAATGCCCCTTTGTAATATGAGAGTCAATTGCCTTTGCCTAGCAAGGGAGTTATCAAAAGGAGGGCCTAAAAAAAGTCACAACATTTAGACCAATATGGAATGTTTCACAAGGAAACCTCCTTATAAATGTGAATCTTGTTACCCCCAAGGGTAACTACTTCAAAGCCACCCGCACAAGGGTGTTATGTTGCTGATTGCATGAGCTCCCTGACTCATATTCTCTAGACTTAGATAGTTCTCTCAATTTCTCATTTTGATATATGATTGTGCTAGCTCAACTATGGTATATTAGATCCTCTCCCTCACACGTCAGAGGACGCAGATTCATTTATGGATGTTATGTTATGGTTTTCACTATGCTCTACTTGATATTCAATGCATTTGTTTAATACTTGGATATGGTGTTATAACTTCTAGTGAGTCATGAAATTGGTAAACATTGAAATGGGATTTGATAACACTTCATAAAATTTATACTTTTATTATTTTCCTTGCCATAACATGGGTATTATACTTTTCCTCTAGAAATGTCGTCATTTCTTGGGTCAATTTGTACTACTAGGAAACTAGTCAAGATAGCATTTTCCATATCCTAAACATATACTTAACACTTTTCATTCTTCCTATTTTACTCCATTTCATCCATAAAAAAGTTATTCCCATTCATGTTTGACTTGTCAAATTTCACTAGAAAGGCCTAATTAATAAAGCTTAAGTCAATAAAGCCAAAAAGTCTAGAGTTTGAGAGATGGTATAGTTAAAAGAAAAAAAAAATGAATCTTGATCTATGCCACCATGCTATGAGGCTAGTGGCCCTAGTCCCATGCTTGTCTATGAATATCAAAGGAAGAAAGGGACTTGTTCTCTTAAATGAACACATTAAGAAAAAGGAAAAAGGGGTAGTATGAAATAGTCCAAAGGAAATAAAACTCAATTCTAAAGGCTCCCTCTTGAAGGTTTCCATGTAAAATTCTATCTCTTGAAAGCTAGTTGAACAAAGACATAAGACCTATACAACATCTTATGTGACTTTGAGGGACATCACATGAAGTGTTTACCTCCCCTTTCCATAATTATTCATAAAATCACCTACCTTATATTTATGAACTTAGGAAATGTTCTTTTTCCTAGGATTTGTGATGTTGACTTGGAATCCATATACCTGTGTTTGAACATATCTACCAACATTTGGATCCATGCCATTTTTCTTGGGCTTTATATACTTCATTGGGATACATGTCATTGTATTGGGATATGTGATATGGCATCAAGTGATAATATAGATGCGACATGATCACAATTTCCACATGGACCAGTCTAGTATTGTTCCCTCACCTAATTGGATTCTATTGCTCACATAGATGGATTGACTACCCATCATGGACCACACATGCGAGGTTTGTTGATATGGTTGATGATTCCTAGTGGGTGGTTACACATGTTCATAGGTTGTTACAATGGTTATAAGTGGTTAGGACATTGACCACATTATTTTATTAAGGAGCACTCACCACTGATGAGCCACATGTGCCACCTTTATTAGATGATCACTTTGGACATCCCACACATGTGACATGATGTCATTTGTTGGGAGATTGCTACACTTGGAGATCCCTTGTCACTCACTTCACAAAAATAGTTTGAGGAACACCCTTGTTCTTGGACATGTTGATCATTCATCACTCATATGAGGGGATGTCGGCACACTTTGAGGGTGCACTTGTGTTTGAGCTTGGCATATGGTTACACTTTCTACCATTTTGAGGAGGGAATCCCTGTATCTGAGGATTTTGAGGGTGGTTTTATACCGACGCATTGTATTTTCTCATGAATGTCATTTGAGCTCACGATTTTATCTAGCATATTGTATTGATCCCTTGTATTGAGAAGAATTTTTATCTATATCAGGAGGGACCTCCTCATTTTCATTTGTTGGAGAATTTTGAGATATTTTCCTACCAAGTTTTATTGTGCTACTTTATTTTTTCCAAGTGTTTTGTTCTAGTATATTGCAACACTTGTTTGTATTTTTTAAGGTGTGATGGCGGAAGGAGCTACAACAAGGTCAAATAAGGGCACCTTGTTCCACTTGATAGGGAAAACAAGGTATATAAATCTTACCTTATTACCTGTGACTATTATTGTTGGTTTCCTTTGCATTGATGTAGGCGCTTCCCTCTTTGTTTGGCCAAACCTTAAGTTCACCTTGTTAATACTTAGGAGATGATTTGTAAAAGCCACCCCCCATCGATGCTTGAATAACTCCACCTAGCCTAGTTAATGCTTGAGAGTAAATCCTCCTTCATGTCCTCAACATTGATTCATTTTTACAAGGACCTCACCTAGGATAGATTTAGGGATCCCATAGCCCTTTTGAAGCATTAGTCTTATTGATCTCTTCAAACAAAAACCTAAAAAACTCGTCATCTTTTTCAGTTTTTCTTTTTCTTTGATATTTGCAGTCTAGGTTTTAAATTTTTGAGTTCGATTGCTAGATCAAAGGATTGATTTTAGTTGTTAGACCTTGTTTGGCTTGTCTTACCCCTCATTTTGGTAGGGGTACCCATAACAAATTTATTCACTAATCCATACACTTTGACCCTTGATAACAAGGGCATTCACTTGTATTGATGATATTGATGAGTTGGAGGGTTTTGATGGCATGACATGACATTCCTTTGGAAATCGGCTTCATTTTGATTTTTGGGAACTTTCACATTTTTTTAGGAAACTCGAGTATCTCGAGGTGTAGGTCATGTTAATTTTTCATCAAGAATTGTTTTATGTTGCAACTATCACTTTAACAATTTCCAATAGCATCCAAATTACAATTTCCACTTCCTAAATTAAACAATAACAATAGAGAAATAGTAGATAGAAAAATTATACAATGTGCACAATGAAAGACAACCAAGAGACAAGAGACACAATATTTGGTCAATGACCAGAGAAAAACCCCACAAGGGGGAAAACCTTTGCAATTCTTCTTCTATTAGATTGTCTTCAAATGTTCAACAAAGAGTATATCATCCAAGAGTCAAAGTCAAGATTTGACTAGCCAATATCCACAAACCAATATACAATATCGAAGTTTGTCAATATGCCAAGAAACTATCCAAATCAGAGACAAGATAGAGAGATGAAGTGAACAAAAAGTCAAATCTGATCCTTCTGCAAATCTATCCAAGTCAACAACGATTAACTTTTGTCAAAGTGTTCCCTAACTAGACTTGAGTCAATAATCAAATGATCTCTAAAAAAAGCTCGGTCCTAGATCAATTAATGCGGCCTTCTTAGCTGATTAAGATGAACCGAAAATAATCCAATTATGAGAAGTCAAACCTGGTCAACATAGAGAAGAAATTCGTGGTCAAAGTTATGCACTTAGGGTTGTAGTCAAAGTGTCTAGATTGCTTGGGATTCTGTGCCAATACATGCGGCTTGCTAGAACATAGATACTTTACCAAAAACAACAATCAAACCATGCTAAACACACATAAGTCAACGCTGGTCAATGTCCTAGAACAAAAGATAAACTCGACCAAATAGAAAATGACACTTGTCTCTTCGCACGTGTGAGAGATCCTTGCAATTCCTAAGATGTACAAACCAATCAATGAAAGAGAGAGAAGAAATGTGTTGTGATTGTAATGCCAAATGAGGAGGACTTGACTTGTATTTAAATGTGTTGGAGGAGGGCTTATTTTGCTTCTAGGCTGATCTGAACAATTGTGCCAATTTGGGTTTTCCATCAAAAGTATATTTTTTCTTATCCAAATTGAGTGCTTCAAAAGTCAATTTTGGTCCTCTCGGAAAGAGGAATTTAATGCAATGGTTGGAATTTATCATTGAGCTGCCAAATTAACACTCCCTCTTAGCTAGGGAGAAATTCCAACTGTACCATGTGATCATCATAAGTATCCCAACATCATGTCATGTGCATCCCTGCTCATCTCTGCTTGTCTCTGCTCATCTCCTTTTGAACACTCTCAAATCTAAAGAAGAAGAATTGTTGCAGGGGATCTCTAGCGACCATCCTAACTCCATCGCCATCGAGAACACTCAATTACCACCTAGAATCATCACCAATGGGGAGCCATGGCTACCACCCAGAACTAAAGAAAATGGGCGAGATCAACCTCCCCAATTTGTAGGGATCACACTCTATCGCAAAGTCCCTAACAATAGATGAGAACAAATTACTAAAGGTAAGGATCACACTCTACTCTATTGTCCCTGATCATCCATCTTAACCCTAGAGAGTCAGATGGTAAAACACTTGCATCCACCAACTTGGGTGAGATCCACCTACTACAAGGGGTAGGGATCACACTTTATCCCAAGTCCCTCATCCCATTGGCCAGATGGGGAGGTTATCCCATAGAGTGGGAAGGACGCTAACTGGGACATACTTTGACTAGGGGATATCCCATGTCTCTACATCCTATCAGTCAGAGGTATCTCATCCCTAGGAGCTCATTAACTCCATTCCTCACGATGGGAGCTCAACTAGGGGGGAAGATCATTTCTTAGTGTTCTTGATAAGCCATGACCCTTATTTGAAAGTGTCATCTCAACCAGTCCAAGTTGCTCTCTGAAAACCAAGAACTTCCTTTTCGGCAAAGCCTTGGTGAGGATATTAACTATCTATGCATTTGTCGAAATGTGAAGGAGTCTCATGACTCCTCTCTACACCATGTCTCAAATGTAATGATATTTAATCTCAATATGATTGGACTTTTCGTGGAAACACATTATTCTCTCACAAACGAATCCCACTCTTGTTGTCGCAATAGATAATTGTCGTGTCTAGGACCTGCTCAAATAGCTCTCCAAAGAGCTTCCTCAACCAAACTGCTTCACAGATCGCCAGGTTGGCTGCAATATACTCAGCCTCAGTTGTGCGATGGGCTACAAACTTCTGCTTCCTTCTCATCCATGATTTCATGGCAGATCCTAGACTAAAACAACATCTGAAAGTACCCTTCTTATCGACAACACTAATAGTCCAATCTGCATATGTATATCCATGTAGTCTATCAGCTCTAGTGACATATCTCAGACCAAGGTAAATAGTCCCATGTAGTTATCTCAATACATGCTTGGAAATGACCCAATGTACATGGTGAGGCTTAGTCATAAACTGGCTCAAAGTGTTAACTGCGAAGCATATGTCAGGATGAGTGTTCACGAGGAACATTAGAGCACCAGTCAATTGTCTATGCTCAAAAGGATTGCTAGGTCTGGTCCAAAACTTCTCCACATAGCTTCTTGAAATTCATCTCCATAGGTGTAGGCAAGGACTTGCATTCAACCATGCCAAATCTCTCTAGCAGTTTCACAACATATTTTCCTTGTGAAAGGAAAATCTCACCAGGCCTTTGCCACACCTCTAGTCCCAGGAAGTAATGCATGAGTCTGAGGTACTTCATCTCGAATTCAAAGGATAGCTCCCTCTTACACTTGATCATCAAGGGCTCATTACCTGTTAAAAGTAGATCGTCAACATATTAAACCAAAATGAGAGGCATACCTTGGTTTATCTTGAAGTAGAGGTTTGAATCAACACTGCTTCTTTTGAATCCAAGCTTCAACTGGTAGCTAACTATGCAGGCGTACCATGCTATGGGGGCTTGCTTCAACCCATACAATGCCTTCTTCGACTTGCAAACATGTGTCTTTCGGTCCTTTACTTCAAATCCCTTTGGCTGCGCAACGTAAACTTATTCTTGTAACATGCCATGGAGGAATGTTGTCTTCACATCCATCTGATGAAGGGTCCATCCTTGACTTACAACAAGGAAATATTGAATGAATGGTGGTGTAGCGAGCAATTGGAGAAAATATATCATCATAATCCTCTCCTTCTTTATGGGAGAATCCTTGGGCTACGAACCTTGCCTTGTATTTTTTGATGCTTCCATTAGCCCCATGCTTGATTTTGCAGAGCCATTTTGAAGTCACCATGGATTTCCCCTTCGGTCTCGACACAATGTCCCATATGTCGTTCTTCATGATAGATTTGTATTCTTCGGCCATAGCATCCTTCTAGACTCGTTCTTTCACAATTTCTTCAAAGGTGGGAGGCTCTTCTTGAATCATAATTCTCATCGCTATAATATATCCCTGGTACTTGCACGACTTCTTGCTTTCTCTAAAGGTTCCTCTGGCAGAAATGTGTCTCTCAGCATCTTGTAATGTGTCACGAAGCCAAAGTGGCCTCTTTTTGGAAGGAGGATCACATGGAGGAGGATCCAAGGGGTCCATGGGCTCCATGGGATCATCAACAATGTCTCTCTCAGATTTAAGGACATACAAACCTTCTATAATATCTTATCATCACTTGTCTTTTCAGGAGGAGGAGGCAGAGGAAGGTCCCTTGCTTTTCCAAGAGCAACATCTTCATTGCATGTTACATCCTTGCTAATTTCAACCTTCCTCTGACTAGGAATACATATTCTAAATGATTTAGAATCTTCACAATATCCAACAAACGTACCTTTTCTTCCAGTGGCTTCCAAATTGTTTCTTTTGTTCTTCGGCACATGGAAATATACATGGCATCCATATATACGGAGTTGACCAATGTTGGGCTTGAAAAATGTGAATACTTCTTCAGGGGTCTTCTTGTTCAAAGCTTGATGAGACACCCTGTTTTGAACATATACCATTTTATTTGTTTCATCTCCCCAAAGGAACTTCGACAACTTTTGGTCATGGATCATGGTTCGGGAAACTTCTACAATAGACTAGTTCTTTCTCTTAGCCATTCCATTTTGTTTAGGATTATAGGGCACAATCATCTCCTTCTTGATACCTTATTTCCTATAAAAGTCTATGAATTTATTTGAAATTTATTCCCCACTATTGTTGGACTTGAAGATCTTAATTTCTCCCCTGTTTGATTTTCAACCAAAGCCTTGAAGTCCTTGAAAATGTCAAAAGGCCTTGTCCTTGTGCTTCATGTAATATATCCATGTCTTTCTTGAGATATGGTCAATGAAGGTAATATAGTAGAGATGGTCGTCAAGTGAATGTACTGACATCAAACCACATATATTAGAATGAATGAGATGGAGGATGTATTTCGTCTTATTGTTGCTAGAGGGGAATGGTCCCCTTGTCTTCTTCCCACTGGAACACCCTAGACATACTCCATCATGTTGAACTTGAACATCAAGAGTCCCAGAGACCAACTGCTTTAATTTAGGAAGTGCTTCATAGTGTGGATGGGCCAATATTCGGCACCACAACTCGCTTTGATGATTTGTAGCATGTACCATTGCTAGAAGGGGTCTTCCAATGACTCTATAGAGTCCTTCAAATCTACATCCCAATGTGAAAGAATCTCTCATGGAGGATCCAATAGGGAAAGTAAGTACTTTTCCTTTTGATGTAAACAATCCTCATTCCTTTGTCTTCCAAAGAAGATATATATACCAAATTATTATTCAATCCCCGACACATACATCACATCATGAAGCAAAACAGATTCCCTAGAGTCCAAGTGAAATTTAACAAAGCCAAAGCCTTTAATGGGATGAGTGGAGTTATCTCCAAGAATAATCTTCAAACTTGACTCCCTCTCTACTAAATTAGAGAGAACTTCCTTATATCTAGAGAAATGATGAGAGGCCCCACTATCAACCAACCATCCCAAGTATTTGGAGGAGAGGAACTAGAAAGTGTAGGGACAAGGATATATTCAGATTGATTAGTAGCATTATGTTCATACTTGGAATTTCTTGACCTCTTTTGTGGATGATAGCCTTCTTCACGATCATCAGGAGAGTCTCTTATTCTTCTATCAATCCTTCTTCTATCTCTTCTATCATATGACCTATTGTTGTTGTAGACATGGTTATTGTTGTAGGACCTTGAAGTGTTTCTTCTTGGAGCATCTCTCTTCTTAGGGAAATCTCGAGCATAGTGACATTTTCGATGAAAATTGTAGCATTCAACATCTCTATCTCATCTCCTTGAGTCCTTCGAATATGGTTTGGCTTGACGAGGTCTTCTTGCATTAGATGGAATTCCCTTTCCTTTCTTCTTGTTCTTATTCTTCCCTTGAGAAACGAAGGCGATAGGCTGTCCTTTCTCTGGCCTTTGAATTGTTCCCCTAGATATCATCAATCTTTCCTCTTGATTGCATAGAGCAAGTAGCTCATCAAAAGTAGCAATCCTTTCCCTATTGTTGATATAAGTAATGAACGTGTCCCATGATGAAGGAAGGCCAGTAAGGGAAGTTATCGCCAATTCCTTGTCAGGTACAATTTCTTGAGTAGTCTGTAGTTGATCACTAATTTCAATGTTTCTCATTAAGAATGATTATACAGTCTCTCCCTTGTGCATATTAGACTCCTTGAATTGATTTTTCAAATCCATAATATGGCTCAAATTGTTCACTTCATACATGCCAATAATCTTATCATACATCTCTTTGGAAGTATTCAAATATGAAATATAAACAAGTAGATGATCTCTTAGAGAATCAATAATGATATTCTTAGCCTTAATCTCACCTTTCTTGTACTTGGATTTGGAAGCTTGGGGAGCATTTTTTTGGTGGCCATGTGTTGATGGTGCTGGATCCGCCAACATTTAGGGGGATCTCCTTGATATGAAGTCCCAACTAGACCTCACACCGTTTGGTGTAGGAGTCCCATCTGGTATGATGGCTTGATTGCCATTATCTTAAAGATATGCCTTAGCTCTTTCTTGTCCGCACATGAGAGTGATATACTTGGTATTCAAAAAGCGAAGTTCGTATGCCTCGTGAGTGCTTAGTGTAACTTGTATCTAAGTTCCTTCATTGCAGAGGGGGAGGGTGAAAGTGAGTCTTTGGTTGAGAGGGAGTAGTCCCAACTCAGGTAGAGACACACAACACAACAGGGTATGTGCAGCCTCCAGCGGAGTAGTCCACACGGATGCGACAGTCATAAACACTAAGGTAAATGAATAACATGTACAACACCCAGTGGAGTAGTACACACGGATGTAATGACCGTTATAACAAATATACAAGAATGAATCTATCTAGTGTCCGGTGGAGCAGTCCACACAGACGAGACAACAATAGCAACCATTACAACACATCTTCAACAATATATGGACTAGAATAACCGAAGTATTTCAATTACCCTAGTACAAGTTAAGCGAACATGCATTACAAGTGTTTAAAGAATAGTCTTACAAACGAATACAACACATGCATGAAAACGTGCTGGCCTGTGACAGGTTTCTGAATTAAGCAAAAGTTCCAAGACACATTCGTACACCATACATAACTAGCCCCAGTAGTGGAGTGTTGGAGCCACTATTTTCTCCTCAAAGAAAAGATTACAGAATCTCAAGGCTATGTGGGAGGAGCCAAGGTGAAAAGTTCCACATGTACAAATGAGGGGGTATATATAGCCAAGGGTGAAATTGGCCCTTGTGACAATTCGACTTCCCTCATGACTATTCGACTTACATGACTCTTCGACTTGCATGACTCTTTAACTTCATCCATGGGTCTCTTGGACTTCCACGTTACATTACATTGATTACACAAGTATGACCCAAGGTAGTGATGTGGTTGAGGTGACTCATGACACAACTCGACATGACACTCTGGTATGCACATGCTAACTGTGTTGTTTGTGTCGAGTTGTTGTGCTGCTGAGTGATGACTGTGCTCGTGGTGTACCATAGCTTCACCTCCGCATGGCAAGTGCGTAGAGTCTTCAATGGTCTTGGTGTTCGCTTGATGGTTCATGCATGTGCATGTGTCTCCTTCTCTTGCTACTTGGTATGCTTCGTGTATTTTTCCAACCACGAGCAAGTATTCTAGCATGCGCTCATTGTTCATCCCGTTCGTCGTCGCGCCATGTCTCTTCCATGTACCTTTTCTGCAATCATTCATGATGAGATGACATCAAATCCAGAAATCCCCTAGTCTACCATGATGCATTGTATTTCGTTTCCGGGTGCAGATGACTGGGAGAAAGGACAAGGCTCTGAAACAACGCAGAGCACATGTTAGGTCGAGATGCGAGTCTCTGGGACACTAGCGGGAAAAACTACGTAGACGTCACTGGGAGGTTGGTTTGAGCGGTTCGGGACAATAGTGACATCTACGGGATATGGCTCAGCTAGGAGGAAAATTTGTGTAATTTTTTTGGGAAGGCAATGTCGGCAGCAGGGAGCACTAGTAGTGAAAACTGCACAGTTTTCTAGAGGAGGCCGAAATTGGGTTGCGGGAGCACTGGCAGTGAAAATTGTGCAATTCTGGGAGGTAGCCAAGCAAGACATGACTGTGCATTTTCCGGGTTGAGCAGAGTGCTCGGTAGCAGGTGGACTATCAATGAAAACTATGCAATTTTCAGGGGTGGAGATCAGGCCAGCAGGGGGACTACCTAGCAGAACCGTGCAATTTCCCGGGACAGTGCGGTGACAGGTAGCAAGTGCCTGCCCCTCATGTCTGTGCAGTTTCTGCAGGTAAGAAAGCTGGACAACTATTGCATAGTTTTGGAGATGAGTGCAGCCTTGGGTCACAACTTAAGTCAAATTTTCTGGTCGACCAGAGGAAGGCTTGATGGATAGGCTTACAGGAAGCGCAAACTGAAATGGCTTCTTGGGGAACTTCTGTGCTGTTCTGGGTGAAAGTCAACTGGCTTGATTCCGAAACTATGTAGTGCAGACTGCCTGGAGGACAACCTCAAGCTTTGTGTAGTTCTAGGCAACAGTGTAAGGCCACTAAGGTCTAAGACCACGCAATGTAGCTCAGTGGAGGTTCAGTTGATGGAGGGTGGTCTGGTTGACAGATCTTCGGAAAAGCGATTAAGTGTGTGAGCGAGTGAACTCGTGTATACATGACCTTGCGAACACACACTCAACATGACTCGATGATAAGACACCTCAAGCTAACAAGACGACATGTCTTAGTGTGACTGTCTAAAGGTTGAGAGTGACAAGTGCGACACTTGAAATAGATCATTGAACGGTCGTGACGACACTTGCGCGACATTGTTTACAACTTCATGTGTGAGTGCGATAGATGTTTACATAGTGAACACAACTCATACACACAAAGACAAACCTTCATCATCACCAGAGCAAGGGCGCAAGCATGACATACCAATCAACACGCTGAAGATGACAATTGGCCAAACAAGAGAAAAGGAAGCAAGACATGTAGAGGAAACACATGAAATGACTTTTTTGTGTTTGCACACATGCATGTTATTGAAGACAGGATGATATGACAATGACAAGAAATCTTGCAAACTCAACTAAGAGGTGTACTTCGAAAGGTGTTCTTTACTTACCATACTTACCCTTGAGATGATCATGCATTCGACGGAGTTTGCATGCAGTCTTGATCTTTTTCCATCACTTGGTCTCTTGGTCCTTCTCCTCAACTCCTTGGGAGTGATCTCAACATGTCACATTTTCCTGTAGTCACTAAGAGATAGATCAATGTAGTTTCAACGGGCAGTGACTGTTGCTGGGATGAAGCCTTGGTAGGCCCATCTGCGCAGTTTTTGAATGCAAGACAGATAGGGCATCTTTGAAAACCTTGCACAGTTTTTAGGCACAATACACCACTGCGGGATGGGGTCCTGGGAGGAAACCTCTGCGTAGTTTCTGAGTGCAGTGCAGCGCAGGCAGCTGAGAGGAAATACTGCGCAGTTTCTTGATGGGAGGCACTGTTGCAGGATGGGTTCCGGGAGGACACATCTGCGCAGTTTCATGTTGCAAGGCAGTTTGAGTAGTTGAGGGACAATACTGCGCAGTTTTTGGAGACAGTGGGTTCCGGCTGGGGGAAGGACACTGGAGGAAACCACTGCGTAGTTTTGGATGATAAGGGAGGCTAGGGTCTCTGTGCATTGCAGAGTTCCAACAGGCAAGGGAGAAATACTTGTTGGGTGTGGAGCCTGATTATCTTCTATATTCAAATGTATCGCCACATTGGACCCCAGTTCAAAACGTTGCCGCCCGTAAAATATTTGTTGCAGGGGGGGTCCAGGGGGGGTGGCTGCGACCTTTGGGAGCCCCCCCCTGGCGGGGGGTTTCGGTGGTAGCGCCCCCGAAGCTAAAAACAGCTGTAAAATTGCCTTGTAAAAGTATAGTAATTTCTAGTCAATCTGGGCCGTTCATTAGGCAGATGATCTGATGGTAGAACTTATGTTTAGTTTAGGGTTTTTTGCCCTAGAAGGCAACCCCTTTCTTTGTATGAGGGCATTGTATTTGAGGCTGTGTAATAGATGTGTATTCTGTGGGCGAGAAACATAGAGGTGAGACTGTGAGAGAAAACAGAGGATATTACAGCGGATTTGCTGTAGGTTGTGTCTCTTCATTTTGCTGGATAATAGAAAGGAAGGATTGGCTGTTCGGGGTGGACGTAGCCCAAACTGGGTGAACCACGTATATCTGTGTCTCTCTTGTTTTGTGCGTTTTCTATGTTTATATTTCTGCAATATTTTATGTGTTCCATTGCTCCATAATATATAATTTTCTAACAACTGGTATTAGAGCCGAAAGTCTATTTGGCTGATAAACTCGCAGGAAAGAAGGGTTCCTGGTTCGAGTGGGAGCAATGGCGGAAGATGGTAAGTTTAGGGTTGAGAAATTTAACGGCCAAAACTTCTCGCTGTGGAAGATGCAGATGGAAGATTATCTGTTTCAGAAAGATCTATACCTACCATTGGGCGGAAAATCAAAGATGCCGACGGGTATGACAGACGAAGAAAGTAACCTTCTCGATAGAAAGGCACTTGGAACAATACGGTTGTGCCTTGCTGCGTCAATCGCCTTCAACATTTCGAAGGAAACCACGACAGAGGGTTTGATTCAGGCGTTGTCGAAACTATATGAAAAACCCTCGGCCTTAAACAAGGTATTTCTTATGAAACGGTTATTTAATATGAAGATGTCAGAAGGTGGATCTGTTGCAGACCATTTAAATGATTTTAATACAGTTACAAGTCAGTTAAGTTTTGTAGGGGTAAACTTTGATGATGAAGTTAGAACTCTGTTATTCTTGTGCTCATTACCAGAAAGTTGGAATGGTTTGGTAATGGCCATTAGTAACTCCGTTTCTGGATCTAGTACTTTAAAGTTTGATGATGTTGTCGGTGCTATCCTTAGCGAGGAAATGCGACGAAAAAACTCCGGTGAGACATCGGGAAATGCTTTGAGTGCAGAGTCTAGAGGAAGAAAAATGGAAAGAGGAAAGAGCTTAGGATATCGCAGTAAATCAAGGAAAGGTAGATCCAAGTCCAGATCGGGGATAGTGTGCTGGAAATGTGGAAAGAAATGACACCTAAAGAAAGACTGTAGATCTCGGAAGGGAAAAGAAGGAGATGCACAACAAGAAAACAATCATGAAGCAAATGTGATAGGTGAGGTGTTATAAGATGCTTTGATTCTTTCTTTCGAAAATATTATTGATTCCTGGGTGGTAGATTCAGGGGCTTCATTCCATGCCACACCTGATAAGAAATACTTTCATGACTATGTTCAAGGAGATTTTGGACAAGTTTGTCTGGGTGATGATAAACCCTGTAAAATCGTTGGAATGGGTAAGGTTCTTGTAAAACAACAGAATGGAAACCAATGGCTATTAAAGGAGGTAAGGCATGTTCCATATCTAAAGAAAAATCTGATTTCAACAGGGCAGTTAGGCGGTGAAGGTTGTGTGACAACTTTCACAGATAAAGCTTGGAAGGTCACCAAAGGAGCCCTGGTAATAGCAAAAGGCGAAAAGGTTGGTACATTGTATTTATGCAATGGTATTTCTAACTCTGTTAATGCTTTAACTTCCAAAGGAGCAGATGCAACATTATGGCATCATAGGCTCGGACACATGAGTGAAAAGGGGATGAAGATTCTTCACTCAAGGAATTTGTTGCTGGGTTTGAAGAATGTTGATTTGGAATTCTGTGAGAATTACATTTATGGAAAACAGAAGAGAGTCAGATTTCTCAGAGTTGGGAAAGAAAAGAAGAGCGAAAAACTAGAGCTTGTGCATACAGATGTATGGGGACCTGCTCAGGTATCATCTCTTGGTGGCTCTCGTTATTATGTTACTTTTATTGATGATGCAACTAGAAAAACTTGGATTTATTGTATTAAGAATAAATCTGATGTATTTGATACTTTCAAGAAATGGAAAGCTTTGGTTGAGATTGAGACAGGAAAGAAATTGAAGTGTCTTAGATCAGACAATGGAGGTGAATATTGCAACAAAGAGTTTGATAGGTACTGTTCAGAGCATGGAATTCGCAGAGAGAAGACAGTTCCAAGAACACCACAAGAAAATGGTGTGTCAGAAAGGATGAACAGAACAATCATGGAGCGTGCAAGGTGCATGAGATTGCATGCAGGGTTGCCTTTACAGTTTTGGGCAGATGCTGTAGATACTGTTGTTTATCTAATAAATAAAGGGCCTTCAAGTTCCTTGGATGGTGGTGTTCCAGAGGAAGCATGGACAGGTAAAAAGGTAAACTACTCTATCTTAAAGCCTTTTGGTTGTGAGGCCTTTGTCCATATTGATAAAGAAAATAGAACAAAGCTTGAGGCAAAGTCAAAGAAATGTACCTTTATTGGATATGGTGTTAATGATTTTGGTTATCGCTTATATGATTATGAAAATAACAAAATCATTAGGAGCAGAGATGTAATATTCAATGAAAAGGTCTTGTATAAGAATCAGTTGCAGGAAAAGAAACAGGAAAAGGAAAACAAGGAATACACAGTTCTTGATGAAATCACTGAAAAAGTAAAGGTGCCTGAAAATAATAATAATCAACAACCACAACAACAACAACCATCACAACAGCAACAGGCACCCCAAACACCTGAAAGTGGTGTTAGAAGATCTACCAGGATAAGTAGAACCCTGAACGATACTCTCCTTCATTATATTATTTATTGTTGACTGATTCTGGTGAACCCGAATGTTATGAAGAAGCAATGCAGGTTGAAAGCAGGAAGAAGTGGGAGGTAGCCATGGAAGAAGAGATGGAATCCTTAATGCATAACCAGACTTGGGATTTAGTCAGGTTGCCTGCAGGAAAAACTAAATTGAAGAATAAATGGGTTTACAGGCTGAAGGAAGAAGATGGAGGAAAACATAGGTACAAAGCTAGACTTGTGATGAAGGGGTTTGCACAGAAGAAAGGTATTGATTTTGATGAAATATTTTCTCCTGTTGTTAAAATGACTTCAATCAGAACTATTTTAAATCTTGTAGCAGCTGAAGATTTGCATCTTGAGCAGTTAGATGTAAAGACAACCTTTCTCCATGGGGATTTGGAGGAAGAGATATATATGCAGCAGCCACAAGGATATGAGGTGAAAGGGAAGGAGAAACTAGTGTGCAGGTTGGAGAAGAGCTTGTATGGCTTAAAACAGGCTCCAAGGCAGTGGTATCTAAAATTTGACAAATTTATGTCTGAACAAGGTTATACTAGTTGTCACTCTGATCATTGTGTTTATTTGAAAATGCAAAATGATGGCAACTATATTATATTGTTATTGTATGTAGATGACATGCTTGTTGCAGGATATAACATGCAGGAAATAAATGTGCTCAAAAGAAAATTGGCAAATTCATTTGCAATGAAGGATTTGGGAGCTGCAAAACAAATCCTTGGTATGAGAATAACTAGAGACAGGAAAAATCGTAAATTAACATTGTCTCAGAATGAGTACATACAAAAGGTGTTGAAAAGATTTAACATGCACAATGCAAAACCAGTTAGTACACCTTTTGCTAGCCATTTCAAACTTAGTAAGGAAATGTGCCCAAAGACCCAAGAAGACATGGATTATATGTCTAAAGTTCCATATGCATCAGCAGTTGGAAGCTTAATGTATGCAATGGTCTGCACAAGGCCTGATATTGCACATGCAGTGGGAGTTGTAAGCAAGTACATGAACAATCCAGGAAAGGAACATTGGATGGCAGTGAAATGGATTCTCAGATATTTGAAAGGTACCACAAATCAAGCATTATGCTTTGGTGGTTCAAACAGTTCCCTACAAGGATATGTTGATGCAGATATGGCAGGTGACAGAGATAACAGGAGGAGCACTACAGGATATGTATTTACTGTTGGAGGAACAACTGTTAGTTGGGTTTCAAAAATCCAAAGTGTTGTTGCACTTTCAACAACAGAAGTAGAGTATGTTGCTGCTACAGAGGCTAGTAAAGAAATGATTTGGTTACAAAGGTTTATGGGTGAATTGGGTAAGGAGCATGATAAGGGCACGTTATACAGTGATAGCCAAAGTGCCATTCATCTTGCAAAGAACTCAGCATTTCATTCCAGGACTAAACACATACAACTCAAGTACCATTTCATACGATCAGTGTTGGAAGATGGAGAGTTGAAGCTGGAAAAGATACACACTAGCCAGAATCTTGCAGATATGCTAACAAAAGTTGTAACCAGGGAGAAACTGAGAATATGCTCAGTTTCAATTGGTCTTCAAGGATGATGATGAAGATGAGAAACATCCAGGTCCAAAGAGGAGTCATTTTCTAGCAAATGGAGCAGTGGTGGAGTTGCTACAATCAGTGTCCAAGTGGGAGATTGTTGGGTGTGGAGCCTGATTATCTTCTATATTCAAATGTATCACCACATTGGACCCCAGTTCAAAATGGGGGCGGCAACGCCGGCCGTAAAATATTCGCAGGGGGGTCTAGGGGGGGCAGCTGCGACCTTTGGGAGCCCCCCTAGCGGGGGGTTTCGGGGGCAGCGCCCCCGAAGCTAAAAACATCGGTAAATTGCCTTATAAAAGTATAGCAATTTCTAGTCAATCTGGACCGTTCATTAGGCGGATGATCTGACGGTAGAACTTATGTTTAGTTTAGGGTTTTTTTCCCTAGAAGGCAACCCCTCTCTTTGTATGAGGGCATTGTATTTGAGGCTGTGTAATAGATGTGTATTCTGTGAGTGAGAAAGAGAGAGGTGAGACTGTGAGAGAAAACAGAGGATATTACAGCGGATTTGCTGTAGGTTGTGTCTCTTCATTTTGCTGGATAATAGAAAGGAAGGACTAGCTGTTTGGGGTGGACGTAGCCCAAACTGGGTGAACCACGTATATCTGTGTCTCTCTTGTTTTGTGCGTTTTGTGTGTTTATATTTCTGCAATATTTTATGTGTTCCATTGCTCCATAATATATAATTTTCTAACAATCTTGAGGGTTGTAAAAGCAAAGCGCACAGTTCCAGGAAGATGGATGAGGCTAGGTTTCTTGGGACATTAGCTAAGTGTGAGATCAGTGAAACATATGTAAACGGTGATATGAAGTGACTATGATCACGCATGAACACTTAGTGATACAATGTAGACCATCCAAAATGTATAAGATATACTCTTCTTGATGCAACAACCTTCGTGACAAGAGTGAGTGAAGTGAGTGTAAAACATGTCTGTGTAATGAAAACAACTCATACGTACAAGATCTCCCTTGAAGTAAAACAACATTCCGTTTGCATGACAAACAACAATCCCTATGCCCAAAGATGACACATGCTGCATAAAGATGAGAACATGAAAACATCTTAAGATCAAGGAGGGGAAGCTTGATATCATCAACTTACCAACAAGTGACTAAGGACGATCAATCACAAGGTCCAAGGTAGGCTCTGAAATTTGCATGTGAGCCAAAATATTGGAGGGAATGTTGTAGCTGCTACAACAATCTTTCCGTCCACATATTCCAAGACATAAAACTCATAGGCCATTTTGTCACATCAACCCAAAAGGCCTGAAAACCGGATCAATCAACATCCTTGAACACTTTGTCATTATTCCTTTGCAAATCCCTAAGCATCACCTCTCCAAAGAATCTGAGTTTCTGGGACAATTTGCTCAAAAACGGTGCTTTTAGCCCTAGCACACCTTGCATGACTGATTGCCTGCATTGAGTTAAAATTTCATACCTAAGCACTGGCGCTGATCAGTGCATGTTGCTCCCTCCTGCATGTGTGCTGATTCTAGAAATTCGGGGAAATTAAAGAATATTTTCGAAGCCTCTTCTTCCAGAAGCTTCTAAGGTGGTTTTAACTTTTTACCATGGATATAGATCTCGAATTCCTATCTGATACTACTCTAGTGGTCTTATCTCTTATCCCTTGAGATCATCCTCCCCTCGTATGTGGATTTCAAGCCTAGATTAGTAAATCCTAAACTACCACATTCACCTTATAAATTTACCGCCTCCAATAGATTCTGTGTTGGAATTTGGAGATTATTAGGTTGACTTTTAGAGATTATTAGTGCCCTCTCGCTGCTGCCTTGAGCTTAAAGAATCATCACATTCATGCATTAGGGTTGATGTTGAAGGTTTTCTTTGTGACAAGGAAGGACAAATCTAATGGGGAGACATCTACAAAGCCAACTTCTATATATGTTGTAACTCTCTCCTTTATTTGTTAATACAAAAAACATCATGTTTTCCTACACTTGTGTTATGCTTATGCTTATGTATTTCAATGCCATTTTGACTCATTTAATAGAGATATTGGATTACATTATGTGGATATTGTAGTTCCTTTGCTTGTTTTAGTCATTGTTATAGGTTCCATTTATAGCGTGTGGAGCTTGGGATTGGAGCTTACAAGAAAAGCATAGAGAAGGACTTGCTACGAATTCCAGGTAGGTCTCTTTTCTGTATTTCAATATCTCTAAGGAAAACATTGATTATTTTTGTCCTATGTTGTTATAGATCAAACCACTAGATCTAGGGAATTCATTTTTGTCTGTAGAGGTTAAAATTCCATATAACAAATTGGTGACTCCATTAGGGATCGATATTTCCCTTAGTGGTTTCCTCGGCCTTAGCATTTTTTCACGTTTCAAAGCGACCTTAATTGACATATTCAAATAGTAATTGACCTCAAGAAAACAATTTTTTGAGCTTTTTTGGGTTTCTTGTGTCATGTTTTGACCATATTAGCCCCAACGCGTTTCAAGACAGAGTGCTCCAATGCACCATTTTCTTCTCTCTACCTGCGCTGCAGTGCACTAGTTCCTGTTTTGTACCTGCGCCGATCCTGTAGAATGAAAAAAAAATGCATTTATTTTCCTTTCTTTTTGTTCTGCTTTGTTCTAGAAGGTTTTCTTAAGTCTTTGAATTTGTCTTTATCTCTGTAAAGCCAATACCTTGTATGAAATTGTGTGTTTTTGCTTGTATTTTTGCAAAAACAATTCCCCCTCAAACGCCGGGTGGGGGGCTAAAACTGTGTATGAGTGTTAATCACCTTTGAGCATCATTGCTTTTGATCTTTGGAATTTTCACCAAATTTCAGTTTGAGTTCTCTGTTAATGAAATATCTGATCACTTTTGATTTCATTGGGTTGCATAATTTTTGTGAAATTTCCTTTACTTACACTTGAATGGCTCTTTGATTGCATTAGTGAAAGAAGGTACTGTTGTGCATAAGTAGTCTTTTTATATTGTCCTTTTGCTGATATGGAATCATCATGTGTTTTTTTTGAAGAATTCTCTTGCATAGATTACATTTGCATAGTTAGAATTCTCATTTTCGCTGAAGGAAAGGAAAGTGTGCATAGATTACATTTGCATAATTTCCAGGGGAATTGTGCGAAGATTACATTGCATGGTTTGGCATCAATTGAGGGCTTTCAATTAAGTTGGAATAGTGAAATTGAAAGATCTAGTTAGGAAGCTTGGTTTTCTGCACCATTAATTGTTGCATTATTCTATGTTTCTTCCTTATTGTAGATAGACCTTCATCGAAGAAAAATAGTTCTTTATCATGCTAGTTGCACTGTAGGTTTTCAAGTGAACTCGTATCATGAGCCTTGAAACTAAAACATAATTGAAGATAAAATTATAAAATTTACTCAATCAAGATAAGGAGCATTTGGAACATTAACAATACACATAGAGGTCTAGGTTAGAGATGTGTTCCGACGTCTTTAAACATAGGAGCCATCGTTACTTGTCTATGTTACATTCTAGGGGGTCGATATTCCACATGTGTAAGTATATCAAATCGTTCTCAATGTACCTTTGGGTATATCAGATGGCACTCCACGTATGAAAATTATATCAAAATATTTCCTATTGTACATGACACATTAGAAAACACTACCACAGATTGCACTTCCACATACCTCTGGGTATATTTTGGAAGTCCCCTATTGGTTTCTATCCCTCCATAGGTAACTGAGTCGACTTTATTTTATACTGTGACACACCGAACACATCATTGAGGATATTTCTTGCACCTACTAGAAACATTATTCCGTAGTTCACAGTGACTTGGTAAATCCTTTTTCCTGGTTACCGCTCTGTTTTTTGTGTGTTGTTAATTACTAAAATTAATTAAGCGAGAAAACATCCTCACAATGGAATAACTCCTTAGTATATTTTGGGTTGAGACTAATGGAAACAGTTCCTGAGTTCACTATTCAAGGAAACCCATATGACGAGAATCTTAGTCCTTTTCCTTCTTTTTTTTGGAAATATTGGTGCTCCCTATATGGCAACGTTGTCCCTTCCTAGATTTACCATTGGTTTACCTATTTGGTTATTTCGACCTCCTTAGTTCCAAATTTCCAAATTGCTTCTCAACTAAGTAGTCCTCCACCTGAACAAAATCAACCTCAAGTTGATCCTAAAGTTGACCCTTTGCCTTCTTCACCTATTGTTTCTTCATCCCTTTCTTCCTCCTCATCTGGTGAAAGTCTTGATTCTAGTAACCAGAAAGCTAAGAAGAAGAAGAAAAAGACGAAGAAGTAGAAGAAAAATAAGAAGGGGGGAAACCAAGCAAACATTGTTATGAATGCAACTAATGTGGAGAAACTTTCCAAAAATCCCTGTAATGTTAAATTCCCTTGCAAGCTTTGTAAGGGTGATCACCTTATTAGAGATTTCCCCGGTATTCCATAGGTATTAGAAGTGTGGTCTGCAAGTTCACATCAACCCTTGTTGTCAGCCCTTAGAGATCATGATGGTGACCAACCTTTGACTAGTGATAATAAGGTCCAAAGAAATATGGGTAAAGTTAAGTTTCCTTGTAGGTTATGTGAAGGGAATCATCCTATTCACCTTTGTCCTTATATGGATGAAGACTGAAAAGTGTTGGAAAACCTTACAAATTCTCAACCACGACTTTCGGCTGGCTATCAAAAGCTTTCTCCCAATCCTCCACTAGTTGATGAAGTCATTGACTTAAATCCATCTCCAATTACTCCTACTCTCTATGAATGTGAATACCATGAGTCCATTCCCAACCAACCATTGCTTGAGAAAATGGTTGACTCGATTCCACCTTCAGTTGATCATACTTTTCTTGTAGAGAGTGTGGTTCATACTGCCCAGGTTCTTCTTGTTTCTTTAGATCCCATTAGCTAAGCAAGCATTTCTCCCGTTCCTACGAAACCCCCTCAAAGAAAACAAGGCATTTCCTTTGATTGGAATCAATTAATAGAACCTCGTCTCCCTTCTTACATGCCTTTTTAGATCATGGTGAAGGCTAATGATAAAAACATCCGTCACATTGTTATAGATGAGGGAGCTTCTGTTAGAATTATATCTTCGACTACTTGGAAAGGTTTGGGTTCCCCACAACTTGTGTTTGCTACTACGAATATGTTATCTTTAAATAGAATAACCAATCAACCTTTAGGGATCCTTTCTCTATTGCCTGTTACTTTTGGAGGAAAATTTGTTTGTATTGATGTTATGGTAGTCATGGGTCCCTTAGACTTCGATTTACTCCTGAGGAGCGTCTATGTATATGCTATGAGTGTTTTCATGTCCACACTCTTTCGAGTGATGTGTTTTCTTCATGATGGAAAAATTATGACTATTGATAAACTTTCATTCGTTGGTCCTGATTTGACTTCCAATCATCCAAATTCACTAAATGTTCCAAATATGCAAGTGGTATCTCCCCCGCCACAAGTCAATTATGTGGAAACCTATCACATGCCTGTACCTACTGTTGAAGAAGAGACTTTCACTGTTTACTCAAATTCTTTTAATCTAGATCGAGTAGGTGATATGGTGATTAATTTACTGGGGGCATTGGAGCCCAACCTTTCCATTAGATCCCTTGATATGTATCTCTTTCAGAGCATTGTCCTCCCATATGATGAGAACCTCTTCAAAGACATTTTATCTTATAGGACATGATCAGGAAATAAGGCACCATGAGGATAGTTCTTTTACTTTGTCAACCTCATTAAAAAATGAAACATGTTCATACGAGCATAGTTTCCTCTACGTTTCAAGCTTGTTAAAAAATGAAACAAGGTGCCAGAGCAGAGTTCTTTGTCTTGTGTCAAGCTCGTTAAAAAATGAAACAAGTTCCTTTTAGCATAGTTATTTTCCTGTGTCGAGCTCGTTAAAAAATGAAACAGTTCCCCCTTCAAGTCGAGTCTTTCACTTGATCTCGTAAATGAACCTTCATTCCATCTACCTATATGTAACCAATAGTCTTCTTAGGTGAATAAAATGAATCTTGGAGGACATGACCTTAGAATTAACTCATTATTTTGGGGGCATGAAAACCAATCTCAAGCATAGTTTTTCCTCGTTTCAAGCTTGTGTAAAAATGAAACTACTTTTAAGCATAGTTTTTCCCATGTTTCAAGCTTATGTAAAAATGAAACCAATTTCAAGCATAGTTGCCCATGTTTCAAGCTTGTGTAAAAATGAAACCATTCTCATTTTATCCCGCGTGATTGCCATTTTTATCAGCCTGTTTTTGTTAGGTGAGCCTTGGTTTTCTCATTCCATTGTCACCATCTTCCTGGCTGATCATACAATTTCACTTGGTTATTTTACCATTTCCCGAGGAACAACTGCAATGAGTGGTATTATTAGCCAAAATCTTAACCTATATATGTTTTGAGCAGTTCCATCATGATTGGAACCATTTGCTACCTTTTATACCACTCGTTCCTCCAAGAGGAGTCATCTTTTAGCTCTTTTTAGACTCCCTAAACATGAAAATATTGTCGAGCACTTGTCTTTTCGAACTCGTTAAAGTAAATGAAAAGATGTCTGTGTATTATAAGTTTAACCCTTTTATGGACTAGGATATTCTATTTACAAAAAATGAATACTTTAGTAAAAAATGGCTAAAAGGTTCTCTTGGGTATTGTTTTATGCCTTTTCGGGCCCAAGAGACAAATTTACGAAAATGAACCTTTGGAGTTTCTTTTCCAACTCTTTTTCAAATTCTCTAAACATGAAAAAGAAATCTCATTACACCTTCACTAGACTTGTAAAAACATCAAACAATGATGGAATCATTGAACATGACGAGACCAAACCACTCCTTCTCAGGGTTTGTTAAATATACTCATAAGGATTCATCCGAAGGATGAAATTATAGATCAAGCATATGTTATCCTACTCAAGCTTGTAAAAAATAAAGAGATACTAATCAGAATTTGTTGGGGAAATTGGGAAATAGGGTATGGGAGTGAGTTTCTCTTGAGCATGAAACTCTTCCACTTCATCTCTGTGACTGTTGGGTTGGGAAATCTGCTTTCCTCTTTGGTTAATCACACCATATCAAAAGCCTTCGCAATTGGTTTTGGGTCAATTCTGTCAACTCCATAAAGTGTTGCTGATATGTTCAAGAGAAGTCATTCTATTGATATCTGCTACAATACTCTTAAGCCTTCCTTCATGATGTTGAAATATGTTGTCATTGATGGAAATAGGGTGATGGAAACAAAGTGGTCATTGACATAAATAGGTGACACAAGTGTCACATATAATCTCAGAAGAAGGTTAAACCCACTGAGATTGGAAGAGATCTGAAAGAGCTTTCCAGTGGTATGCAGAAGTATGGAAATTGCCTCCTAGATTGAAAGATAGAGCTAGTCAAAGTTTTGTGACCTTAATTCCATGATAACATAGTTAAAAGATGTTTGGGTGAGCCTTTGGCGTGTAGCCAAAGTTGGTTTAAGTGCTAAACTCAACGGCAGGGTTGGAAGATCCTCTATACGAAGCTCCGAGTAGAAGAGGCTGACAGTGTAGCATCAGGAAGAGTTTCCATTGGCTGCAGCCAGAGCCCACATGAGAGCATGGCCCGACAATGATAGTACTACAGATTCACCCTGATGCAATCCTTTTGGAGCAGAAAAGGGATGGATCAAGAGAAGGGTGCCAAGACACAATGAAAAAGAGTCGACCAATAGGATTTGAGTAGAGGAGCCCACTTCGATAGCTCAACCCATTGAGGGTTAGCCCAAAGGAATTACAAAGTGACACATAATGGAGAGCCGACCCGATCAAAGAATACAAGGGTTAAGCGCTAGGAGATAAATGTTGGACCACGCGACAACATTCCGAAAACACTTGAGACAAAAGACTTGGTGGCCACAAGAGGTGGTTTTCCATACCACTGATTGCTTAGATAAATGGCAAAGAACCACTCTGGGGTCACCCCTCCAAATACCACAAACCACACAGGAGTGGTGTCGAGGGAAGTTCTTGAACTTGGTGGTTTTTGAAAAAACAAGATAACAAAGAAAATGATCGCAAAACCAAAACTCTGAAGATCCTTTCTCTCTCCTTTGTAAGGATAGGTGGCAACATGTGGATTGTCGGTGGTGATATTAGCACAATTCCCAATAGGAGGTTGACACGTGGCTTATAGTTTTGATGGCACCTGAATGACCCATATCTAGTGGACACGTGGACCAATCATTGGTCGATATGTAGCGCAATTGATGTTAGTATGAAATTATCTCACTGGTTGGATCCCAACGAGTTGTTAATGGTGTGAAAATGAAAGAGTCAGGTAGCGGGAGATGATACACATTGGTGTTGACAACAAGGCAGTGAACAACCAATGAGAAGCAAGTTGGGAGGACCCCATAGGACAACTCATCTCGTTGGGCAGAGCTCAACGATTTGTTAATAGAGTGCAAGAGAAATTGCCAAGGAGAAACCACTGGGCTACAACGGCAACTAATTAGAGCACAGGTAGGTGGTCCCCATAGGACACGTTGACACGACAACATGACCCCAACAGGTCAATAAAGGGGAACACAAACAAAGCGTCGAGATAGGGAGAGGCATGGGCTAAGTATTCGCATAGGGTTCCATGAAGTTGTTAAAGAATAGTAGCACAAAGGTTATAAAGAGTCGTAGAGGCTCTTGGAGTGGCTAAGTGTCAACTCTTGGTCATTTCGTGTGGAAGCAGGACCAACGATGCAAAGCCTTTAACAAAGATATTTGGCCCGTGAAGGGCTCAAAAGGGCTTAACGCTTAGAAGCCTAAGTCATTGTCATAGAGACCTAGTCTTATGGCACAAGTGAGCTGAGAAAAGGTGCTAAACGCCAAAAGTGGTGGAACTATCAGTTTGGTAGCGAATTTGGAAGTTAAGTCGAAGTTAACTATAGATAAAAATAGTGAAGCCCTGCTAAAACCTGTTAAAAAGACATAATTGCTAAAATCAGTAAAATAACTCAGTTTAACTTGCAAAAAAAGGTTGTTAAAGGTCAATAACTTGGTGAACATAGTTAGAGGACTGAAATGCACTGGACAAAGGCAAAATATAAGAATGCAAGCAACAATCAAAATAAAAAGAAGCCAAAAATTCTTTATAAGCAGGCTTGAGAAAACAAGTTTAGGAGAAGAAAGTGAGAAGGAAGAGGTTTGAGATCTGTGTGATCGAGTTCGATTGCTGCTAGTGTTTTTTTAAGTGATCAGAGATTGCTGAAGGTGTTGGTGAGTGAGGAATTTAGTTGTTTTTTAAAGAAGAGAAGGAATTCATTGTTTCTAGTATGAAAATGGATGAAAAAAGAACCAGTGAGTGTCAAAGAAAGTTGTAGCTTGCAGATCAGGGGTTGGTGCTCCTTCCAGTGGGTGCTGGAAAATGCTTGGGGTGGTAGCTCCATTCATTTGTAGTTGATAAATCAGGGATTTGTAGCTTCCTGCTGGTTGTATCCCTAGAATTGTAATAGCAAGTTGTAGCTTGCCTTATGAATGAATTGAACAGTGGTTCTGGAAATTTACTTATTTTGTGTGTTCCATTAAGATAGTTAATTCCTATTATGATGAATTACTGAAGAATTTAACGATGTTTCAATAATATTGCACAAAGTAAAAGAAAGTTGTTAATTGTTAAAATTCTTACAACACTGATTCACCCCTCGCTCAGTATTTTCATAGTTTCCAACAATTGGTATCAGAGCAACTTACTTCAGATCAATTTAACAGTTGGAAGAAAGATCAAGGACCATGGAAAACTAGGAAGGAGGTTATACCAATAGGGCACCTATGTTCAATGGAACAAACTATGTTTTGGAAAGTGAGGATGAAGACTTACATTCAATCACTTGGAGCTTATGTGTGGGATGTTGTGGAAGAAGCATATCAAAGACCTCCAACAGTGGTTACCAAAGATCAGAAGTTGGAGTTCACATGCAATGCTAAAGCAATGAATTCTCTACTTCTTGGCTACCTAAATTAGAGCATGTGAAAGTAATGGATTTCACATATGCCAAAGCTATATGGGATAAAATGAGCAACTGCTATGAAGGAGACAACAAGGTAAAGAAAGATAAACTCCAAGGTTATAGGATTCAATTTGAATCTTTAAGCATGCATGATGATGAAGATATTGCAAAGTATTTTTTAAGAGTTGATGAAGTTATGAACACCATAAGAGGGCTTGATGAGCAACTAGATGAAGCTATGGTAGTTCAAAAAGTGCTAGGATCTCTTCATGAAAGGTTTAATCCAAAGTTATCAACCATTGACGAAATGACCAATCTGAGCACTCTCACTCTAGATTAACTACTTGGTATACTCACTTCCTATGAGATGAGATTTTCAAAAGGAATATCTGCAGCGAAAGAATCAACCTTCAAAGAAAAAAATAAGTGCAAGGATGAGCATGATGACTCATGTTGTGAATCAGATGAATAAGAGACCAAATCTATGAGGAAGCTCAAGCAAGGATTATGCAAGTATAAGGGGAATCTACCCTTTAAATGTTTTACTCGTGGCAAAGTTGGTCATTTTGCATCTAAGTGTCCTGAAAAGTAGAAGAAATATTATGATCCTAAAGATAAATTTAAGAAAGTTCATAAGGACAAAAATAAGGATAAGAAGAGAGGTTTCTATGTTTAAGAAGAGAGCTCCTTGGAAAGTGAACTTAGCCAATCCTCATATGAGGACATAGATGATGAGAGACCTAATGAATCTATGCTAATGGCAATAGAAAATATGTAAGTTGAGGGTATTAATTCTGATGATGAAGAGGGAGAAGTCGATCTTGAAGGAGAACTGGTAAGTTCACTTGAGGAAATAGAGAGGCCGAGAAAGAAAAACAAAACCCAGAAGGAATCTTTGATAAAAGAAAAGGTTTAGGCTGTTGAGTCCTTTCTCTTGCAAATAGAAGAAGGTAAGAATATTCATGATTCTTTGAAACAACAAATGAAAGAAAATAATAAAACATGTGAGAGTTTGTAAGGAGAATTCGTGTTGCTGAAGGAGTTGGAGAGGGTTAAAACACAACTTAGTTTCAACCAAAAATTCAAAAAAGGGACTGAAAGTTTGAAAGAAATATTAGAAGAATAATGTGTCTATCATAGTTGTCTTAGATTTGAAGTTGAATCCAGTGCAACAAGAAAATTAAAATTTAGAAAGGAAATTACCTTTGTTCCAGAAGGGATTGCACAACATCAAAAGACAATTACATAGCCAAAGAAAAATCAACATTAGCAAAATAAGAACATTGGCCAAGCAAATCAAACTACCTAGAATTTAGTCCAGCAGAAGACAACCTTCCAGGTACAATGATATTTTCCAAGGGTATTGTTTCACATGCATAAATTATGGTCACAGAGCAACAAATTAGAGAGTCAATCTTTCCTACAGGAAACTCAGATCTAGAAAGAGATTTGAACAGAGACAAAGTATACTCAAGTATAATAATCATTTTAATCCTCTGAATTATATGGTGCAATGTTTTAAATGCCAAATTTTGGGCATATAACAGTCAATTGTAGGCTAAAGGAGAAAAAGACAGAGCTAGTAATTGAGCAAATTAAGAAAAAACCCAAGGCTTGGAAAGAAAAGGAGAAATCAAAGCAATGTACTATTGTGTTGTATGCACCGAATGAAGGGACCCATTGGTATGTGGACAATTTAGGTATGTTCTATGCTAGAGCAATTTATTTAAATTTTCATAGTTAGCAATCACATGAGCATTAAAGTAAATTGCAAATAGAACATAAATATAAATCATAGAAGACAAGCCAAGACAAGAGGACACAAGATGTGGCGCTAGCCAGGGACAAACACCGATGTGGGTAAACCCTTGATCAATTCTTCTTTTATGTTCTTCAAAGTTCAGCAGAGAGAGAGAGAGAGAGAGAGAGAGAGAGAGTACATTTACAACAGAAGCCAACACTTTGACTTTAGATATCGGCAAAGATCAGTTGAAGACATATTGCTTCAACTGATTCTCTCAAGTGACTCATTCACCTATCTTGTCCATTTGCTGCGCCTTACCGTGTAGTACCATCATGCTGCATCATGCATCATCAATTTCCATATATCATTGTCACATCACAGCCATATAAATCATTGTCATACAAGAATCACTTCCATACATCAAGAAACATTGTCCAAATATCACTAAAGTCGCTGCCCAAACATTATTGTCATAGGAACACATATCTCTTCCATATATCATCTCCATTCATCACTGCGACTTGACTCTTCATGACTGCAGCCTCATGTCCTTATGATTGCGGCTTCCTTTACTGCCTAAACATATCCTCTACAGTTGCGTTGTATATCTTTCCATTACAACGTGTATATCATTGATAGCGTATATGCTCCTCTATGTACAACGACACAAAGGCATCCATTGACTTCGATTAGGGCTGCTTAGAACAACGTATTAGTTCATGACTGCGTTCTCCATCAGGGCATCATCATACTAGGCCAGCGTAATCCATAGTGTATCTCCTTCTCCAAAAACCCAAGACGTGGAGAGGAGATCACTTAAAGAGAGTTACCAAATGACTTCAAATCTTCTTATATTTATACCAAAACGTATAGGTTGAATAGACATGAAGTTTGGGCTTCTTTAGCCTACATAAGTTGCTGGTCGGCTAGATAATAAATCCATAATTAAAATAAATTCATATCTCCATAAATACTTATCGGAATCGGATGATATTTAGGTCAATCCTACACCTCTCGACGAGAGGGATCCAATAAAAATATCAGCTGCCATAAATAAGCTGACCCACGTGGAGTTTGGCCCTAGTTGCCAATTTAACACAATGGATGTTCTGGGCACATGTTAGGAGACAAAAGGAAGTTTTTGACTTGGAAACCAGTTGACAAAGGTAATGTGAGTTATGGATACAATGCTCCAGGAAAAATAATTGCAAAAGGGATGACTAGTCTATAAAATGGAAAAGGTAAAATGGGTTGAACCATAACCTACTTAGTGTATCTCATATGTGTGATCAAGACTATGATATGATCTTTAAATCCAAAAACTGTCAAATGAAGTCTACAAGCACAAGTGAGATAGTTATTGAATCTATGAGAATAGATAATAACGTCTATGTGCTCAAAGAGAGTTGATTATGACATAAAATACTTGGACATCTGAACTTTGATAAGATAGTCAAGCTTAGCAAGAAAACTATTGTCAAGGATTTGCCCAGGCTTTCAAAACTAGAGAATACAATTTGCAAATATTTCCATTTGGAAAAGCAAGCTCGATTTCCATTCAAATCAAAAGAAAATGTGCCATTAAAGCCATTGCAACTGGTACACATGGATCTTTGTGGTCCATCCAAAACGAAATCACCCACAGGTAAATTATATTTTGTGCTAATAATTGATGATTTTAGTAGGATGATGTGGGTTGCCTTCCTTAGAGAGAAATCGAAAGCTGTTGAGAAGTTCAAATAGTTTAAAGCCATGGTTTAGAATGAAATTGATTGCAAAATCAAAAGCATAAGGTCAAATAATGGAGGTGAGTTCACTTCAAAATAATTTGATGATTTTTTTAGAACTAATGGCATCAAAAGAAAATTTACAATAATAGAGACTCCCCAACCAAATGGTGTAGCAAAAAGAGCAAACAAAATAGTGCAACAATTAGCCAAATCCATGATGAACAAAAAAACTGTTCAGCAGAGGTTTTAGGAAAAAGCTATTCACACAACAATGGTTATCCTACATAAAGCTCATTTTAGACCAAACAATGATAAAACTCCCTATGAGTCATGACATGGTAGACCTGCAACAGTCAAACACTTCTGAGTCTTTGGTAGAAAATGCTACATCAAGAGAAATGATGAGAAACTTGGCAAGTTCAATGCAAGATCAGATGAAACTATGTTTCTTGGATACTCACACAACAACAAAGGATACAAATGCTATAACAAAAACACCAAGAGGATCATTAACTGCATTGATGTAAAGGTGGATGAATGCATTGAGAAAAAATAGAAACAACCAATAAAATCTAGTTCCGAGGAACAAATGATCAATAATGAAGAATACGTTGAGTCTTTTGTAGAAGAAGACATTGAAGAACCCTCTAATCCTCAAGCCAAAGATCCCTCAAGGTATGTACGAAAACACCACCCAGTTGATTAGATTGTTGGTGAATTAAATATTGTTGTGCAGACAAGAAGGAAACTACTAAATCCCCCTACATAAGCACATGTTACCTTGTTGTCCATGGAGGAACCAAAGGATATTTTATAAGCCATTAAAAACCAATATTGGTTAAGAGCAATGAGTGAAGAATTTTACCAAATAGAGAAAAACCAGACTTGGGCACTTGTTCCAAGACCTGCTAATAAGAATGTCATTGGCACAAAGTGAGTTTTCAAGAATAAATTGAATGACCATGGAGAAGTGGTAAGAAGGCTTGGATTTTGATGAAACCTTTACTCATGTTGCTGGATTAGAAGCAATAATAATGTTTTTGGCATTTGTTTGTTTTAAAAAAATTCAAAATATCTCAAATGGATGTCAAATATGTTTTTTCTCAATGGAGAACTACAGGAGGAAGTGTATATAGAACAACCAGAAGGTTTTTAGCTAATAGAGAAACCATATTATGTTTGTAGACTCAAGAAGTCCTTGTATGGTCTCAAACAAGCCCCTAGGGCATGGTATTCATAGCTAGAAAATTACCTACTCAAGTGTGGGTTTAAAGAGGTGAAACAAACATCAAATTATATGTCAAAAAAAAGGATGGAAAACTTATTGTGGTGGTAGTATATGCTGATGATATCATCTTTTCCAGTGATACAAATTTTCTAACCAATGATTTTGTAGCTGATATGAAGGCCGAATTCGAGATGTCCATGCTTGGAGAGCTTTCCTAATTTATTGGATTGTAGATTGCAAAAATCCCAAAGGAATATTCATCTCTCAAAGAAAGTATCCTAAAGAAGTGTTGAAGAAATTTGGCATGGAAGAATGCTCTTTAGTGAGCACTCCAATGGTGACATGTTGCAAGATTAGCAAGATGGATGAATCTCTAGCAGTGGACCAGAATTTATATTGATCCATCATTGGTATCCTCTTATATTTGATAGCTTCAAGACCAAACATCATATAGGTTGTTGCTATAGTTGGAATATTTCAAGAAACTCCCAGACAGCCATCTATTAGTAGCCAAGATAATTCTCAGATATCTCATAACAACAATGGACTATGGATTGTAGTACCCCAGAGGTAAATATTTTTCATTTACTATTTATACAGATGTTGATAGGGCAGGAGATGTAGATGATCAAAAGAGCACGACTGGTGGTGATTTCTTTCTCAGAGAAAGTCTAGTTTCCTAGTTGTGCAAGAAGCAAGCTTCCATTTCCTTATCTACAATTAAAGCATAATATATTGCAACAACTTCTTGTTGCACTCAAATATCATGTATTAAGAAAACCTTGCATGATGTAAAAGTGTTCTATGATCACCCTATTCCCATTATTTGTGACAACACAAGTACAATCAGTATGTCAAAGAATCCAAGTTTTCACTCTAAAACAAAACATATCCCCATCAAGTATCATTTCTTGAGAGAGAAAGTTGCAACTCAGATTGTGAAGCTGGAGTATGTTCCTACCAAGGAGAAAGTTGTTGATATCTTCACTAAGTCACTTCCTAGAGAACAATTTGAGTATTTGAGGAAAATATTGGGAGTTGTGCCTCTTGCCTCCCTCCACTAACTCTTCCTTAAGAGGGAGAAAAGAAACTATTGCATTTTCAACATCTAAAGGTGAAGCTTCCAGGTCCACAAGATCAACATGAAAATGAAATATTGTTGATAGATGGAGTATGGTGATAGGGGTATTATGATGGTGTCTTTTCCATTGATGTCAAAGGGGGAGAGACCAATAATGATCAAACAAAATGAAGGAAACATGGTGTATGGTCAAGCACAAAAATAATACCAGCAGCCATACCACAACAACATTAAGGACAAGAGAAGTGCATCTTAGGGGGAGCAGTACTTAAAGGACTTGTTTGAATTTAGTGTTGCCATCAATGCCAAAGGGGGATATTATTGAAATATGTTTTCATTGATGGCAACAGGGTGATGGAAACAAAGTGGTCATTGATGTAAATAGGTGGCACAAGTGTGACAGTGTTAGAAATTAAATTAACAGAGGAATGAAATACATAAAATATTGTGGAAACACAAATACAGAAACATAAAAAAAAGGGACACCGATATACGTAGTTCACCTAAATTGGGCTACGTCCACGGAGAAAAAACCAATACTTCCTTTTATATTATCCAGTAAAATGAAGAGATACAACCTACAACATATCTGCTATAATTTCCTCTTCTCTCTCACGTAGTCTCCTCTCTCTCTCTCTCATAGAATAATAATCCACAATTGCAATACAATTCCCTCATATAAACCAAGGGGGTGCCTTCTAGGGGAAAAAACCCCTAAATTAACATAACTTCTATCGTAAGATCATCCACCTAAGGAACAACACAGATTGACTACGAAATTACAATATTTTACAAGGCAAATTTTCTTATATTTTTAGCTTCAGGGCGTTGCTCCTGAACCCTCGCCGGGGGGGGGGGGGGGCTCATAAAGTCACCACCATCCCCCCCTAGACCCCCATGATGTTGATTAAATGGGCGATGTTTCTGCCTTGATATAAATAAGGATCCAACGTGAGTGAAACAAAAACCTTTGAACAATTAGGAATATAATCAGGCTCCACAACCAACACATAGAATATTAGAAGTAGGTGAAACCCACTCAGATGAGAAGAGCTATGTAATAAATTTCCAGTGGTATATGGAAGTATGAAAATGGCCTCTTGGATTGAAAGATAGATCCAGTCAAAGTTTTGTGACCTTAACTCCAGATAGCAGAGTTAAAATATGTTAGGGTGAGCCTTTGCTGCGTAGCCAAAGTTTTCTTAAGTGTCAAACTCAACGATAAGGTTGGAAGAGCCTCTATGCGAAGCTCTGGGCATACGAGGTCAAAAATGTAGCAACTGGAAGAGTTTTCATTGGCCCAGGGGAGCCCACATGACATCCTGGTTTGACAGTGATAGCTTGATGGGTTCACCTCACATAACCCTTTTGGCACACAAAAGGGATGGACCAGGAGATGGACGCCAGGACACAACAAAAAATATCCAACCAATAGGAGTTGAGTGGAGGAGCACACTTCGACAGCTCAATGCCCTAAGGGCTACGCCGAAGGAATTACAAAGCGACACATAACAAAGAGACGAGCCGACATAAGGATATAAGGACTAAGCACTGAGAGATAAGCATCAGTCTAGGCAACAACATTTTGACAACACTTGAGACGAAAGTCTTAGTGGCCACGGGAGGTGGTTTCCCATACCACCGATCGTGTAGATCAAAAATGTAGAACCACTCTGGGGTAACCCCTTTGAATACCACAAACTACACATGAGTGGTGTCAAGGGCAGTTCTTGAACCAGGTGGTTTTTGAAAAAACAAAATAACAAAGAAAATGGCCACAAAACCAAAAGTCTGGAGACCCTTTTTCTCTCCCCTAGAAGGATAAGTGGAAACATGTGGATGGTCGGTGGTGATGTCAGCACGACACCCAATGGGAGGTTGACATGTGGCATGCATATTCAACATATTTGGGCACCTAGTGGACACATGGACCAATCATTGAGCGACATGTAGCACAGGTGACGTCAGTATGACATCATCCCATTGGTTAGATCCCAATAAGTTGTTAATGGTGTGAAATTTAAAGATCTAGGTAGTGAGAGCTGGAACACGTCGACGTTGAAAGCTAGGCAGTGAAAAACCAGTGAGAAGCGAGCCAATAGGAACCCACAGGACAAATCATCCCGCTAGATGGATCCCGAAGTTTGTTAAGAGATCACAAGAGAAGTTACCAAGAAACAGGCACCGGGTCATGGAGGCGTGCAACATAAATCAATTGAAGCATAGGATGGCGGTCCCCATGGGACACAATGAGATGACGACATGACCCTTGTGGGTGAATAAAGGGGAACACAAACAAAGCACCAAATAGGGAGAGGTACGAGCTAATTTCCCGCACAAGGTTCCATGCAGCTGTTAGAGAATTGAGGGCATGAAGGTTAAAAAGAGTCGTAAAGGCTATTAGAATGGCTAAGTGCCGACTCTTGGTCATTTTGTGTGGAAGCAAAACCAATGGTTCAGATCCATTAACAAAGAGATCTGGCCTGCGAAGGGCTCAAAAGGGATTAGCGCCTAAAAACCTAATCTGTGATCGTGGGGACTTGGTCTTATGGTAGGAAAATAGGTAAGGGAGCTGAGAAAAGGTACTAAAGGAAAAAAGTGGTAGAATTATCATTTTGGCAACAAATTTGACAGTTAAGCTGAATTTAACTATAGATAAAAATAATGAAGCCCTGCTAAAACCTGTTAGAAAGAGAGAATTGCTAAAATCAGTAAAAGAACTTAGTTTAGCTCGTAGAAAAAGGTCGTTGAAGGTCGATAACTTGGTGAACACAACTAGAGGACTGAAATGAATAGGACAAAAGGAAAAAAATAAGAATGCATGCAACAATCAAAAGAAAAAGAAGCCAAAAATTATTTATAAGTAGTCTTGAGAAAATAAGTTTAAGAGAAGGAAGTGAGAAGGAAGAGGTGTGAGATCTGTGTGATTGAGTTGGATTGATGATGGTGTTTCTTTTAGTGATTAGAGATCATTGAAGGTGTTGGTGAGTGAGGAATTTTTTTTTTTTGAAATCAAAGAAGGCATTCATTGTTTATAGTATGAAAATGGATGAAAAATGAACCAGTGAATGTCAAAGAAGTTGTAGCTTGCAGATCAGGGGTTGGTGCTAGAAAATACTTGGGGTTGTAGCTAATAAATCAGGGAGTTGTAGCTTCCTGTTGGTTTTTACAAGAGAATTGTAACAACAAGTTGTAGCTTTCCTTTTGAATGAATTGAACAACAATTTCAAAAATTTGCTTCTTCTGTGTGTGTTCCATTGAGATAGTTGATTCCTATTATGCTTATGAACTACTAAAGTATTTAATGGTGTTCCAATATTCTTGCACAAACTAAAAGAAAGTTGTTAATTGTTAAAATTCCTATAATACTGATTCATCCCCCATCTAAGTATTGTCCTGGTTTCTAACACATGTCTATTGTTCCTAAACCTGCTCTTCATCAACATCATTATGTCTCAAATCTTGATACCTATTTCGTGTTGTTGATGAGGGATACATCAAGGCCCTCATGCGATGGGTCACTTCCTATCGACATTAGCTCATTATCCAGAAAGTTGAATTAGAAACCCCCTTCAGTACCTTGGAGCTTGCATACATCAATGGAAACTTTCCTCGCTCTCAACAACAAGTCCTCATCATTGGCCTTCGACTGAAAGATTATGTGTGGTGTTCGACTTCAGCTCATCCATTCATGCCACATAGATTGTACTATAGCACCTTGAGAGACAATATCATCAGTGTGTTGAGAAATTGAAACAAGAAATACGAGTTTAAATTTTTCCTTGAATTTAAACTGAGAATTAAAATAGAATTCTATTCTCATAGCAACTTGTAAATAGTTAATTAAGTTTAATTAACTTAATTATCTTAGGAATTTCAAGTTGGAAGTATTTTGGAAGTCATGTATATGTTCTCCCTAAATTCTAGGGGTCCATTATGAGTTTAGATTGGGTTGTAATTAGATAACTCAGTTTACTGAGTTATAGACAGTTAAACTATTTCTAACTATTTGTTGAACTAGTAGAGGATTAATAGTTAGTTAGTGCATTGGTGCATCCACAGGTGCTACTCTAGATAACTAAATATTCTCTCATCAGAAACTCATGCATGTCAGTTCTGAGAAAGAACTAGTTGAGACTAGAGTGCAGGGACAATGTACTATTAGTTGTATGATTTACTGAGTTGTATAGATCATGCATGCAATGAGGAAGAGGACCTAGATTGGATTGCGCAGTTTTGGAAGCACTGGATTCTGATTAATATGGGCTATTCATCCTAGGAATTGTACAAGGAAACAGGGGCTTGGCAGGCAGTGGAAATTGGCTAAGTGTTGGCTAAGAGTGGGTTTGTGAGGTAGAGAGAGTTGAGCATACTTGTGCAGAAATGTTCTAGTGAGAAAAATCTTTGTATCTTCACTCATATTTCTGATTAATGAAATACAGATAGGTGGGGTTTTGATTAGTGGCTTTCCCCAGAAAAAACTTATTGTGTTATGTGCCGTTGATTTGTCTTCTTCTTGTTCATATTGTTTTCGATCTATTGGCTTCTGCTGGTTGAAAGTAGAAGTAGAGTCTTGTCTCTTGTTTTAGTAGATTACACGAGCTTGTGAATTTATAGGAAATTCTACATGGTATCAGAGGCGAAGACATTATACTAGAGGATATTTCGAAGTTTTGAGTTTTGGGTTACAACTGAAATTTGAATTTGCAATACATACTTTAGGATCGACAGATGTCATTCTACGATTTGCGGCTCGAGTATGCCTTGGAAGGTAGCTCAAATTATATATCCTGGAATGAAAGAATGGAGGCTATGCAGGAGGATAAGGGCTTGAAGGAATTCGTTGATCAATACATTCCTAAGCCAACATCATCGGATGCACAGAATCTGGCTGAATGGAAGAAGTGTGTGGTGAAGGTGAGGCGGATAATCCTTGAGGGAGTTTGAGACCACATTTTCTCGAGTCTCCATGGCAAGGAAACTCCGTATGTTATATGGAAAGAATTGATGAACTTGTATCAGAACAACAGTGACCAAAGGAAATTGGCACTGAAGGACAAATTGTGAAAAATCAAAATGGAGAAAGGCGAGAGTATTCCAAAATACTTGACCAAGGTCACTCAATGTTGTGATGACCTTGGAAGTATTGGAATCACGGTTGTCAAGGATGATATGGTGAATATTTATCTTCTGGGACACCCAAAGGTTTGGCATAGTTTTGAGGACTTTGTCAATGGTCAGGAGAAGTTGCCAGATTGGGAATGATTGTGGTCGGATTTGATGCAGGAGGAGATCAAGAGGAACACCATGGATGGCTCTTCATCAAAGACTAATGATGAAGAGAAATGTGCCTTAGCAATTAAGGCGAAGAAAGGGAAAGGGAAAGCTTCCCATTCAAAATCGGATTCTTGTCATGGAGGTAAGAAGAAAGACATGGCAAAAGTGAAATTGATTGTCATGCGCTGGGACACTTTGCTACAAATTTTCTGCTCAAGAAGTCCAAGAAGAAGTCCTCAAGAGGAGTGGTGGGTGAGGCTTTGGTCTGCCAATTTGAAATGGAATTTTCCCTCATTGCATGCATGTTGTCATCAATGATGGGAAGTGTATGGTACTTAGACAATGGTGCTTCATTCCACATGACTGGAAACAAGGAGTAATTCAGTGACCTGGAGGAGAAATATCCCTAGATGCATATCGAGATGGGTGACGATGGGAGGTATAGTGCCACTAGATTGTGCATGGTTACTTTTCAGAGGAAGCATGGGGCTCCACTCACCTTGAAGAATGTTATGTTTGTGCCCGGGCTGAAGAAGAACTTGGTATCCATTTCCATGCTTGAGGATAGAAGCTATGATGTGATCTTATTGAAAGGAAAGGCATTCCTTTGACACATAACCACGGGTCAAGTAAAGAAGATAAGGATTTGGGTGAAGAGTCTCTGTAAGCTGGAGGTAGAGGATTGTGCTTCTTTGAGCATGAAAGTAGAGATGGTGCAAAACTGATACGTTGGCGAGTTGTGGCACATGGATTGGGTCACTTGCATCATGGGGCTTTGAATATCATGCATTAGATCTCCAAGGTTTTCCCAAAGGTACACTAGAGAAAGTTGATACATGGAGGGGTGTACTTTGGGTAAATACACCAAGTCTTCCTTTCACGACAGAGACAGTTGAGCAGAGAGTATTCTAGAGTGAGTCCATTCAGATGTGTGTGGACCATTCTTGACAACATCCACGACAAACATAGGTATTATGTTCTATTTGTTTATGACTTTTCTTGAAAATGGTGGATATTTTTCATGTAGAAAAGGGATCAAACCTTCACAAAGTTTTGTGAGTTTAAAGCACTAGTGGAGAAAGAGTTGGGCAAGAAGGTTAAATCTCTGCGAAGTGATAATGGTGGGCAATAAGGTTAAAGCTCTACGGATTATGTCTCAAACGAATTTAAGGACTTCTGTGCAGCAGAAGGGATTAAACGAGAGTTTGACGACACCCCATAACCCTCAGCAGAATGGGGTGGATGAGAGGATGAAAAGAAGCATAGTAGGGGTAGTGAGGGCGATGTTTCTGTTGGCATTATGGCTAAAGTGTTGTCCTTGATGGCAACTTATACAGGTGATAGATCCCAGTACAACAGGTCAGTAGCAGAGATTGATGATCAGCTCTCAAATAATGAGGAAAATAAGAAGTACGCAGGTACACCGTACAAAAGCTGCGGACCCATAGGAATATCATAGATAAAGTGCGTACATACCCGCAGGTACACCATGTAAAAGGTGCGGACCCTAGTTCACGCACTTTCATGCAGTGAAAAAGTATTCTCACGTGGGAATCCAATGATGGACCATAGTATTTAGCCCGACGTATTTGATCCTATGGTTTGGTCAGTGGTATTGTTTTATATTATTATTATTATTATTGAGCCCCATGATTTTGGGCCTCTTGTTTTGGTTATCTATGGTATTGATCCATGATTTTAGGAAGAGCTTGCCTATATAAAGAAAAGGAGATCATTTGGCTAGACACTTGTGAAAGAAGAAGATCTTAAGAGAAGCTAGATCTGAAATTCTAGTGATGGGTTTGTGAGAGATAGCTAGATCTAAATCAAGGAGAAACATGAAGGTTACAAGTCGGATCTACTAATGGGTTGATATCTCCTCGGCGCATGTTCAGATCTGTAGATCTGATAGTCTGGGTTATCCTTGAAGTCTGAAAATTGTCTATATCCGCAGGAACGCAAGTGCAATGAAAGAAAAGTGCGGAGATACGCAGGCTCAGAAGCGTTACAGGTGCGCAGATACGCAGGCGCAGAAGCGCTGCAGGTGTGCGGTTCGCAGGCCCAGAACTGCAGAAGGTGCGGAGGTGCGCAGGCATTCCATTAGACACAGAGCGGAGGTGCGCAGGAAGTCCGTGAGACACAGTGCGGGTGTACGCAGGAAAGCAGTTGGAAATAGTGCGGATGTACACAGGAAAGCAGTTGGAAATAGTGCGGATGTACGCAGGTGTTCTATGGGTGAAGCTATGGACTGTTCATGAAATCTATTTAGTTGCCCCTGTTTATTATTGTTGTGTTTTGGGTTTTGAAGTGATGTTTGGTTTCTGGTATTAAGTTCTGATAACAGCAGTATGAGAAGTGATTGATTAAATGTTTATACATTGATGGATGAATGGATCAGGTTCTTATTGACTCATTTTATGTGATCTGATGGACTAGATCTGGTTGATGACTCACTTGTATATGTATTGATCTAGTGCTTGGGTAATTCAGAAGGTTGTTTGATTATGAGCTTCAATGTTGTTGTTGGGCCCAGTATGAAAATTGGATGAAATGTGGCCTTTCAGATTATGTATTGTGCTTCAGTGTATCCAGTCTGAAAATTAATGAAACGTGGTACCTGGAGGAGAGAAGATTGTAGGTCAGCACCTACGTACTAGTATCTAAGCTAGTACAAGAGCTAAAGGAAATCTTTGGAGCATTGTAGCAGGTAGTAGCCTACGTACTAGTAAATGGATCGGCTAGTACAAGAGAAAAGGGGGTTGTAGCTCCCGTACTGGTATAAGACTGCACCAGTACAAAATATTGTAAAAGGATTTTCTTATTAAGAAGAAGATTGAGATGACTTGCAGCAGGTGGTTTTCTCCCGCATTGGGTTTCCACCTTATATCATGGTGTTCATGTGTGTGCCTTATGTGTGATGATCTACTCTATGTTACTGCATCTGTTAACTAATAACATGGTTGATAATGTTCTAATGCACTCATTGAAGATCAATTAACTTAATCATAAGAAGTTGTGGAAGTAGAATATATGAATCTAATTATGGAAGTGAAAAAGTTTTATTAATGTGATAATACTGATTCACCCCCCCTCTCAGTATTATTTCCAACAATTGGTATCAGAGCAGGTCCTTTGATAGAAGCTTGATCGCTTGAAGGAGATCCGTGGAACAATGGGAAAGAAGCTTAAGAAGAAAGCACCTAAGAAAAAGAAGTCATCTCAGAAGAACTATGACAGTGGGAGAATCGATTGGGGATTAGGTATAAGAAGCTCTTCAGATTCAGAATCAGATTCAGAATCATTATCAGGTATGAATATATTATCCTCTGATGTTCCAGCTATCTTTCCTTTTGGAAGAGATGAAAGTGATAGCGAAACTACTGAATTTGCTCTTATGGGTGAACAAGAAAGATATCAAATAGAGGCAGAATTTAAAAGGCTGACAGACAAAATTAGAGATCAACAAGATCTATTGAACAAAAGGGAATGTGACTTCAAAGAAGAAGCTACCAAACTAAAGGCCCAACTAGAAGAAGGAAACAAGGTAAGAAAACTACTCAAGGACAAGGAAGACCAATGTCAAAAATTGCAGCATGAAGTGACATCATTAAGAAAAGAAGTCAACGAAAGAAGCACAACCATCAAGAAACTCAAAGATAGATCCAGCTACTATGAAAATCTTGAAGCTACAATCCTCTCACTAAAGGAAGATCTTGAAGAATCAAAGAAGCAGAATGAAGATCTGCACCAAGCAATTAAAAAACAAGACAACGAAGTCATCAGCTTAAAATCCCAGCTGGAAAGTGCCTTCAGAGTTCGTCAAATGCAGCAGGATCTGAATGAAGAACAAGAAAAGGAGATTCTCAAACTAAGGGAACAAATGGAAGAAGGAAGGAAAGCTAAAGAAGATTTGAAAAAGAAATCTCTTGAAAAGGAAGAACAACTTCAGGTTGAGGTAAATATCTTGAAAGGTAAATTAGAAGAAAAGGATAAGCTTTTACGATTTCAAGATAGTTCTAAATTCTTGGATGATATTCTTAGTAGTCAAAGGTCTCCTGCTATAAAGACTGGTCTTGGTTTCCATGAATCTGTTGAAGGTGAACCTAGTTCACAAGGTGAGGCAAGGAACTCTAAAGAGAAATCTAAAGTGATCAACGAAGAAATGAAAGATCAATCTCATCATCAACCAAGGAAAGAGATTCCTCAAAGAAAATCCTTTACTCCTCCTATGAATAATGTTGAATGTTATGTATGTCATAATCTTGGACATGTTGCAGCTAGATGTAGAAGAAGAAGGGTTCAAGACCATTATGCAGAAAGATCATCACATTCAAGGTACTTTAATGGATATTGCTTTGCTTGCAATATGTATGGTCATAAATCTACTGACTGTTACAGGAGGAATATGAAACATGTAAGATGTTATGCATGCAACAAGCTTGGACATATAGCTAAGGAATGCAAGAACAAAGTGTGGGCACCATATCAAAAGGAGAAAATGTCATCATCAAGCTTGAAGATATGGAGGAAAAAGGAAGTACAGTCAGAAAAAGGCAGCACAACACAACGTACAGACATACCAGAATCAGAGGGAGCTGAAAGTACAAAACTTCAGTGTCCTAAATCTCATATGCAAATTCCATAAAGGGAAGTGGCGTATATACGCGAGCTGGATACTGCACAATCGCGTATATGATTGTTTGAAGAAAGGCAGTAGGGAAAGTGAAGTTGGAAGTGAATCTATGAAGTGTGATCTCTCGAGCACAAGATCAGATCTGGGAATCTGACTGTCAGTAGCACAGAGGAGGACTGTTAATTGGGTTCTAATCAGAGGTACGCAGACCATTCACTGTGAAAGTGCGAGGGTACGCAGCGCAGCAATGGTCCTGGTGCGTAGGTACGCGGCGACATAGGAGGTCGAGCTGCGAAGGTACAGTATAAGTGCGCAGCGTAACAAAAGGGCACATGCGGACGGACGCGGCGAGACAGAAGAAGCGGTGCGGAGCAAGATCGGAGGTACGCGGCGTGATAGAAGGAAAACCTGCGAAGGTACATAGAAGTACGCGGCGCGATAGATGCAAAGAATGCATGGCCACAGTAGTAGTACGCGGCGTAATTGATGGCACAGGTGTGTGGGTACGCGCTGTAGTAGAAGGCTGTCTGCGTGAATACGCAAAAACACAGAAAGTGAAGTGCGGGGATACGCAGAGGCGCGGAAGGTGACGTGCGGAGCCACACAGGCCATATAATGAGAAACTGCGGACTTGTCTTAAGGCATTTATTGGCTGACTTTTCTTGTTGATAAGATCTGACAGATGGCACCAATTTAGGGGGAGCATATGTTTTTAATGCATTGTTGGCATTATGGTTAATAGTCCTTGGTGATGAAGATTATATGGCTAAATGATATATCTTGCTATGATGTGGTTATGAGTTGTCCATCTCATATGATTCTTGGATTTACATAGTTGATTTTCAGATCAGATTTATGGTTGATTCTCTGATGCTACATATCTGGTGCTTACATGGTGATCTTCATAAGGATAAGAAGAATTATGATGCAAGATTCGTATTGTTCTTGGCACATATGAGGATTGTTAGCTGGATACATGGGTGATTATTCAAAGTCGCATTGTTGGAGACATGATGATTATGAGCTCTTACCTATATGATGATAGGTTGTCTCATACATATGTTGATTGATGCAGATATTCCCAAATGATGATCTGGATGACTTTGGTGTTTCTCCTTATGATAAAAGATGTTATGGAGCAGATCATATAGTATTGTTGCTGATGTTTATCTTAGGTGATTGGTCTCTGTTATAAATGTCATATCACGACTCATGTGTCTCTATCTATTGTAGTCATCTCTTCAGGTCATGTAACGGCCTATGTTGGTTTCCCCACTATGCCTGGGATGAATGATGTTATTCTTTTATGTTATCATATGTAAACTTTTGGTATATCACCATTGTGATGGGAGATAGATGTATGTATGAGTCTTTGGTGATAGGAAGGTCTTTTATGATATATAGAGTCATGTTCTTCTTGTAGAACATCTTTTTGCAGACCTTGCTTACAGTCAGGGGGAGCTTGAGCATGAACAACACTATATAGCAGAGCAGACATTTCAGCTTGTTCTCAGAAAGAGCATTATCAGATTGGTGCACCATGGCATATACAAAGGGGGAGCTCATTCAGAGACTTCAGCAGATCTGGTTTATAGTCAAGAGGAGCATGTTCTTAGGGGGAGCAAAACCCTTTGCCCTTGATGTCAAAGGGGGAGAGTGATTTGGTGTTGTTGCCATCAAGTCCAAAGGGGGAGATTGTTGGCATTATGATGCATGTGTTGTACTTGATGGCAACCCACTCATAGAAGAACATCTCACTTATATACATTCAGATGAATCTACAGAAGAGATATCAGATGTAACATAATTCATGGATGCAGGACAGTTCAAAGGAATCAAATGACAAGTTCTTAGTATGACAAGTAAGCTTTGCCATCAAGTCCAAAGGGGGAGATTGTTGGCATTATGGCTAAAGTGTTGTCCTTGATGGCAACTTATACAGGTGATAGATCCCAGTACAACAGGTCAGTAGCAGAGATTGATGATCAGCTCTCAAATAATGAAGAAAATAAGAAGTACGCAGGTACACCGTACAAAAGCTGCGGACCCGCAGGAATATCATAGATAAAGTGCGTACATACTCGCAGGTACACCATGTAAAAGGTGCGGACCCTAGTTCACGCACTTTCATGCAGTGAAAAAGTATTCTCACGTGGGAATCCAATGATGGACCATAGTATTTAGCCCAACGTATTTGATCCTATGGTTTGGTCAGTGGTATTGTTTTATATTATTATTATTATTATTGAGCCCCATGTTTTTGGGCCTCTTGTTTTGGTTATCTATGGTATTGATCCATGATTTTAGGAAGAGCTTGCCTATATAAAGCAAAGGAGATCATTTGGCTAGACACTTGTGAAAGAAGAAGATCTTAAGAGAAGCTAGATCTGAAATTCTAGTGATGGGTTTGTGAGAGATAGCTAGATCTAAATCAAGGAGAAACATGAGGGTTACAAGTCGGATCTACTAATGGGTTGATATCTCCTCGGCGCATGTTCAGATCTGTAGATCTGATAGTCTGGGTTATCCTTGAAGTCTGAAAATTGTCTATATCCGCAGGAACGCAAGTGCAGTGAAAGAAAAGTGCGGAGATACGCAGGCGCAGAAGCGTTGCAGGTGCGCAGGCGCAGAAGCGCTGCAGGTGCGCAGGTTCGCAGGCCCAGAACTGCAGAAGGTGCGGAGGTGCGCAGGCATTCCATTAGACACAGAGCGGAGGTGCGCAGGAAGTCCGTGAGACACAGTGCGGGGGTACGCAGGAAAGTAGTTGGAAACAGTGCGGATGTACGCAGGTGTTCTATGGGTGAAGCTGCGGACTGTTCATGAAATCTATTTAGCTGCCCCTGTTTATTATTGTTGTGTTCTGGGTTTTGAAGTGATGTCTGGTTTCTGGTATTAAGTTCTGATAACAGCAGTCTGAGAAGTGATTGATTAAATGTTTATACATTGATGGATGAATGGATCAGGTTCTTATTGACTCATTTTATGTGATTTGATGGACTAGATCTGGTTGATGACTCACTTGTATATGTATTGATCTAGTGCTTGGGTAATTCAGAAGGTTGTTTGATTATGAGCTTCAATGTTGTTGTTGGGCCCAGTATGAAAATTGGATGAAATGTGGCCTTTCAGATTATGTGTTGTGCTTCAGTGTATCCAGTCTGAAAATTGATGAAACGTGGTACCTGGAGGAGAGAAGATTGTAGGTCAGCACCTACGTACTAGTATCTAAGCTAGTACAAGAGCTAAAGGAAATGTTTGGAGCATTGTAGCAGGTAGCAGCCTGCGTATTAGTAAATGGATCGGCTAGTACAAGAGCAAAGGGGTTTGTAGCTCCCGTACTGGTATAAGACTGCACCAGTACAAAATATTGTAAAAGGATTTTCTTATTAAGAAGAAGATTGAGATGACTTGCAGTAGGTGGTTTTCTCCCGCATTGGGTTTCCACCTTATATCATGGTGTTCATGTGTGTGCCTTATGTGTGATGATCTACTCTATGTTACTGCATCTGTTAACTAATAATATGGTTGATAATGTTCTAATGCACTCATTGAAGATCAATTAACTTAATCATAAGAAGTTGTGGAAGTAGAATATATGAATCTGATTATGGAAGTGAAAAAGTTTTATTAATGTGATAATACTGATTCACCCCCCCTCTCAGTATTATTTCCAACAGTTTCCTAATCAGAGTCTCCCATTACACTTGTGGGATGAGGCATGGAACACAATGGTTTATTTACAGAAGCGTAGCCCGCATCAAATTCTTGGGATGAAGACACCAAAGGAGGCTTATTCCGGTAAGAGGCCAGATGTTGGTCACTTCAATATTTTTGGGTCATCGGTATATTTCCATGTGACCAAAGATGGATGGAAGAATCTTGAGTTTAAAATAGATTTGGGGATATTTTTGGGGTACACTGATACACCTCACAACTATCGGGTGTACTTTTTTACCAACAAGATGAAAATGGTTCGCAGGGATGTCAGATTCGATGAGGAGAAGGCCATGTGAGTTTCTATTGATAGGGAGATTGAGCTACATGTGGTTGAGGATTTTTTAGCTCCTAATGTTAAGGAACCTTAGATTGATGTGGAGAAGCCACATGCAGAGGATCTAGGAGTGGAGACATCCACTCAGGAAAAGTCTTCCAGAGATGGGAGAAAGCAAGCACCAGAGAGGCGGATAGATTGCTGTCGGATGCTAGAGAGAATGTGGGAGCACCCACATCAAATCACAGACATAGGATGTCACCTGACAAGTGCACTGGATACATGGATCTTATGAGTGCATGCGTTGTGACAGAGCCATCTTCCTTTGAGGAAGCAGTGCAACAGCTGGTTTGGGTTGATGCCATGGTGGAGGAGTATGACTCCATAGTTCATAACAGTGTTTGGGATGTGGTCCGAAGACCAGAGAATAAGTCCATGGTGAACTCCTGTTGGCTTTACAAGGTAAAGCAAGCTGCAGATGGTAGTCTGGAGAAGCATAAGGCTATATTTGTGGCCCATGGATTTTCATAGGTAGGGGGGATTGAATATGATGAAACCTTTGCTCTTGTTGCAAGGTACTCGTTGATCAGATCTATATTGGCACTATCAGTGCAGATGGGTTGGAAGATACATCAGATGGATGTGAATATAACCTTCCTTAATGGCATGATTGAGGAAGAGGTGTACATAGAGCAGCCTGAAGGTTTTGAGACCTTCGACCATGAGTCACATGTGTTCCTACTCAAGAGAGCATTGTATGGGCTAAAACAAGCACCTCGTACTTGGTACACTAGGATAGATAGATACTTCATCGGTTTGGGCTTCACTAAGAGTGAAGTGGATGTGAACCTGTTCCACATAGTGTTGGAAGGTACAATGTTGATCATTGCACTTTATGTTGATGATTTCATACTGACAGGTGTTGATCAACTGATCAAATCTTGCAAGGAGGACCTTGCAAGAGAGTTTTAAATGAAGGACTTGGGGTTCTTGCATTACTTTTTGGGCAAGGAAGTGTGGTGGGGTGATGGGGAACTGTTGGTGTCTTAAGGAAAGTATGCCAACGAGATACTCAGGAGATTCCGCATGGAGAGATGTAAGCTTATAGAGACTCCTCTAGTTGGTAACTGGAGGAAGGAGGATGCTACTTCGAGAGAGGTAGTGGAAGCTACTGTTTACAGGCAACGTGTAGGTTCGCTCATGTACTTGGTGAACACACGACCAGATTTATGCTATGCAGTTAACCAACTGAGTCAAGCAATGGTTAGGCCTACCAAGCTGTATTGGAAGGCGACAAAGCATGTATTGAGATACCTCAGGGGAACTATTCAGTACAGATTATGGTACAGACGGAAAGAGGGAGTGAAGATTCAAGGCTTCACGGATTCAGATTGGGTGGGGAGTCCATCCGACCAGAAAAGCACATTAAGAGGGATTTTTAGTATTGGGCGAGCGACAGTTTCCTAGTACAACAGGAAACAAGGATCAATTGCACTCAGTTCGACAAAGGCAGGGTACATGGTTGCAAGTCAGGAAACATATGAGGCCATCTGGATGAGGAAGATCCTAGTTGGTCTGTTTGGTCAACAAATGGATCCGATAGTGATTTACTGCGATAACCAAAGTTATATCAAACTCTTTGAAAATCCAGTTTTTCATGATAGGTCCAAGCACATTGATATCCGATATCATCATCTATGAGATTGTGTATTGAGGTGGATCATGTTGTTAGTGTACATTCCCATGGAGGAGAAAGATGTTGACATTTTGACAAAGGCATTGTTAAGATGCAAATTCAAGTTTCACAGAGACAAGATCGGGGTAGTAGATAATCCATTTCTTGTTGAGAGGGAGTGTTGAGAAATGGCAACAGGAAATTCCAATTTAAATCTATCCTTGAATTTAAACTAAGAATTATAATAGAATTCTATTCTCATAGAAACTTGTAAATGGTTGATTAAGTTTAATTAACTTAATTAGCTTAGGAATTTCGAGTTGGAAGCCTTTTGGAAGTAATGTATATGTCCAGTATGAGTTTAGATTGAGTTGTAATTAGATAACTCATTTTACTGAGTTATAGACAATTAAATGTGTTCTAACTATTTGTTGAACTAGTGTAGGATTAGCAGTCAGTTAGTCCACTGGTGCATCCACATGTGCTATTCCAAATAACTGAAGATTCTCTCATCGGAAACTCATGCATGTCATTTTTGAGAGAGACCCAGTTGATACTAGAGTGCAGGGACAATGTATTATCAGTTGTATTATTCACTGAGTTGTATAGATCATGCATGTAATTAGGAAGAGGACCTAGATTGGATTGCATAGTTTTGGAAGCACTGGATTCCGATTAATATGGGCTATTCAACCTAGGAACTGCACAAGGAAATAGGGGCTTGGCATGCGGTGGAAATTGGCTAAGTGTTGGCTAAGAGCGGGCTTGTGAGGTAGAGAGAGTTGAGCATACTTGTGCGGAATCGTTCTAGTGAGAACAAGCTTTATATCTTCACTCATATTTATGATTAATGCAATACAGATAGTTGGGTTTTGAGTAGTGGCTTTCCCTAGAAAAACTTATTGTGTTATATGCCATTGACTTGTCTTCTTCTTGTTCACATTATTTTCATCGATCTATTAGCTTCCATTGGTTGAAAGTAGAAGTAGATTCTTATCTCTTGTTTTAGTAGATTACATGAACTTGTGAATCTACAGGAAACTCTACACAGTGGTGATTTCTCTCACATCTGTTACCGACTTACATCATTGGTCATTGATCAGATGGTGTCTACCATGTTCGACTTCAACTAATATATTCGCATGGATAGACTCGTACTATCGAGTGACGAGGTAGAAGACACTGGATCTAGTTCCATCCATTGAGGCTGCGATTCCAAGATTCATACAAGATTAACAACTATGATGGCTATGATCATTCAGAAAGTCATCCAAGCATGGATCCACTTTTTGTCACCAGTGGATGAGATTTATTGATACATGTAATATTGACTTATATGCTGAGCATGGGTATGCCTCCCTCAACAATGATATCATGATGATAATATGTATTGTTACAGATGATGATCTCGACCTATTTGTTCTTGATATGGACTGATCACAAAGTAAATCACTTCAATTCTCAACCATTTCTTCTGACTTTGTACTTTAGGGGGAAATCTGTTACGAGCTATTTTGTCACACCAACCAAAATGCCTAAAGATTGGATCAATCAACATCCTTGAACACTTTGTCATTTTCCCTTTCAAAAGCTCTAAGCATCACCTCTCCAGAGAATCTGATTTTTTGGGAAAAATTTCTAAAAAACAATGTTTTTATCCCATCGCACCTTGCATGACCGAATTCCTACGTTGGGTGAAAGTTGCATACCTAAGCATTGGCGTTGATCAACACATGTTGCACCCTTCTACAAGTGCACTGATTCTAGAAATTCTTGAAAAATAAAATATTTTAGCCTCTTCTTCCAGAAGCTTCTAGGTGGTTTTAACTATTTACCATGGATAAAGATCTCAAATTCCTATTTGATCCTACTCTAGTGGCCTTTTCTCTTATCCCTTGAGCTCATCCTCCCCTCATATGTGGATCTCAAACCCAGATTGGTAAATCCTAAACTACCACATTCACCCTATAAATTTACCACTTCCCGTAGAGTTTGGGTTAGCTTTTGGAGTTTATTAGGTTGGATTTTGGATATTATTAGGTTGGATGTTGGATATTATTAGGTTTTATTTTGGAGATTATTAGGTTGGCTTCTAGGGATTACTACTGCCCTCATGTTGGTGCGTTGAGCTTAAAAAATCATCACATTCATGCATTAGGGTTGATGTTGCAGGTTTGTTTTGTCACAAGGAAATACAAGTCTATTGGGGAGACATCTACAAAGTCAAATTCTATATATGGTTGTAACTCCCTCCTTCATTTGTTAATACAAAAAGCATCCTATTTTCCTATACTTGTGTTATTCTTATGTATTTTAATGCCATGTTGAATCATTAAATATAGATATTGGATTATGCTATGTGGATATTGCAGTTCCTTTGCTTGTTTTAGTCATTGTTACAGGTTCAATTTATAGTGTGTTGAGTTAGGATTGGAGCTTACAAGCAAAGCGGAGAGAAGGACTTGCTACGAATTCCATGTAGGTTTCTTTTTCGTATTTCAATCTCTTTAAGGAAAACATTGATTATTTCTCTCCTCTGTTGCTATATATTAGACCACTAGATCTAGGAAATTCATTTTTTTCTGTAGAAGTGAAAATTCCATATAACATTCATCATAACATTGATCCTGGTCTTCCAAGATGCAAAGGTAGATGCATCAACTAACTTTTCATTATCCTTGAAGTATGAGGTAGACATTTTTTATCAAACAAAAAATTAGGTGTTAGATGATGGATGCTCTTTCTCTATGTCTCTTGGGCTTGTCTTCACCTCAACTCTGATACCATGTTATTTTTTCATCAAGAATTGTTCTATGTTGCAAGTACCACTTCAAAAATTTCCAATAACATCCAAATTACAACTTCCACTTTTTCAATTAACCACTAACAATAGAGAAATAATATATAGAACAATTATACAATGTGCACAATAAAAGACAACCAAGAGACAAGAGATATAATATTTGGTCTATAACCAGGGAAAAACCCCACAAGGGGGAAATCCCTTTGCAATTCTTCTTCTATTAAATAGTCTTAAAATTTTCCGCATAGAGAGTACATAATCCAAGAGTCAAAGTCAAGCTTTGACCAACCAATATCCAAAAACCAATATACAATATCCAAGTTTTTCAATATGCCAAGAAACTATCCAAATCAGAGACACGAGAGGGGGAGAGAGAGATGAAGTGAAAGAAAATTCAAATCTAATCCTTCTGCAAATATAACCAAGTCAGCAACAATTAATTATTGTCAAAGTGTGCCCTAACTAGACTTGAGTCAACAATCAAATGATCTCAAGAAAATCTTGGTCATAGATCAATTACTGCGGTGTCCTTAGCTAATTAAGATGAGCCCAAAATAGTCAAATTCTAAGAAATCCAACTTAGTCGACATAGAGAAGAAACATGTGGTCAAAGTTTTGTAATTAGGGCTACAATCAAAGTGCCAAATTGCCTATGATTTTGTGCCAATAGATGCGGCCCTTTAGAACAAATATACTTCACCAAAAACAATATTAAAACCATCCCAAACAGACCCAAGTCAATGTTGGTCAATGTCCTAGAACAAAGGCTAAAATCGGCCAAAAAGAAAATGACACTTGTCCCTTTTCACATGTTAGAGATCCCTGTGATTCTTGAGATATATGAACCAATCAATGAAGGAGAGAGAAGAAATGTTTTGTGATTGTGATGCCAAATGAGGAGGACTTGACTTGTTTATATGTGTTGGATGAGGGATTATTTTTCTTCTAGGCTAACCTGAACAAATGTGCCAATGTGGATTTTCCATCAAAAACATATTTTTCCTTGTCCAAATTGAGTGCTTCAAAAGTCAATTTTGGTCCTCTCAGAAAGATGAATTTAATGCAATGGTTGGAATTTGTCAATGAGTTGCCAAATTAATAGGTCACATCCCTCGAGGCACTTTTGGGGCTACTTGTGTACACATGGACCTTTTCTTGACATGCCACATGGAAGATTATGGAGTTCCCTCTTAATTGGTCATTTTTATGAGTTAATTACTACCTAGTATGGTGGTCGACTCACACGTGGGAGAAACTATGGGGGTATATTTGTATCATAAAATGATTTGGAGGGATCACCTAAGTGACTTGCAATGTTGTCATACTCAATTAAAACAACCATGATGATGTGCACCTAACTTAAGGACACCACTTGAAGACTTATAAGTTGAGTTATGGATTTGGAAATTGTTGTTTGGGACTTTCTTGGCTAATTATTGAATTGGAAAGTAATCTGTTAAAATTGGAAACCAGGGCAAAACTTCATGTGGGTCATCTTATTCATGGCTAATAATATTTTTATTAGATTCCTCTCGTCGAGAGGTGTAGGATTGATATAAATATCATCCAATTCCGATAAGTATTCATGGAGATATGAATTTATTTTGATTATGGAATTATTATCAAGCCGACCTACAACTCATTCAGGCTCAGAAGCCCAACAGTCGCATCTATTGACCCACCAACGTTGTGTATAAATATAAGAGGACTTTTCCTCATTTAGTCTCACTCATCTCATCACATCTCTCTCTCTCTACTGTGCAGATATGAGTCTTTTCTCTACTGCGCTGAAATGGGTCTCTCTCTCACACATGTGAAGCTGGAAGTTGTTGAATCTGAAGCTGCAACTGCAGAAGTAAAGATTGACTTGCGTGGCCTAGAATATATCCTCTTTGGAACTGCACTGTAGGTTCATCTGAATCTCCTTTGAAAGCCGCAACTTTTGGTGGTGGAATGAAGTCAATCCGACGAACGGTTTGCAAGATATCGACTGCCCTAGTTTGAAGCCGGAAACTGCTGAAACTGAAGCTGCAACTGCAGAAGTAAAGATTGACTTGCGTGGCCTAGAAGATATCCTCTTTGGAACTGCGCTATAGGTTCATCTGAATCTCCTTTAAAAGCCGCAACTTTTGGTGGTGGAATGAAGTCAATCCGATGAACGATTTGCAAGATATCGACTGCCCTAGTTTGAAGCCGAAAACTGCTGAAACTGAAGCTGCAACTGCAGAAGTAAAGATTGACTTGCGTGGCCTAGAAGATCTCCTCATCTGAACTACGCTGTAGGTTCATCTGAACCTCCTCTGGAAGCCAAAACTTTTGGTGGTGGAATGAAGTCAATCCGACGGTCGGTTTGTGAGATATCGTCTACCCTAGTTTGATAATGAAGCCGCTAATGCTGATGCTGCTGATCTAGGGTTTGCTACTGCTGATATGAATCAGATTTATTGTACTATTTCTCTCTGCTGAATTATTGAAGATAAAAGAAGATTTGATCAAAGGGTTTCCCCACACATTGTGGAGTTTGTCCCTGGCTAGCCGCCACATCTTGTGTCTCTTGTCTTGGCTTGTTTTCTGTCGATCGTTTAATGTTCTATCTGCACTTTACTTTATGTACATGTGATTGCTAATCAGTGGAATATAATAAGAAAAAGAAGTAAACTGTTATAAGCATAGAACATACCATAACTTAACATAATCCCCATGCTTCATGGAGGTTGTTTTAGTGTTTTCTTCTCAAAGATGTACGAAAAGAAAACACTTAAGAGTATGGATGACAAACATTCTCAACAATATAAATGGCAGATAACATTGTACATCTGCAGCAACTGATAGAAACAAAACCTGCCAAAGTCCTGATCTATGCCACAATCATAGTTAAACAATAAAATGAAATAGTAATAACTAAAATAATCCAATGGAAACCAGATATACAAAGAATAGATTTTATTATAACACCTGTGAAGGGAGCAAATAAATGTTACCAGTCCCCCTCTATAGGATGTGTTCTTGGCTATCCTCAAACATCTTCAGCTTGTGTAGAGTTTGTCTCTTCTATAATGTGTAAACCCAACAAATAAAATGTTTGAGCTCAATGGGAACTCAAATGGAAGAAAAATGGTGTGTGACAGTGATAATAATAAGAGTTACAAAATATTGAGTTATCCTTGAATAATGAGCAATAATAAAATATTATTAATTGACCAAGCATATTCCAATTAAGTATCACTTTCTACAAGAACAAGTGCTTGAGAAAAAGGTTAAATTTGAGTATGTTCCCTCCAAAGAACAAGTTGCTGATATATTTACTAAACATATTCCCAGAGAAGCATTTGAATATCTCAGACAAAAACTAGGAGTTGTCTCTGCCTAATTTTGTTCTTAATCTAGTTTGCTCAATCTACAGGTGATATTAAAAAGGTTTCTTTCTATACGTGAGTTTCATGAAGTATAGTGACGTATATATGCGAGTTTCTTTGCAGACAGTGGTGTATGTTTTTCTATGATAGAAAAACAATGGGACAGACTCAAGATCAGCCTCTAACATGCTACTAACTGTTATGATTTGATTTTTCTTGTTCTGGTGTTGATGGTTACATTCTACTGATATGGTATTGAGTTATGTTTTTCTCATTGATATTTATTTGATTGGTGAAGATGCTTTTATGAATGAGTTGTTGATAATGAACATGTAGCACTAGTTTAGGGGGAGGATTAGCCTTGCAGAATATAATGCATTGTTGGCATTATGGTTGCTGAATTATGCTATTATTAAGATATTTTGGTCTCAGTTATTAATGTCATATCTTTCATTTGATGTAAAGGTCATGTGGAGACCTATGATGTAATAATTTGTTGGGTGTGGAGCCTGATTATCTTCTGTATTCAAAGGTTTTAGCCGGATGTATACCCCAGGAAGACTGTACACCCCTCCACGTGGGGGGGTGCGGGGGGGACTTGTCCCCCCGCGGGGGTCCGGGGGGGCTAATCCCCCCCAGCTGGGGGGTCCGGGGGCCAGCGGTTCCCCAACGAGGTTTCGAAGGTGGCGCCCCCGAAGCTAAAAATAGATGTAAAATTGCCTTGTAAAAGTCTAGTAATTTCTAGTCAATCTGGGTCGTTCATTAGGCAGATGATCTGACAGTAGAAGTTATGTTTAATTTAGGGTTTTTTTCCCTAGAAGGCAACCCCTCACTATATATGAGGGAATTGTATTGCGTCTGTGTATATCTGTATTATGAGTGAGGAAGAGAGAGGAGATTGAGAGCAAAGAGGGTGTTACAACGGATTTGCTATAGGTTGTATCTCTTCAGTTTGCTCGATAATATAAAAGGAATGACTGGTTGTTTCTCCGTGGATGTAGCCCAAACTGGGTGAACCACGTATATCTATGTCTCTCTTGTTTTATGCGTTTTCTGTCTTTATATTTCTCCAATATTTTATGTGTTCCATTGCTTTGTAATATATAATTTTCTAACAACTGGTATCAGAGCCGAAGGTTTATTTGGTTGATAAACTCGCAGGAGAGAAGGGTTCTTGGTTCGAGTGGGAGCAATGGCGGAAGATGGTAGGTTTAGGGTTGAAAAATTCAACGGCCAAAACTACCAGCTGTGAAAGATGCAGATGGAAGATTATCTGTATCAGAGAGATCTGTACCTACCATTGAGTGGAAAGACAAAGAAGCCGACAAGTATGACAGACACAGAATGGGATATTCTGGACAGAAAGGCACTTGGAACAATATGGCTGTGCCTAGCGGCATCGGTAGCATTTAATATTTTGAAGGAAACGACAACACAGGGTTTAATGTCAGCATTGGCCAAACTATATGAAAAACCCTCGGCCTCAAATAAGGTATTTCTTATGAAGCGTTTATTTAATATGAAGATGTCAGAAGGTGGATTTGTTGCAGACCATTTAAATGATTTTAATACAGTTACAAGTCAGTTAAGTTTTGTAGGGGTAAATTTTGATGATGAAGTTAGGGCTCTGTTATGTATGTGTTCATTGCCAGAAAGTTGGAATGGTTTAGTTATGGCCATTAGTAACTCTGTCTCTGGATCTAGTACTTTAAAGTTTGATGATGTTTTCAGTGCACTCATTAGCGAGGAAATGTGACGGAAAAGCTCCGGTGAGACATCAGGTAATGCTTTGACTATAGAGACTAGGGGAAGAAAAATGGAAAGACGAAAGAGCCCAGGATATTGTAGTAAGTCAAGGAAAGGCAGATCCAAGTCCAGATCGGGGATAGTGTGCTGGAAATGCGGGAAGAAAGGACACCTAAAGAAAGACTGCAAGTCTCGGAAGGGAAAAGAAGGAGATGTGCAACAAGAAACTAATCATGAAGTGAATGTAACAGGTGATGTGTTGTAAGATGCTTTGATTCTTTCATTAGAAAATATTATTGATGCCTGGGTGATAGATTTAGGGGCCTCATTCCATGCCACACCTGATAAGAAACATTTTCATGATTATGTTCAAGGAGATTTTGGACAAGTTCGATTGGGTGATGATAAACCCTGTAAAATCGTTGGAATGGGTACAGTTTTCATAAAACAGCAAAATGCAAATCAGTGGCTATTGAAGGAGGTAAGGCATGTTCTAGATCTCAAGAAAAATCTGATTTCAATAGGGCAGTTGGGAGGTGAAGGTTGCGTAACTACTTTCACAGATAAAACCTGGAAGGTCACTAAAGGATCCTTGGTAATAGCGAAAGGAGAAAAGGTTGGTACATTGTATTTATGCAATGGTATTTATAATTCTGTTAATGCTTTAACCTCTACAGGAGAAGATACAACAGTGTGGCATCATAGGCTCGGGCACATGAATGAGAAGGGGATGCAGATTCTTCACTCAAGAAATTTTTTGCCAGGTTTGAATCATGTTGATTTAAAATTCTTTGAGAATTGTGTTTATGGAAAACATAAGAGAGTCATATTCCTTAGAGTTGGGAAAGAAAAGAAGAGCGAATAATTAGAGCTTGTGCATATAGATGTATGGGGACCTACTTAGGTATCACCTCTTGGCGGCTCTCGTTATTATGTTACTTTTATTGATGATGCAACTAGAAAAAGATGGATTTATTATATTCGAAATAAATCTGATGTATTTGATACTTTCAAGAAATGGAAAGCTTTGGTTGAAAATGAGTCAGGGAAAAGGTTGAAGTGTCTCAGATAAGATAATGGAGGTGAATATTGCAGCAAAGAGTTTGATAGGTACTGTTCAGAGAATGGAATTCGCAGAAAGAAGATAGTTCCAGGAACACCACAAGAAAATGGTGTGCCAGAAAGGATGAATAGGACAATCATGGAGCGTGCAAGGTGCATGAGATTGCATGTAGGATTGCCTTTACAATTTTGGGCAGATGCTGTAGATACTGCTATTTATCTAATACACAAAAGGCCTTCAATTTCCTTGGATGGTGGTATTCCAGAGGAGGCATGGAAAGATAAAAAGGTAAACTACTTATTTTTAAAGACTTTTGGTTGTGAAGCCTTTGTCCACATTAACAAAGAAAATAGAACAAAGCTTGAGGCAAAATCAAAGAAATGTACCTTTATTGGATATGGTGTTAATGATTTTGGTTATCGCTTATATGATTATGAAAATCACAAAATCATTAGGAGCAGAGATGTAATATTCAATGAAAAGGTCATGTATAAGAATCAGTTGCAAGAAAAGGAATAAGAAAAAGAAAACAGAGAATACACAGTGCTTGACGATATCACAGGAAAAGTGATGGTGCCTGAAAATCATAACGATCAACAACTAGAACAATAACCACAACAGTAACAAGCACTTCAAACACCTGAAAGTGGTGTTAGAAGATCTACCAGGATAAGTAGAACCCCTGAACGATACTCTCTTCATTATATTATGTATTGTTGACTGATTCTGGTGAGCCAGAATGTTATGAAGAAGCAGTGTAGGTAGAAACTAGGAAGAAGTGGAAGCAAGCCATGAAAGAAGAGATGGACTCCTTAGCACATAACCAAACTTGGGACTTAGTCAGGTTGCTTGCAGGTAAAATAGCATTGCAGAATAAATGGGTTTACAGGCTGAATGAATAAGATGGAGGAAAACAGAGGTACAAAGCTAGACTTGTGGTGAAGGGGTTTGCATAGAAGAAAGGTATTGATTTTGATGAAATATTTTCTCCTGTTGTTAAAATGACTTCAATCAGAACTATTTTAAGTCTAGTAGCAACCGAAGATTTGCATCTTGAGCAGTTAGATGTAAAGACAACCTTTCTCCATGGGGATTTGGAGGAAGAGACATATATGCAACAGCCACAAGGATATGAGGTAAAAGGGAAGGAGAAACTAGTGTGCAGGTTGAAGAAGAGCTTGTATGGCTTAAAACAGGCTCCAAGGCAGTGGTATCTAAAATTTGACAGGTTTATGTCTGAACAAGGTTATACTAGATGTCACTCTGATCATTGTGTTTATCTCAAAAGGCAAAATGATGGCAGCTATATTATATTGTTATTGTATGTAGATGACATGCTTGTTGCAGGTTCTAACATGCAGGAAATAAATGTGCTCAAAAGGAAATTGGCAAACTCATTTGCAATGAAGGATTTGGGTGCTGCAAAACAAATCCTTGGTATGAGAATAACTAGAGACAGAAAGAATCACAAATTAACATTGTCTCAAAGTGAGTGCATAGAAAAGGTGTTGAAAAGGTTTAATATGCAGAATGCAAAACCAGTTTGTATACCTTTGGCTAGCCATTTCAAATTAAGTAGGGAGGCGTGTCCCAAGACTCAGGAAGAAATGGCTCATATGTCTAAAGTTCCATATGCATCATCAGTTGGAAGCTTAATGTATGCAATGGTCTACACAAGGCCTGATATTTCACATGCAGTGGGAGTTGTAAGCAGGTACACGAACAATCTAGGAAAAGAACATTGGATAGCAGTGAAGTGTATTCTCAGGTATTTGAGAGGTACCACAAATCAAGCGTTATGCTTTGGTGGTTCAAACATTGCTCTATAGGGATATGTTGATGTAGATATGGCAGGTGATAGAGATAACAGAAGGAGCACAACAGGGTATGTGTTTACTGTAGGTGGAACAGCTGTCAATTGGGTTTCAAAAATCCAAATTGTTGTTGCACTTTCAACAAAGAAACAGAGTATATTGCTGCTACAGAGGCTAGTAAAGAAATGATTTGGTTACAAAGGTTTCTGAATGAATTGGGTAAGAAGCAGGAGTTGGGCAGGTTATACAGTGACAGCTAGAGTGCCATAAATCTTGCAAAGAAATCTACATTTCATTCCAAGACTAAATATATACAGCTCAAGTACCATTTCATACGGTCAGCATTGGAAGATGGACAGTTGAAGCTGGAAAAGATACACACTAGCCAGAATCCTGCAGATATGTTAACAAAAGTTGTAACCAGGGAGAAACTGAGAATCTGCTCAGTTTCAATTGGTCTTCAAGTATGATGAAGAAGATGAGAAACAACAAGGTCTAAAGTGGAGTTATTGTCTAGCAAATGAAGCAGCGGTGGAGTTGCTATAATCAGTCTCCAAGTGGGAGATTTTTGGGTGTGGAGCCTGATTATCTTCTGTATTCAAAGGTTTCAGCTGGATGTATACCCCAGGAAGACTGTACACCCCTCCACGCGAGGGGGGGGGTGCGGGGGGGACTTGTCCCCCCCGCGTGGGTCCGGGGGGGGGGGCCTATTCCCTCCCGGCTGGGGGGTTCGGGGGCCAGCGGCCCCCCATCGGGGGTTCGGAGGCAGCGCCCCCGAAGCTAAAAATAGATGTAAAATTGCCTTGTAAAAGTCTAGTAATTTCTAGTCAATCTGGGCCTTTCATTAGGCGGATGATTTGACGGTAGAAGTTATGTTTAATTTAGGGAATTGTATTGCGTCTATGTATATCTATATTCTGAGTGAGGAAGAGAGAGGAGATTGAGAGCAAAGAGGGTGTTACAGCAGATCTGCTGTAGGTTGTATCTCTTCAGTTTGCTAGATAATATAAAAGGAAGGACTGGTTGTTTCTCCGTGGACGTAGCCCAAACTGGGTGAACCACGTATATCTATGTCTCTCTTGTTTTATGTGTTTTCTGTCTTTATATTTCTGCAATATTTTATGTGTTCCATTGCTTTGTAATATATAATTTTCTAACATAATTGTCATATTCAGTCATGTATGGACTTTTGAGGTCATGTCAAATATGTAATCCCACTTGGTTGGGTGGTTGAGTCCAATATGTATCCCCACTTGGTTGGTTAATTTATGTAAGTATGAGTCCTTGGTGATTGAAAGGTCATACTCAGTTGAGTTATAGAGGCATGTTCTTCATTTGAAAATATTTCTGAAGATTCAACATGTGCTCAAGGGGAGCATGAACAGTGTAGTGAAAATTATCCAAAGGGGGAGCTTTGGACTGCCCTTTTCCCTTGATGTGAAAGGGGGAGAGTATCTTGGTGTTTGAATAACAGTTTTTGATGTATCTAACGGGTTTGTACAGTTCGAGGTGATCAACACCAACATGGTTGTCATCAAGTCCAAAGGGGGAGATCGTTGGCATTCTAATGCATGTGTTGTCCTTTATGGAAACTCACTTATAACAGAACAAGTATATGGTAACCAAATAACACCATAGGTCATTTCAGAGGTGATAGAGTGATGGAACAAAATAAAAGAATGATGGGACAAGGGTTTATAGATCAAAATCAAAAGTTTGATACAGGTGAATATTTGAAGATCTATATGTGTGTTGGTCAAAGCCAAGTCATGTATACATGCGAGTTTAAAGAAGAAAAGGTGCGTACAGTTTCCGCATCATGGTATTGTAAATACCAAGGGTACTTACCATGGTATTTCCCTGTGGTATTGAGCCCAACAATGGTTTTTTTGATCCCGTCTAAGAAACCATTAGTTGGAGTATGGTTTTGACCTGTGGTATTGAAAAATAATAAACTATACAAGGTGGTGAAGGTCAAAGTGTGTATAATGTGCAAGTGATGGAAATTTAATGAATAGTTAGATCTAAAGCAAATGTGCATGTGAAAGGGTTTTCAATGAGTACTTCAATTTGAAGTATATTTGAATTGTAAGCTCCATAGTTAACACATAGATCTGAAATAATTATTCACCGATGAATACAATGATGGATCAAGATCATGAGACCTGAAATGACTTTCCATTGTATTATTTGCTCATGGATTGACTAGATCTAAGTATTGATGCATGTTTTTACCTCTGAATGTTATGGTTTGGGTCTTTCTGAAGTTATGAAGAGCTGCGCAATTTTAGGTCAAAATTTGTAGATCTATATGTAGGTTGGTCTCAGTGAAGACGCATATACACGCCGGTTCACTTCTTCAAAGTCGCATATATAAAGGAAAAGTTTTTGTTCATAGATGAATGACCAACCAAATCAGTGTTGCTATATCTCTTTTGTCTGTCAATGATTTCCTCATGTTGATTGGGTTGAGTGATAATCTCTGAAGAAGAACTGCTTGAATGATGAAGTTGAATTTGGTTACATGTTGATTGGTTGAAAAGATTATTGATGCTGCTAACTATATGAGGGTTCTGTAAGATAAAAAAATATTTTAGAATAACTCTGGTAAACTCTGTGTCTAATTAAAAATTACAAGTTTTTAGTATTTTGAAATCTGTACGCAGGTTTCTCTACAGAAAAGCATGTATATACGCGGGTTTCCTTAAGTGAAGTAGTGTATACATGTTGGCATATGAGTGATCAGGGTTGTAGTTGATTTTGTATGTTGCAGTATTCTGAGTTCAGTTTTGTGTTATGGTTACAATGATCTCACTGTTTTATTTGAATTAAGTTGGTGTTTTCTTAAGTTGATCTACAAGTTGTGATATATTAAAGCAAGTGAATACAATGTGAAAATTTATGAAACGTGGTCCATGGATGTTGCTGAGGGTTGGAGCCTTCAGTGAGGAAGTCGAAGCTTCCTGCCAGTAGTAGCTGGTAATCAGATTAGGGGGTTGGAGCTCCCTTCCAGTAGGAGATGGAGAACGAGTGAAGGTTGTAGCCTTCAACAGGTGGGTGACTGCGTACTGGCATGAGCCTGCACTAGTACAAGAATGTAAGAAGTTTTTTATACTAATAAGTTTGAAGATTGAGACGAAAACAATAGTGGTTTTCTCCCAAATTGGGTTTCCACCTTAAATCCTGGTGTTCATGTGTGTTGCTTATGTGTGTTACTTTATTCTATTCTTACTACACTTGCTTACTTCTTATCAAATGTCCGATAAATCCCCTATATTCAGGTTTAAGTTTAACAGATAAAGAACTAGCTGTTTCACAAGTTTAATAAGCATACACTAGTTTTTTTTACAATAGTCGTGTAGATATGTGAGTTGGGTTTAGTAAATTCGCGTATATATTTCAGAAAATAAAATTATTATTGTGAGTTTTTAAAATACTGATTCACCCCCCCTCTCAGTATTTTTTCCAACATTGACTTGTTGAGAAGGGCTCTGATTCAGGCAGTATTAAGTGTGTTTAAATTGGGGATAAAAACCCTGCTCCTAAACGTAATGGAAAATGGAATGGAGCTCTATCATTTTCTTCTCATGGGACAGATTAGGGTGAATCCCTAAAGTTCTTGTTTATTTATATAAATTAATTGTTCATATCAGGCATGTCAGACTAGGGAAAGGCCTGCGAACTTAATTATTTAATGATTTCTAATAATATCTAATTAGTGCAGGGCCCTTCAGGACATATGTTGTTTATATATTAAATTACACGAGTTAACTTTATAATGAATAATGGGCATGCTCATCGTGGGGTCTAGGTTGGATTAAGGGTCTAGAAGTTCGTTGTTGGTTGTTGCAGTTAATGGCTTGAATGGCCTAAAGGCCCAAATGTGGGCCCAAGCCCAAATATGATCAAGAGTTTGGGGGTTCGGCCTTCGGCGATGCAAAGTATGTTTGACATCCCGAATGGTTGAAAGACGCGAAGGTGGGTCCACACTTGAGTCAATTTTGGGTTCGTGGGTTTGATGTATATGACATCATGTTTGCACAGGGGCTGTGAAGTCTGAGAAAATCATTGTAATGATAATTGCATGTAGAACACATTAATAGGCCAGCCCTATGGTCCCACATGGTTAAGTGATGTGGATGGAGCCATGTGTTGAAATATATAACTAGGTTCGGTCTTTGTAATGGCATATGTAATCATGATTTTATCTATTTAATGAAAAGAGAAAAAATAAATTCATTATTTATATTCTTGAAGCATGGGTTTCATGCTAAAGGGAAATTTATTTGTAGGTCAAGCACTCATTGACTGCTTGTAGGTTTGTCATAAAGTCAATGATGTCATTGTCATTTATTAAAGACCCATTTGGGCATGTTACATATTGTAAAGAAAAAAATTGTTGAGTCAAAATAGAGTCAAAAGATCCTACAAGACCTTATCATGGCACAAAGATCAAGTTGGCCTACATGAAGGTACAAGTTAGCCTCAAGAAATAAAATCATACCCCTCACAAGCCTATAAATAAGAAGGAATTTGACCTCATTTTCACACTCACTCAAGCAAATTTTATCTCCACAAGATAGAAGCCAAAAAAGGACGATGATGAAGAAGAAGATTAATATTGAAGTTTTTGGGCCTCTCTCTCTCTCTCTCTCTCTTGTTAGGGTTTCTACTATTCCTAAGTTGGACGAAATTCTGAAGTTTCATTGAAGCTATGAAGCTTGTTAGCATTCTGTAATTTCCCTAGGCCAAAGAGAGAAAATAAGAGGTAACCACAAAACCACTTGTAAGCTAGAATCTAGCCCTTCTAGCTTTAGAGAGGTCTCTCTCTATCTAGAATGTTCAATTACTTAGATGTTAGGCTAGGTATGGTGCTCAGTAGGGTATAAATTTTCAAATATTTTCTAGTAGGAAAGGAGACAAATCCATTGGGCATGGAGTCATGTCATAACCGATTATGTTTCCAGTGATGAAATGAAGAAAAAGAGGAGCTTTTACAGGGAAAGGTAGGTAGTTTCTTTGGAGTTTTTTCAATTTAATTTTTTTGTAAGAGGGTGAGTGGAAGACAAATGGAAATCACAAACAAAGCATCAAACAATAGGATTAATTCTAATTGCATTTTAGTAGAAAAAATAGATGTATAGCAAACTGAAATAGAGCACTATTTGGAGTGAATTCTGAGTCAATATGTTTGTTTAACTAAACAAGAGGACAAATTTCAAAGCATGATTTCTATAGAATATAAATTACAAAAAAATAAAGTGCATATCCAAAGAGAACTAACACAATGATTCTTGTAAATTCCACCTCTATCTTCATTCACTGTAAAATATATCAAAATAAGTGTAGTACACAATGTCCCTTCTCTTGAAACTGACAAACCCTTTGCTTATTTACAATCACATCATAAATAGGATAATAAAAGTTTGTTCCCACCTCTAGGAACTGAATTCCTCTTTGGGATTTACGTTTCTAACTTATTCAATGAAAACAGAAATGGTTTTTGAAAACTAGGGACTGCTTGATTAGATCTTTTCTAAGAATTTTTAAATTAAATTCTCAGCGCAAATTGAGCTTGTGATTCATTATATTCTTAATTACAATTACTAAGACCACAAAAAAAATTTACAGAATATTTTCACTTGGGTAACTCGATGAAAAATATGACTGCCTGGAAGTGGAGCACCGACGCTACACAACCTCCTAATTCTCCAGAAAAACAAAAACGCAGCGCTACATGGGTGAGATACCTCTGGTCGATCCTTGAGCTACATGATGAATTCAACATGTGTGAACAAGCCTGTACATGGATAATTTCCCCCGTAGAATATTTATCTCACCACACAAAGCCTCCAACTTCGACAATTTCATCCATAGCAAAAAATGCAACGCCAGTTGAAAAAGTGCAACGCGAGTTGAAAAAGCGTAGTGCCATTTGTTTTCATGGTTTGAGTGACAATGAGGTCTCTGGAAAATATTCTCATGTTGATGATGATTCTAACACTACAATAATCATTCCACATACCCCTTTCAAGCTTCCTTGCACCGAAAATGCAAAAAAATCATCTCCACACCAAAAACCCTAACCCTAATGCTAGTTAGGGCACAAAAATGATGTGAAAGATGCTTCTACAAAATGACTTAAGAACTCAGACTAACTGTGTTTGCAGGAGGGATTTTATGCAAAACATTATCACCTTTAACCTCAACCCCATAAACAAGCATATTCTAGGCAAAAATCAAAAATCAAAACTGTGTTATTTCACCCTTTCTAGCATTCAAACTTTGGCTGCTTAAGCCAATAGGTCCAAATTTCCTCTATCTTTGTCCTGCATCTCTTTTAACTATTGTTTGGTGGATCTTAATTATTTCCTCATAGAAATATTTTTCCTGCATATGTTTTTCATGTGCATGTGTAGTGGAAGAGACCTCTTCAACATATACCTCACATTCTCCATAACTGGCTCATACATATCTAAAAGCTCACTCATCTTTCTCCTATCCATTTCATCTTGCTACTTGAGCTCATCAATCTCACTATGAGCCTTATTCAATTGCATCCTAAACCTATTAAATTTGTGCTTCCCCTCATCTATCTCTGTCCTTTCCTCTCCTTGCACTACCTTCTCTTCTTGGATTTGTAGCTTTCTAGATGAGGATCTAGTAGCTCTAGCTGTTGGAAATTCCGCCTTCTTAATATCTTATTTCAATACCTTTTCTTTGCCCATGGATTTGGTCACAGCTGGTGTAGCTTTATCCACTGGTACATCTTCACTAGGGTTAGCTATATTTTCTAGAATAACTTTCTTTAATTGCCTATTGTCTTGTTGCAACTGTGAAATAACCATATGGGCCTTATTTAATTGTTCTTACGACTGTGCAATCTCTTTGATTTTATCATCAAAAACCTCATATTCTAGTATGGTTTCCATGGCTTCAAATGTCTGCTCCATGGGAAGCCTTTTTGTAGTGGACCTAGTGAGGGGATTTTTAGGGACATCCACTACTCCTGGAGAAAAATGTAGCTTCTTGCCTTTTTTCTTTTCTATTGACTGCATTGTAGTCGAGGGCCTCTTCATTGAAATTCCAGTTGGTGATTGAATGTCTTTTTCCATTGCTAAGGGTGTTTATTTCTTGCTCAAAGAACTGGTTGGTAAGTCAACTACTAGGTTTGAAGAATCTACAAATGACTGCCATGATTGATTTTTTTTATTTAGCACCTCCAATACCAACAACTTAGTTAAGGAAAAGTGGAAAAGGCTAGGTTCCATTTGGATTTTTTTCCCTGCACTTTGTCTACCATCTTGTTGAGACTTCTGAATAGATAGAAGGGAAAATTCAAGGGTCTCTTCCTTGTAAAATGCATTAAAAGTCTGAAATGATATTGATAAATCCTTCCAAACCTACCCTCATAGGTAAAGTACCTTTGAATGGCTTGCAAAAGCCTAATGTGATGTTCAAGTAAATAATCCTTAGGAACAATGGATCCATATTGTTTATCTCTATACTTAAGCTTCGGAAAATCTTTATAATGGGAATATCAAGAGGCATGCCCTTGAACCATTTCTCTCCCTTAAGGGGAATATCTATTGCGGTTGATATTTTGACATCTGAAACTAGAAAGGTTAGCACTCCAACCCATTAAAGTTCATGACAAACTCTTAAGTGAGTTGTACATTATGTCCTTGAATTTTTTCACAAAATCTGATACATCCCACTTCCTCAAAGAAAAATATGATAGTTGGGTCTGTGTTGATGAATGTGAGGTCTTGGGGTTCAAATCTGGCAATGGCACCTCCCTTGTGTTTCCTTCCCTCTAAAGTTGACATGGTTTTTTGCAACAGAGGGACACTCTAGGGTTTTTTAAACTGTAATCTCAATGAAAATGTAATTTGTGCAACAAGTGTCATATAAATAATAAAAAAGGGATCAAAATTAAGATTTGATGACAATTAAGGAGAAAACCCTATAAAATATACTAATTAACACAAATTACCTCCTGAAAACCCCAAGACAACTACTACATGCTTGGTCATAGTGGTATAAATTTTTGAAGACAAGCGCAACACATGAGAAAAAAAGCTCAATCACCTCTAAGGCACACAAAAATTATGGTAAGGAGCTTCAATTCAGTTGAATGACATGGAAGACTTTGCATATGGAGGATTCAAACCAGAATTTTGACTGTTTGGCAATGATAAAACATAAAACGTAGCACACAAAGAAAGCGTAGCGAATGACAGAAAGCGCAGCGAATGACAGAAAGTGAAACGAATGACAGAAAGTGCAACGATGATGAAATTTAGTATTTTTCAAGCCTCCAAGTTGTTTTATGAGCTGATGCATGCAAGTTGGTAGTCATATAAAATCAAGGCATCGAATAAAATTGGAATTTTCACCTAGAGAAGCGATTTGACCACCGTCTTGAAAAAAATGCATCACTGTGTGCAAGTGCAGTGCTCCCCCACCTCCTTTGCGCAACGACCATAAATGACCAAACAAATAGCTTCTGATGGAAAAATGGAGAGCTGTGAGATCTTATGTGAAGATAACCATGCAATTAACCTCCCAAGGTGGCTAAGAGTGGACTTGATGGGTGATAATTACAATTTGAACTTGAATAACCAAAAGCGTAGCACTTGGAAAAAGTGCAGCATCATCCTCTTGACCGTTGTACTATTGCTGATGTCATGACTAATCATGATTTGACATTTTAACTGACTCAAGACATCTACAAATTTGTACCTGTGATGACAAGGCATGACAACACGATCTCGCTAATGATTTCTTCATGTAACTTGACCCGTAGACCTACTTAACTTGATCCCTTGGGATATAAAATACCATTTTAGTGACTCTTGACACGCTTTGACATATTTAAAATGATTAATAAAATTTTTATTCCAACCTAAGACCTAAAGCTTGATCTTCCATAAGATCATAGCCACACCTTTATACTTTTGACAATATTTGGAAGAAAAATTATTTATGACTACTATGACTATATGATACTAACAAAGTTGCAAGGTTGAAGCTATGAAGTTTCCTCTAGATCAAAGTTGCGAAGATGCTAGGTCGAAGCTATTGAAGTTGCACCAAGGTCAAAGCTGTGAAGATGCTAGGTCGAAGTTGCTAAAGCTTCTAGGTCGAAGTTGCAGAAATTATTACTGGGGTTGAAGTTGCTAGAGAAGTTGCTGGAAGGTCAAAGTTTGTTGTTGGAAGATGTGTAAGGAAATATTATCAAGAAGGAAGGATGACTTGGTCTTGGATGTGTCTTGGTCAAGGGTTATAAGTCTTGGAATTTGTCAATTGAAGTTATATAAGAAGAGAAGGATTCTGGTGGTTTTTCCTCTCAGTTGCAGAGGTTTTGTCCCTGGCTGATCACCTATATCTTGTGTCCTATTGTCTCATTATTCTTTATGATTTGGTAGTTGTTTGATGATAGAGAACACTAATAATAATAAAGGAAGAATAATTTAATCAAGTAAAATAAAAATACATCACAAGAAGTTATAAAAGTAAGAGAAATCACCTACAATTGTTGGCCCCTAGATTTCTCAACATGGTATTTGAGCTGTGGTGACTACATCAAGGAAGGGAAACTTGAAGAAGGATGACTCTAGGGCTGAATTATAAAGAGATCATCTTGGAAATATCGAGAGCATCAATCATTAAGAAGGTCTATCACTCTCATCATATTGAAAGGGAATAATTAAGAGCATCAAAGAAGACCTCAAAACCATAGCTCATTCAAATAAGGGTTCCTCACTTGAAGCATTCTTACGAATATCACACATCCTACAATAATTATCACAAGGAAGCAAGAGTGAAGTACTTTTGGGTTTGTTTTTCTGGGCTATATTCTCCACATGTGCAAAGTATTAAGACATCCTTCTATAGCAGCAAGTATCGAATTGCAGCCACCTTCAAGGATCAAGTTTTGTGCCAACAAAGGTATCCTTTGCAAACCAAAGTAACAATAAACAAAATTCAATTCAAGTGAAATAGAAACAAGGAAAATTTTTCCATCTTCTAGCGACACATGTGAAATAGAGTTATTTCAGAAAAGGATGGAATTTTAGAATTGATAAATCAAGCCGAACTTCTAAAGAAGGGCTGAGATTTGAGGTTCTTAAACAAGTTTAAATAGCGTCATCTTGAAGGAAGAAAAGCAGGAAAAAACATTGTCATCATCATCAAGAAACCAATGTGAGCCAAGGATCACTTTTAAAGAAATAAAACTTCACCAAGAAAACATCTTCTATTATCTACATCATCATCAAAATCAAGAAGGAATCAAGCTAAATATTTCATCATCTAGGTGTATCTTCACTTGACAAGTAAGTGTCTCTATATATATATTTATCTATCAAGATGACTTAATTTTGCAAGGATAGAAACAAATTGGTTGGGTCATCCAATTTTTCTTGCATGGAAGAAGAGGATATATTTGATCCTTAAATAAAAATGAATTCATTGGTCATGTTAAGGGTTTAATTACTGAACCTCCGAAAAAAAGAAGCTCAAGTTCTACAAGATGAAGATATCAAAAAAAGAAGGTATAGCCTCATACTTTATGATGGTGTCAGAAATAAGAAGACCAACTCCAAGAGTTGGGAGAAATAATGTTTGATAAGGAAATGACTACCATTGTGCTCAATGCACTACCAAAGGAATGAGGCAACTTCACATCAAGAATATGTTGGAAGAAGAAAGCTACTCCATTCAATGAACTATTGTCATTGTGCAAAATCAAAGAAACAAGGTTGAAGGAAAAAATCGAGGTAGGATCAAATGAACAAGCTCAAACATTTGCTGCCATGGCTAGAAGAAAAGGGAAGCTTGGAAATATTGGTCCTTAGAAAAAGAAGAACATGCTGAAGGTTCAAATGCTATGGCTGTCATGAATATGAGAACTACAAGAGAGATTGCCCAAATCTCAAGAAGGACAACAAAAAAAGAGGAAGGGAAGAAGCCCATATCATTGAAGAAGTGGAAGAAGCTAAAAAGAAGAAATTCAAGAAGGAGGAAGTATAAGATCTCTACTATGATTGAGGTAGTCTTCCTCACCTAGTTCTTTTCAAGTTTCTATTTCAAGTTTTTTGTTGTAAAATACAAATATCATGGTAGGAATCATTAGAGGCATGATAGGATGCATCATGGAAGATGGCATCATATAAGCATACGATTGAGGGCAAGAGCTTGTTACATCATAATAAAGAAGCATGAAAGATAGCTGAAATATAAGTCTATGGTTGTCATCTTGTTGAGGCCTCGAAAATTGTTGCAACAACATTGGGGAAAACCACTCGGTTTGGACCTTAAAGCAATTCCTTCTTTGTTTGGAATAATGGCTCCTACTCGTTTAACTAGGTCTAGTTTCCTTCTTCCAACCGCTATCAACTTTAAATATGTCTTCAATTGCTAATATCTAGGGCCATCAGATCAATTCTTCGAGCTGATCAGGCAATAAGAATGATCCTTAAGTTGTTTTTGTGGAAAAACCAAAACAATCTAAAGTTTTTGCCTCAAAAGAGGACTTCTAGAAATGTAGAATTAATTTAAATGAAAACTAATTCTAAACTGTAAGATCTATGATAACACATGCAAGATTAAGTCTAGAATGCAATTAATCTAACCTATCTCGATTGAAGGAAAGGGTAATCATTTTCTCAATTGAGAGCCAACTTAACTTGATGGGAAAAGAAGCTTTAAAGAATTAGAATTAAGATCGAGGAATTAGATAGAGGAGATAGCTCACAAGATCTGATTCCTTATTAGCATAAATACTACCAATTGAACACTTAGTAAATAGTTACATAAGTGCCTATTGAAAATATATCCAATTCCTTATTTATCATATGCATAAGAACTTCAAAGATTCATGATGGATTACTGAATTAGTTCAAATAATACATCATGTATGCAAGCAAACAATTATTATCCTAAATCAGAAGATAGCTTTCCGATCTAAGATTATAACTATCTATTCTTATGCAAATTTCAGCTCTCATATTATATCTAAAATTAACCCTGTAGAATAGTCTGAGTAGACTTTTAAATGAATTAACACTCAAGATTCAACAATAGTGCATGAATCCAATTATTAACTCATACATTCAAAATATAAATTGAAAGATTGAACTAAGAATTTATTTAAGTTAAATCATGTAAACAATAGTGTTAAACATCAGTAACTGAAATGGTCCTTTATTAATAAATGAAATCAAACAAAAAAATCTCACATAACGACAGTAGTGCACAATCCTTTGTAGAATATAATCGATCTTTATTTTCAAAAAATGTCTCCTCCTTTCAGCAATAGTGCATGATAAACAAGGGATTTTCCACCAACCTATATAATCCACAATTATAGTATTACAAGCTTCTCTCCCTTGATTCGGGACCTATCATTCTATAAAAAAGACTAAGAGGTACAATAGTGCAAGCCTCCAAGGATTTCTCTTTCAAATTCTGGACCCTATTTCCTACAACAGTTAAACTTAAATAGCAGGAAACAAATCTAATCTATTGTGTAGAGCATTGAGGGCATTAAACAGATCCCTTCAATAATGTTTAAAGGAAAACAATATTTTGGTAGAAGTTTCAGAAAATGATTTGCTGTCATCATTAGCTTCATTTGTTCCATCAAATTCTTTGGATGTTTGTCTTTCTGTTTGAACTGATCTGCCACTGTGAGAACAACTGTCTTTCTCTGTCATGAACCTGAACACGAAAAACAAGAATCAATAAGATAAACATAAATGAGATCATAAACAGATTTTATTTGAAACAAATCACTTCTACAAGAAATCAGGAAAATGTAGAGCGCAATAAATCCAACACAGACATCATGGAGATGAATGTAGAGTGAGGAGGTGGAGTTTTATGGCTTATTGTAATCGGAAATCAAATTTTTGGGGCATAACATAAAAAATATGCAATCAGAATAGAATCAGGGGCAAAACTTTAGAACAATCGCAATCGGTTTAGACCGGGAGTATTTCATATAAAATCCAAAAGGGGGGCTTCTCAAATAAAATCGCAATTGCTATCAGAGTGGGAAAGAGATAGAGAAACAATGTTCTTTTGTTATTCGTGATAGCCACAAATGCGGGGATTTAAATGAATTACAACATATAATTCTATCGATTCTGAACCTTTATCGCATATCGTAATTGGCAGAATTATCGCAATCAACAAATTAGAGTTGCATACTATAAGAGGTGGTCGACAAACTTAAAATTTACGATAAGTGGGATGAACTCACGAATGATGTCATGGTGATGTGGAAGGTAATGTGGCACTGATAGGTGATGTGGTGGATGAAGTGGCAAAGGTGGCTCTTATCGCAAATCGCTTTTAGCAAAGGGTTATGGTATGGAAGACGTTATGAAACTTGTGATGCGATGGGTGCAGGAAAGATTATGTAATGGAGTTAATAATCTTGTCGGGTCCAGGTTACATTGCAAATCGCAATCGCAATCGTAATCAGTACAAGGCAGAAGGCATGACCTTTGGAACTTGCGATTGCGTAGACATGGGGAATTTATGGATTGGAATTTATAATCCCGTCGGGTCCACTTATATTGCATATCACAAATCGACATGGGTGAAGGATATATTATAAGCCATGTCCCTTTAAAACTTGCAATTGCGAGATCTTAAGGTGATGTCAGGGATGATGTCATGGTGATGTCACTATGACATGGCAGATGACGTGGAATGGTGATGTGGCAGATGACGTGAATCTGACGTGGTGGGAGATGTGGCGATGACATGGAGGATGACATGGATCTAACCTCACTGTTGACATCATATCACAATTAGCGATGGGATGAGGAATGGATTTTTAGAACTTTGTGATTGCAATATAGGCTTTGGAAGCGATATTAGTATAAATTGCAGTGAATAATCTCGACGGGTCCGAGCCTTATCACATATCACAATTGGGAAAGGGAGCGAGGCATGGACTTTGGGAATCGTGATAGCTTCGGACGTGGGATTTAAATGAAGTGAAGTTGATAATTCTCGCGGGTCTAGGCTTAATCGCATATCACAATCGGTGGTGGGGTATGGACTTAAGATTTTTTAGAACCTGTGGTAGTCACAGATGCGGGGATTTTATGGATGGAGCTAAATTTGTGATTGGGTCCAAGCCTAATCGCATTTCGCAATTTAGAGTTAGCGGCGAAAGTCTTATATAACTTTGTGATTTGCGATGAAATATAGTAACGTGACCTTGTGGGTCTCGACTGTTATGCTCCTATACCAATAGGTGTCATATTTCATGATTGACTTGATGAGCTCTGTAATATGTTCATACCTTTTCTTATTGCAAAGGTTTTTCATATTGTCAAAAAATCAAAAAATTTAAAAAATGTAAAGAAGGTATACCCTAAAAGAAAAATCAAAGGGTGAAAAGAATAAAATGGTCAAAAAAAAGAGAAGAAATGAACCCCAAACAAAAACATACCAGGAAAGTGTGCAAGTCCAAAATTCCACTACTAGTTCATTTTCTGTAATAAGCAATTGTGTGCAACTTGTTGAACCTATGCCACAATTGATGAAGAAGTCAAATTGTTTAAACTTGGCTCATTCATTTTTCAATTTCATGCTGTAGAAATAGAGAATAAATATCTGACCAAACAGTGTAATCTTGGCAGATAAGTAGATAGGTAGAGTGAATAAAAGGAGCTCAATAGTTTAATCTGAGCCTTTGGATGTAATAAAGTTAGACTTGGACAGATTTCTATATGTAAAAGAAAAGTGTGATAAGGGTTTGCCAGTCTAAGTGCACCCTAATAAAGAAGAAAAAATGTCAGGCTAAAGTAGATAGGGTAGGTAGATGGTGTTGCAGAATTACTTGTGATGAAAAATGCTTCTAAATGTGTTGATCTTTACTTTTCCCACCAGTGCAAGGAAAATATTACACTTGATGCAGTTCAAGCAAGACAAGGTCAAATAACTAATTTCCATTCACATTTTTCCCTAAAGATTTCACTAATTCCCCCTCAAGTATTAAGGACTTTGAAAATCAAAGGGGCTCATAGCATTTCTCTAACTTTTGGAGGGATCAGACCCTCGGCCCAATGATTTAAAAGCCTAAGTACTCAAAAATCATCCATCCATCATTCATTTCATTTCATAAAGTTTGCCTAAGTAAAAAACCTATTTTACTTAGGAAATACATAATATCACTTGAAAATCCCTTTAGCCTAAGTTTTAAATGTAAATTCTTAACATTTTAACTTGGTGCCAATCATTTTATTTCATATTAATTCCTAACTAGTATTATATAACTCCCACACCATAAAACCCTTCCCGTATTATTTAATTATACATAAAACCCCAAATTTTTAATATATCCCGCCCCGGTTGAATACAACCATAACCAATGTTTAAAAGGGGATTAATGAATTAACCCATAATTCATTAAGAACTCTAACTCCCCGCTGCACAAAGGGATTAGTTAACTCTCTTAGTTAATTAATAACCTACCCATCAACCAATCGCTCTCGCCCCGATATAGTTAATTAATAGTTAATTATATCGGGCCCACATACATAATGCCCCGCCATGTCCCACGCCCATCCAACGTCCGATTAAACTCTTCTCATACGATGGTTTATAGCGATATCGCGACCCCCCTGGTGATCGCGCTTTAACTCGCGATCACCAGGCGGTTTTCCACTCGTACCTCCGCCACGTGTCGTCCGCTCCATATGCTTGCTCGCCCTCCGTCCAAAACCGCCTAGCCCCAAAAGCGGTGCGATGCTTACCGCTTACCACCTTCCGCAAATGAAAAATTGTCACATTGCCACTTACGTCATCTGCCCAATAAAGCCAAAAAACCCCGCCAACCTCATGTTTTGTTAAAAAACAAATAAAATGTCATTTTCCTTATAATACAGCTGCTCAACTTCACTTGGAAAAAGCCTCCTCCCTAGCCAAGGATAATAGAATAAAATCATTAGAAGAAATCATCATTGGATTGGGACATGATCCCAAAGATATGAAAGGCGTTGAGGCATTAATCAAGAAGAAGGAAGAAGACATTTCTTCCTTGAGGAAACAACTAAAGCTACCTCCTTCAAGGCACCCACAGACTGCTGAGGTTGTGAAGCAGAAATCTGATGAAGAGATGATGGATCTCCTTCTGAAACTTAATGAAAGATTAAATGATACAGAATAGGCATTAGAAAAGGCACTGAAGGACAGGCAGGGAGAGTCGACCTCTCAGCCTCCTGAAGTAATTCCCATAGTCTCAACAGCAGTCCCTTCTACACTTGGAACAATATTGGCTCCAAACATCCCAACAGCCACAACAGAGGTGATTACAGGTACATCAACAATAGGAACAACATCAGGCAGCAGTGCTAATTTAAGCATAGAAGAATTAATAAAGGCCATGGAAGAAATGAAACTACAAATTTCAGAGTTAAAACAGGCAAAAGAACAATTGGCTAAGATAGAAAAGAAGTATGATGCCTCCAAAATAAGTGTTGCAGAAAAGACAAGGGAGATTAAAGCATTAGAGAATAAAATTAAAGCATTAGAAAAGGATCTCACTTTTGACAAGCCTCTGGCAGAGATCAAGAAAATCCTGTGGACCAACATCACTCAATCTATGAATGATGTTTGGCCATCCATCCAAGTGATCTATGAGCAAATGGACTTAGTAAAAGCAGCACATGGAGCAATTCAACAGACAAGAGCACAGTTAGGACAGATGCCTGAACAAGCCAACCGGCTTATACATTTTTTGAATACCAAAAATAAGGAACAACTAGAAGCACTTGGCATCCCAAACAGGACAGACACTATTTTGGAAATCAAAAGGGTGTTAACTAAAAGAACTTTGATGCAGAATCTAGAGAGAAGATGTCAAGATATGCAGGTGGAAATCAATTCTTTTATGGAGAAGTTCACTGTCTTACAGAATAAAGGGCTACCAAGTCCTTTGGTCATCAATAACAGGTTAATGAAGCACATTGATTATGTAGATAAATTGAATAAGTATGCTGGAGATCAAGCTAGTTCATCAACAAGTGCATCAGGAACAAAAGCACTTCCCACAGGCCGAGTTCTCTATGACAACTTAGAGAACTTATTCTATATTGAACATGAGGTAAAGCACTTGTTTCAACTCCAGCCTAATTTTTCAGATATACAGAAACTAATGAGACTCTGAGGAAACTTCAAAAACATAGATTTCCAAAGAAAAAATGGTGGGAAGACATGTTGGAAATTTTGTAAATTTATCCTCAGTAAAATGTAAATTTTGGGCTATTTACTGTGGTAAGATAAATAAAGGTGAACAGAGATGAACAAAGGACAAACAGGTCGAAGTGTATCAGAACAGGTGAAAAGTATTGGTCAAAACAGGGCAGCCAGCACAGAGTTACTAAAGAGGACAACAACAAGCCAAATAAAAGGGCCTGCCTCCAGCACATTCAATGAGAAAAGGAACAGCACAACATCAATTCACCTTTCTCCTATCTTTGAGACTAAGTGTCTCTATTTTTCTGTAAAAATAATTAGTCATCACTAGAATATATCTCACTTTGTTATGAGATATTTTTGTAAAGATTTTTTGTATAAATACCCCCTCAATTGGAGTATTGAGGGTGGATTCTTAGACATTGCTGTAATATTGACTATTTTGGAATAAAGTGCTGATTGGACCAACTTTGTGGCTTGCTGGACGAAGAATTGAAGCCAAGGACTTTTCTCATAATTCTTGAATCAAACATCGGATCAATAAGTCATCTATACCTTGTGTTTTAAAGTTTTCATTGTTTAAAATATCATCTATGTTTCACATCTGAATGATAAACAAAAAAGAATAACTCAGAATATGCTTAATTGCTCTTTGGTTTCTGTTATCACAAAATCACTACTGAGGGCTGCAACCAAGCAAGATTTCATGTAACTCTTTCAACCTATCTTTAGATCAAAGCTTAGCCTCTTTGATCAGAGAGGGCTCTCTCACAAACTCTTGATAAAAATCATTCACTACAAAAGATGGCTAACTCTTTATTCATTGATAAAAGCAAAAGCTGGTTGGATTCATGTCAAACTGGTTCTCATTGGGCTATGGAGTCTCATACACTAAGTAAACAAGAAAAACATTATCATTTCATAGAAGTCAAGGCTCTTTGCATTAAGTGTCAAACATACTCCATCAAAACCACAGCTTGCTAAACACACAGGAAGTCAGAGCATAATATTATGAATTCTGAGTGATTGTGTTACAACAAGGCTGTAAATGAACATAAAACATAAAACACCATCCTTATATTTGACCACAATAATCCATCGAGAATCTTGAGAAGAAATCAACACTGTTTTACTATTACTGTCATAAGCTTTACAATGGCCCAAAACAACTCTGTTTTTCTATAAAATGTCCAACCCTTTCTACATTCTAATCTGATCCCTTTATAGGCAAACAAACTTCTCCACCTCGAGCTTCCTCCTCCAGCATGAGGGGAGCCTCGAAGGTGGCTATTCACTATCCCTATCTAGTGCATAACTAACCTATTAATTACATCAGTGCTGAGTTATGATTACATAAAGTTCTAATCAAACTAAAATACTAATTCCTTTCTCCTCGTAATATGATTCTTCTTGGATGCTGACACATGTCCTTTTGCTGATTGAGTTGAGAAGGCTGAGCTACAGATACAATGAATATTGATTTTGGATGTTTGAAAGCGCTGATGGCTCATTAATTGACCAAAAGATGTGCTCCTATTTTAACGGTCTCTGTCTCCCATTTTCCTTCATCATATAAATACCACGCTCCAAGCTCTTTAAACCTTTAATGACAACACATAATAACCATATGCCCTATGATTTGGATACTTCATGGACCAAACGGGTGTACCAACCGAACATTCTGGTAACCCCACCAATACCCTAGTAGCTCGGTCATAAAGTGCCTTTGAGAAAACTTTTATGAAAATAAACAAAATATTTTATTTTCCCTTCAAGACCTACACCTGTCACTGTTTGAGCTGTTATGAAATCCATGTATGATCTCCCTCCTGTGTTTGAGACCTTCTTTTTAACATTCGCTGACCTCATCATTAAAGTTCATTGTTTTTCCACAAAACAACATTCTACAGCAGTTTCATAGCGCGCTACGAAACTGCTGTAGATGTCAAAACAGAACCTATGTATCTTGAAGCGTTTTCTGCTTAGATTCATGATCTCTTCAGACATTTGTACAGCTGTTAGGAACCTAAATAGTTTTAAAAAAATGAAGCTTGCTTCTGTCATTACATATCACAGCAACCTTGATTAGCATCAAACCAATAAACAGCTTAAATACTAAACTCTGACTGTCTTGAGCTTTATTTTCTCAACAGCCACTCATTTTCTCTTGGATGAAGCATTCGGTTAAGATATAATTCCTACAGGGACTCTGCTTTTTATGCTTAGAACCTAGAAGTCAAAAGCTGCAATGTGGGCACTAACAACTTTATCTCTCAATGGATCCACAATAACATCAGAGATATTCTAGATTGAGGCAGCGCATGTTATAGTACTCAAAAGGCTCGACAAAATATCCTTTAAAGCAATCTCGTGAATAAGACAACAAATTGCTGAAGTTCACACTGAAGTTCAGTACTTTACATCTCCATTTGAAGTAGCATCTCCATCTTTGCATGTTAATACTTTCCTAACTGCATTTGCGAGGTCTGTCACGTGACTATCATTGCAACCTATCTCAAGTAGAGCTGTCTCTAGTTGAAAAAGATATTCAATGTTAGGCCCGGAAAGACTCACAGCTCCAACAATTTGATGAGCCATCATTTCCAATGGTGCAAGGCCCAGGTAATTCTTATTCGAATTCTTGTTTGTTGATGCAATGTACACAAGGACTCCAGATATAGCTGGCTCTGTTGAATCCTCTTCAAAATAGAAATCAACGTAGGCCTTTTGGTCATATTCCTTCTCTCTCACTTCTAGATAAGATAAAGCAATATCCTCAGCTTCCTGTCCAGAAACCCTGTAAGCAATGTCCCAACTGGTGTGGCCATCGTGAGGCTCGAGTGTAACAGTCCTGCCGGGATTGGCAGGGGTTCCTCTATGGTCTGTGCTCCCTTGATGGAAAAGACGACGGTAGCCTTTGATGAAACCAACTCGTCATTCGTCATAGTGGAAACCCGCCTTCCATATTATGGAACCGTAACCAAACACCCACAGAACCATCTCCTCCGCCTTGCCGTCGACCTCCCTCAATTCTACAGCCTCCAGGGGATGCCATTCAATCTTCCACGGATGCCATTCACTAGTGCAAAATCTCGTGATTATTATAAGCCTCTGTTTATGCAAGATTTTCTTGAACTATGGCTTTTAAGTGAGCGCCAGAAATTATAATGACAATCCTCCTTCTTTAAACCAACAGCTGGAGCATGTAACCAACACGATTACCCTGTTTGAAGAAGACAACATCAAAATAATACCATCCACCTTGACAAAGGAAATTCATCTATTTCGAACTCTGCCATTTGCGTCATCCTTCTTTTATTTCTATTTAATGCGCACTCACCCTTTTAACGACACCAGTTAACCTAAAACCAGCTCTTGTGCCACTAATAATGGCGGCCTTGTAGCATATAAAACTACTCGACACTTGGCATTAATCACCGCATTTGAAAAGAGCACTTTCATGTCTTCAATATATGCATTAATAATGAACCAACGTGCTCGATAATACTCAAGACATTTTCATTTATATCAGTCATTTTAAAAGCCCGTGTGCCTTGAAGAAACGACTGCAATGCATTTCGCATAAGCCATGAAAGAAGAGTTGCTTGATTTTTTAGGTAGCACGGTGTGACTTAAATCACAGATAAATCCCTTTTCTAGCAAAAGCTTGGCTCGCAAATTCTCAAACGATACCACTCGCCCTTCAAGACTTCAATTACTAAACTCTTCTTCTACATCGCTACCATTCGGACCATTGTGATGACAAATACAGGGGCTATGGTTGTTGAGAAAAGTTCTGGCCTCATGCCACGTTACCAATGCACAATAATTATGTAATCAACACCAGAAGAGTTCGGCCTCTAATATCTCGTTTTCTGGCTGAAAAGTTCATGTTTCATAGAATGCATAGATGAACTTTAATATAGGTTACTCGATGGCTGGGAAGAAGCAAATCTCAGCCTCTTACACCGGTTCCAAACAGAATTCTCGGTGTCCCTTTTTCCTTCTTCAAAATATGCATCCATACGTCCATTTGGAACTCTGTACTGAGAAAAGCTTATATTAACTGGAAATTTTGGGAACTCACTTTCCACAGATGGAAGACATGCAGATTCACATTGCATCCTTGGAGTGTCTGGCATAGCATCAACCTGTGTGTGAATTGTGTCCTCCTCAGCTACCACACTTTAAGAGTTTGAACTAGTGTCATCCAGAAATATGTCTAACCATTTCTTAAGTGGCGCACTATCTCCAGTTGTATCAATTAAAATCTTCGATGAAATTTTGATAGTAAATGTAAATTTGCATCAATCCCCTCCACTGGCTTTGACTGATCTTCTGATTGCACTTCAATGTCACCAGAGTAACCAGGGGAGGGATTTTTCTTTGTAGGAGATAAATCACCCATGAGCCAGAATTCAGAGATAACTCCCTTAATGTACTTGATGCCAATCCCACAATAGCTGCATCATCATAGGGTGCCTCCTTGGACACACTGTCACTGCTCTCATCAACATTCCTGGAGGGAAACAAAACTCTATACAATAGGCATGCTAGGATTTGGACCTTCGCTGAAAACTCGAACCAATTCCCAATTTCGTAGCACGCTACGAAACCACGCAAACAGGTAGCGCTGCGAAACTACTAAAAATAATTCAGGCGCTGCGAAAACACCCACTCTTTAAGCCAGGCTAAAAATTTTTGACTACAGCATTTTCAGTGATAACAGTTTCAATCATTATTATCCTCAATGTTTTCTTCTGAACTATTATAAACAGTGAATTCTTAATTGCTCCTGTTTCCTAGTTTGTTCATTTTAATCATTTAGTAAAGAATTCTTAATTGCTCTTTATTGATGGTTAGTCATGTTCTGCTCTCTTAAAGTATGTTAAAGGATTCTTAGTTGCCCTTTAACCCTTTAAGCCCATCCCATATTTAAGTTTCTAATTGCTCCCTATTTGACTACCTTGCTCTGTTAAACCATCCTTTGTGAAGAAACCAAGTCCAGTTAAGCCATCTTCTTTGACTCCATCAGCCCAATGGACTAAGCTACTCAGTTTTACCCCTTTGCTATTGAATCTCACCACCCAAATTCAAACAAAACTCCTAAACTTCACAACTAGCCTAATATCATTCAAAAACAAAGCTAAATTTGAAAGAGAGAGCCCTCTTTGGATACAGATTGGCTAGATTCTGTATCTAAAAGATTGGTTTGTGGTTACCTTGGACCCCTTTCCCCTTCTTACAACTTCCAGGAAAATCTGAGTGATAACACCGACAAACTTGGATTTATTTTTTTTGCACATCATTACTTTGTTAAAAATATTTAGGACTATGATCCATTTCCTTTGTATTTCTGTGCTTTGAACTTAAACTTTAACTTCTGATTGCAGAGGTTGGGTTTTGGCTTCAGGGATGATTCTTTTTCATGGTTTTTTTATTTTTTGGTTTAAAAAGGGGGTGTAACACAAGACAAAGAAAATATTTTTTTTTTTATGTTTTTTTTTTTTAAATTTATGAAGGGTCCTCATTTAAATAGAATAAATTTCATAGGAAATTTATAAAATAGAAAAATGGGGGGCTTGTTGAATAGCACAACACACCTATAGAAGGATGTAGCTCTTGGTAACCTCATTAAAAGCATAAGTAGTACTTATGGGAAAAAGAAAGTAATGTATTATAGAGCTCATTATACATCATTAAAAAGGAGAATTTGTAGGATGAGGATGATCAAGTTCCTCCATTGGAATCTTCATTGGAAGGTTTAGTTACTAGAAGAAGCAAGTGTCTCGCGGGGAATTCCAACTTGTACGAGATTCATGGGATGATGGTATGATGTCAAAAGAAGTGAATCAGGTCAAGTAATTGAAGTTATTTTAATCAAGGAAGTTGTCAAGGGAAGTCTAGATGACCAACGAAAAGAGATGAGGTATGTATGCTTGTACTTGATAAAATAGAGTCCTGGCATATGGTTGTAGATATAATGAATGAGTGCTCTACCTCAAGAGCATGATCAAAAGAAAGGATCTCCTCCTATGAAAGGATGCATGAAGGTATGTTCACACATTGACTAGATGAAATCAACATAATATGTCCTCATATGAAATATGAGGTGGTTGAAAAATTTGAAGGAATTATGATTGGAAGTTCCTGGGAGGAAATGTGTGAATAAAGAAAGGAAGAGATCATGACAAATGAAACTATGGGGAAGGCAATCAACATCCAAGTAATAGAAGATTTGACTATGATATCTCCATGGGAAATATATGAAGATCATGATAAAGTTTGAAAAAGAAAGAGACCCTTGATGTTGTTTATAGTTTTGGAGATGTGTCAATATGTATGCAGGATGTTGATGCAAACAAGGATATGTCATGATGAAAGACCATCACAAAGGAATTTTTTATTTAATGTTAATTTTCTATTTTTTAAATAATATCCGGATGGGCTAATGCAGGGCTACCAAAAGAAGAGTTGTATATGTAATATACAAATTACACTCTTGTGGTAGGATGAAAGATCCTGAAGGAAACATGATGTGAATGAGGTAGCAAGGTATGAAGGAAATGTTAGATATGGACTAATGGATCACTTTCCAATGAAAAAAAGGATGATATGACTGACATGATTCATGAATGAAAGAGATGGATGGTCAATGCCCTAGTAGAAGTCCCAAAAATACAAAGAATCCTAAATAATGAAAAAGAAGTTCATGAAGTTGAAAGGAGGATCTCGTCAAGCAGCTGGTTGTCCTATGATCTCCACCTAAACAATCGCTGGAAGCAAGTCCCTAGTCAAGAGGGAGATTGGACAAGTCCCTGATTAAGAGGGAGTTTGGGTACATTCCTTTTATGGAATGGGTTGGTTATACCTGGTTAAGCGGAAGTGGAATATATGGTTCTCTACTTCATGTGTCATGCACTATACTAGGACAACAACCGTAAGTCTTAGTGAAGGCCACGAGGAGAGATAGGCAGATCATTCTTGTCTTCACCTGGGAAGATAAAATGGAGGATTGGGTAAGTATTTGGCATCTGATACTCTTTGAGGATGTGGTATGGCATCCAAGATAAGAGTAGTCATAGAGGACTGCAATTCTTTTAGGATTAGGAATCCAAGATAATAATAGTCTTGGTGGAACATACTCTAAGAGAACCCAGGTGGGGTATGTTATGAGAGAGACAATGATGAGGGTGTCTATAAATCATTGATCTCACCAACATTGTGCTCTGATCCTTTGGGGAGATAAAGTTTTTAGTCAAGGCATTTCTATGTGACAATGTTGGATGATATGGTGCTACACAAATGGGCTACCAATCTGACTCTTCTTAGGGGAATTCCTTAGATTGAGAATGTCCATGTACCTTATATGGATTGTGAATACCTCCTTAGTTAAGAGGGGGTGTTGAAATATGTAACTAGCTTCGGTATTCATAATGACGTTTGTAATCGTGATTTTATGTATGTAATGAAAAGAGAAATTCTCGAGGCATTGGTTTCATGCTCAAGGGAAAATTATTTTTAGGTCAAGCACCCATTGAGTGCTTCTAGGTTTGTCATAAAGTCAATTGAGTCATTGTCATGTATTGAAGACCCATTTGGGCGTGTTACATATTGTAAAGAAAAAAATTATTGAGTCAAAATAGAGTAAAAAGACCCTCCAAGACCTCATCATGGCACAAAGATCCATTCGGCCTACATGAAGGGACAAGTCAGCCTCAAGATAACAATTCATACCCCTCACAATCCTATAACTAAGAAGGAATTCGACCTCATTTTCACACTCACTCAAGAAAGTTCAATCTCATCAAGATAGAAGATGGAAAAGGATGAAGTAGAAGAAGAAGATAAACATTGAATTTTTTGGGCCTCTCTCTCTCTCTCTCTTTCGTTAGGGTTTCTACAATTTCTGGGCTAGACGAAATTCTGAAGCTGCATCGAAGTTGTGAAGTTGCAGGGTAGAAGTTGTGAAGTTGCCTCTAGATCGAATATGCGAATCTTCTAGGTCAAAGATGTTGAAGTTGCATCAAGGTTGAAGTTGTGAAGCTTCTAGGCCAAAGTAGCTGAATCTGTTAGGTCGAAGTTGTAGAAATTATTGTTGGGGTCGAATTTGCTGGAGAAGTTGTTGGTGTTAATTTTTGCAACTAGGCTCAAATTACACATTGGACAACTCAAATGACCGAGATTATGATTTCATTAAAGTCCTCTTTTCGAGAGGACCAAAATCGACCTAAATATCACCCAATTTGGACAAGCAGAAGTTGATTTTCTAATTATTTTATTAATTCATGTATAATGGAATGGGTCGGCCTTAAGCAAATGTGATATTAGTTAGGTCGGCCTCAACTGCAAGTGGACCCTCATGGAAGCATATAAATAGAAGATACCTCAATCTTATTTCTACACATTGATCAAGCCGTCTTATACTCTTCTCTTTTATCTTGGTTCACACAAGTCTAACAAAAGAAGTTCGCGCAAGGGTCCGAAATCACAGAGGTGAAGCTTGCACAGATCTAGGGTTTTCTATTTCTCAGATGCTAGCATGTAATTGGGTATTTTCATCCCCGGACGCTAGCACAAAGTGGCTCTGAGAGCGTCCAGAATGCCTTAGATGTCAGCACAAAATCCTAAGGAAGTGTCTAGAGGTTCAGAGGTAGATCAGATTGTATTAGTCCCTAGACACTCAGACATAGTGGTCAAGGGAGCGTCCAGGCAGTCCCAGACGCGCACACAGTAACTAGAAGAGAGAATATCAGGGTTTGAAGTAGATATGAGTAAGTTATATCCTAGATGCACGCATACAATATTCCTAAGAGTGTCCGGGAAGACATAGACGCCCTCACACAGTGACTGAGGGAACGTCTAAGGAATTTCAGATGCACATAGTTAGTCTTTCTGAGAGCATCTCAGATTCTGATCTAGGGTTTGAAAGTTGTCTTCAATTGGCTTTAGTGGTCTAATGCATCAGGGGTTTCTCTCCACTGTTCTGTAGATATACAATATGTTTATGTAAATCTCTGCCCCAAATTTATGTATTGGGCTCATTGTACTCTCTGTTGAAAACTTTTTATGATGATATAATAAAGAAGAATATTTGAAAGGGTTTCCACCCTTGTGGGGATTTTCCCTAGTCTTGGACCAATATGCTATGTCTTATGGTTGTGTTGCTGTCTTCTTTATAATTTCATACATTTTTCTATCTTCAGATACAGTTTATGATTGGTTACATTGCTAATAATTGGATGTATTGTTAATGAATAAGTAAATTGGGCTAAAGTAATTGATACAACATAAAATAATATGAAAATTTAACATGGTATCAGAGCTGAGGTGAAGGACAAGCCCAAAATTAGACATGCATTGAAGCCCTCATTATCAAAAATAAGATTTCCTAGCCAAGGTCAAGATGTCTTCCTCTACCTTCAAAGAGAATGAAAATTTGGGTGACGCATCAAACTTTGTTGCATGGAAAGTTAGGTTGGAGATCACAGCTGACAAAAATGATGTGTTGGAATACATTGAAGGAAGGATGCCCGAGCCTCCAAAAAATGCTTCCATTTCCTTCAAGAGAAGGTACAATAAAGGTGATTCCAATGCAAAGCAAATTATAGTTGATGGTTTACAAGATCATTTACTTGCATATATTGGGAATTTAAGAAATTTTAAAGACATGTGTGACAAGATAGATGGCAAGTATGAAATCAATAATTTGAATGAGATCATCACCTTGAAATATCAACTCAAGGAAACCAAGATGAAAAAAGTAGAAGTTGTTCAACCCTACATTGTGATGATATCATGCCTTAGAGATCAACTCTATCATGATGAATGCTATAATTTTCACAAGAAAGGTCATTATGCTCGAGATTGTCTCGAGAAGAGAAAGAGGTCACGTTACAACACCAGAAGCAACAACAACAATCAAATAAGAAAAGACAATCAAAGTAATAATCATGATAGAAGATATGAAAGAAGAAGAAGAGATTCCTCAAGTGACCATGAAGGAGATCATCCTCCTTTAAAATAAGTCAAGGGTTCCTAGGTTTGAAAGTAATTCTGTAAATAAAGTTGAATGCATTCTTATTTCTACCCTTACTAGTTCTTCTCCACCAGATTCGTGGGATAGTTGGTTGGTTGATAGTGGGGCCACTCATCATTTCTCTGGATACAAGGAAGTCCAATCTAATCTGGTAGAGAGGGAGACTAAGTTGAAGATTATTCTTGGAGACAAATCCACTCGTTTGTTGAATTTAAGCTTCTGTGATCCATATCAAGTTTAATGAGAAATATTTCGGCGGAAATCACATTGTAATATTTTTGTCGACGCGTTTTGAACCAACGAGTGTGGTTCATCGTTAGGACAAGTTGAAGAACCAGATCATGGCTACAGGTTAAATAGGGAGAGTAGATCTTCCAATGGCTATATTTGACTAGGAAACAACTATATTGGACTGGGCAATTTGACTGAGAAACGACTAAATTTGACTGGTCAACTTGACTGGACCGAGGGAGAGGAAAAGTTATTAATGTTATTGTTATATTCATTACCAACATTTGAATAAAAGTAAAGTTTGTAAAATAGTTGTTACTATTATAATTAAATAAATAAAAGGTTAGTAAATTAACATGGAGTTTTTTTTTTTTTTTTTACACCACCAAACATCACTCATTAATAACCTAAAAATAGCTAATATTGAATACTAATAAAAAACATTACATCAATAATATGTAAATATATGTAAATATATGCATTCTGAATTTAGTGTAAATATATAAATAAATAGTTAATAAGTTATTATGCAAGATAGTTTCTTTTATTATTAATATCATAGACAGAAATTGTAAGAAATATATATATATATATATATATATCTGGAGTACAAAATCAAAACCTGAAATCATAATATGGACTAAAATGTAAATATATACTTTCCAAATAAATAATTAATTAGTTATTATACAAATTAGTTTCTTGTAAGAGTAAAATCATAGAACCTTAAACTATTAAAATACTTATTAAAAAAAAAAAGAAAAAAAAGATATATATAAATATATCTGGATGGAGTGAAGGAAAATAGAGAGACGAGAAGGAAAAAAGGACAATGATCAAACAAGGCAAGCAGGGGAAAAACAAGGAAACCGGGCAGGGGACGGGGAGCGAAGAGGGTGGGAAAAAATGGGGAAGCGGTTAGGAGGAGAGGGCAGGGATCCAGCAACTACTAATTTTCCAGCGGTCATCTCTATTGAGGTTTCTTGGCCTTTTTTCGATATCTATGGCTTCCCTAAATTTCCGGTGATGGAAATGCGCCACCTTGGCAATAACACAGGTCTCCTCAATGCATACATGGTGCGTCGTCTTCTCCGCATGTTTAGCCAGGGTGGAAGATTGGGTTCTCCTATGTTTTATGTCGGTTGAGTGCTCATTAATCCTTTGATTAGTAGAGCAACCTATCTCACCAACATATGGGGTCCCACATGAACATGGAATAACATAGACACCTTTCATGTCCTTGGGGTCAACCGGGTCTTTAACTGATCTAAGGGAGCTACGGATGGTGTGAAGGGGTCTAAAGGTTGAGGGAACATTATGCCTCTTGAGAGTTCTAGCAATCTTATCAGTTGTCCCCTGGATGTAAGAGAGATGAAACCCTGAGACTCGCTCTTTAGGGTCTCTCTTAACCACTGAATACTTCTGGCTTTGAGGAAAGATTTCTCACCGAGGTGCCTACTAAAACCATTATTAGCAAAAACAATAAGGATATGAGTTTTCTCTTTATCTAGGCTCTTTTCATCAGAGATCCGTAGTGCACGAGTAGCTAGCATGTTGAAAACACCTAACTTTTGAGCGGGGAAATGATGGGAACTGGCATGAAGATATTGCTCAGTATGAGTTTTTTTTTTTTTTTTTCTGAAACACTTGGTGGGAGATCGAACCATCACCATTCCTTGAAATGAGAACATTGATGAAGGGCAGGTGCCCATCAACTCCTGCTCCATATTGAACTTTATGGAGGAGGATTGATTATTAAGATGATTGAAGAAAAGATCCAACTCTTCTTGGCCATGGGACCAGATGACATTTGTGTCATCCACAAATCTCTTCCAAAGCTTGGGAAGGAGTCAGGCAGAGGCCAAAGCCTTGGATTCAAAATCTTCCATAAAAATATTAGCAACAACCGGGGATAGGGGGGAGCCCATGGCAACACCACAAGTCTGTTCAAAGAACTCACCCTCAAAGATGAAAAAAGTTGAAGTGAGACAGATCTCTACTAAACGAGCAGTATTAGGGTCCGTGAGGCAGTTGATGACATTGATGGCCTCTTTTATAGGAATGCAAGTGTAAAGGGATACCATGTCAAAACTCACAAGAATGTCCCCAGGGTCAAGCTTTACGCCCTTAAGCTCTTTGACAAAAGATGAAGAGTCTTTGACAAAAGACTCCGTGAGGCCAACCAGGGGTCTAGGCTTTAAGGCAAGGAATTTGGGCAGAAGGTACGTAGGACCACCAATGGTATTGACAATGGGCCTCAGGGGGGCCCCTTCTTTGTGAATCTTTGGAAGCCCATAGATTCTTGGAGTAATGGGGCTACTCTCAATTAGCTTATGGCTAATGGAAGCCACAGAGTTACAAGACTTGATGGCAAGAGCCACTGCCCTTGAGATCTTTTTCAGGGGATTCTTGGAAAGCTTCTTGTAGCTTCCACTATTACAAAGATGATCCAACATCTTATGTCGATAATCATCTTTGTCAAGGATGACAGCAACCCCTCCTTTATCGTCTTTTAGAACCACTATATATTTATTGTGGTTTAAGGATTTGAGGGCCTCAAATTTATCCTTGCTGATGTTGCTACTAGGGGGCTTAGCTTTCCTCAGGAAAAAAACACAATTTTACCTTATAGTGTCCTTAATATTATCGGGTAAGCCCTTAATCCCAAACTCTATGTCGCATATAATGTCTTCTATCGGGATCTTTTTAGGGGCTAGGGCAAAATTTAAACCCTTACCCAAAGATTAAAGACTGAAGGGGGAAAGGAGAAACTTGAGAGATTGACAACCTTATTAGAATGAGAGAAAGAGGAAAGATTATTATCATTACTCTTATTATTATAATAGTGATTATATCTATTCCTCATAATCCTATTATTATCACAATTATAATTAATGGTCCTACCATAATAAAGGTTATTATTAATATTGTTATTATTATCATAACTATTTTCAATACTCATATTATTATTATTAATATTAATATTGTTATTCTTGTTAATCATATTATTATTATTGTCATTATTATTATTATTATTATTAATATTGTTATTCTTAATAATCATATTATTATTATTATTAGTATTAATATTGTTATTCTTATTATTATTAATAGTGTTAATAAATTTCTTACCAATAAAACTAATAGAATTAGAAAAACCATTCTCATAGCTAATTCCATTATTATAATTATTGTTCTTAATGTTATTATAACCTAATCTAAATTCATTACTATGTATATTCACTTTATTAAAATCTATGTAATTATTATTTACTCTATTACTCATACATTCGTTATATTTCTTATTGCTTAAACTAAAATGATTATTAACACCATGTATGCATTGAGGAGACCCGTGTTATTGCCAAGGTGAGGCATTTCCATCACTGGAAATTTAGGGAAGCCATAGAAATCAATAGAGATGACAGCTGGAAAATTAGTAGTTGCTGGATCCCTGCCCTCTCCTCCTAGCCGCTTCCCCATTTTTTCCCACCCTCTATGCCCCCTGTCCCCTGCCTGGTTTCCTTGTTTTTCCCCTGCTTGCCTTATTTGATCATTGTCCTTTTTTCCTTCTCATCTCTCTAATTTCCTTCACTCCCTCTAGATATATTTATATATATCTTTTTTTTTTAATAAGTATTTTAATAGGTTAAGGTTCTGTGAGTTTATTCTTACAAGAAACTAATTTGTATAATAACTAATTAACTATTTATTCAGAAAGTATATATCTACATTTTATTCCATATTATGATTTTAGGTTTTGATTTAGTACTATATATATATATATATATATATATCCTTGATTTTGTTTTTTATAGGTCTATTTCTTACAATTTCTGTCTATGATATTAATAATAAAAGAAACTATCTTGCATAATAACTTATTAACTATTTATTTATATATTTACACTAAATTCAGAATGCATATATTTACATATTATTGATGTAATTTTTTTTATTAGTATCCCATATTAGCTATTTTTAGGTTATTAATGAGTGATGTTTGGTGGTGTAAAAAAAAAAAAAAACTCCATGTTAATTTACTAATCTTTTATTTATTTAATTATAATAGTAACAACTTTTTTACAAACTTTACTTTTATTCAAATATTGATAATGAATATAACAATACATTAATAACTTTTCCTCTCCCTTGGTCCAGTCGAGTTGATCAGTCAAATTTAGTCATTTCTCAGTCAAATTGCCTGGTCCAATATAGATGTTTCCTAGTCAAATATAGCCATTGGAAGATCTGCTCTCCCTATTTAACCTGTAGCCATGATCTGGTTCTTCAACTTGTTGTGACGACGAAGCACACTCGTTGGTTCGAAACGCATCGACAAAAATATTACAATGTGATTTCCACCGAAATATTTCTCATTAAATCCACTCATCCCATGAAAGGCTTTGGGTCCATCAAATTTCCGTTGAATTCTGGGGAATTAGTTATGTTGCATGATGTTATGTATGAGCCAAGATTAATGAATAATTGTGTATCTATATCCACATTCTAAGATAAAGGAATGAGGGTCGCCTTCATCAAAGGAAAAGTTTTGAATTGGTATGTTGATTCACCTATGAGAGATGCATTCACATTAGGATCGAGATTCGAAAGACTCTATAGAGTCACTGGAAGGCCACTTCTAGAATTGGTTCATAATACCAATCATCTGAGTGAGTTGTGGCACTGCAAATTGGCTCATCTACACTATGATGCTCTTCCAAAATTTAAGAAATTGGTCTAAGGTATTCGTAGTGTTCAATCCCATCATGATGGATTTTGTCCAGGTTGTGCGAGTGGAAAGAAAACAAGGGGACCATTCCCCTCTAGTGAGAACAAGACAAATGACATCCTCCATCTCATTAAATATGATATATGTGGTCTGATACCTGTGCATTATTTTTGTGGTCACATCTACTACATCACCTTGATGAAAACTTCTCAATAAATACATAGATATACTACCTTAAGCACAAGGATGAATCCTTTGAGATGTTCAAGGAATTCAAAGCCTTGATCGAAAATAAAACAGGGAAGAGAATCAAAGTATTCAGGTCTTACAATGGAGGGGAATGTTTATTTCTGGTAGCATCGGATGTTGTCTAAGTCTCAAAATTTGTAGGGAGGCTTAGACACATGCATTCTCCAATACCCAGAAATCATTTTGGGAAATTCCAACTGGAGACAGTTTTATTAAAATAATTAATTATTTTTAATGGGACCCTAAGTCTAAACTTAGGAAATTAAAATAATTAATACCAATCATCTGAGTGAGAGATGCATTCACATTAGGATCGAGATTCGAAAGACTCTATAGAGTCACTGGAAGGCAACTTCTAGAATTGGTTCATAATACCAATCATCTGAGTGAGTTGTGGCACTGCAAATTGGCTCATCTACACTATGATGCTCTTCCAAAATGATGTTATGTATGAGCCAAGATTAATGAATAATTGTGTATCTATATCCACATTATAAGATAAAGGAATGAGGGTCACCTTCATCAAAGGAAAAGTTTTGAATTGGTATGTTGATTCACCTATGAGAGATGCATTCACATTAGGATCGAGATTCGAAAGACTCTATAGAGTCACTGGAAGGCCACTTCTAGAATTGGTTCATAATACCAATCATCTGAGTGAGTTGTGGCACTGCAAATTGGCTCATCTACACTATGATGCTCTTCCAAAATTTAAGAAATTGGTCTAAGGTATTCCTAGTGTTCAAGCCCATCATGATGGATTTTGTCCAGGTTGTGCGAGTGGAAAGAAAACAAGGGGACCATTCCCCTCTAGTGAGAACAAGACAAATGACATCCTCCATCTCATTAAATATGATATATGTGGTCTGATACCTGTGCATTATTTTTGTGGTCATATCTACTACATCACCTTAATGAAAACTTCTCAATAAATACATAGATATACTACCTTAAGCACAAGGATGAATCCTTTGAGATGTTCAAGGAATTCAAAGCCTTGATCGAAAATAAAACAGGGAAGAGAATCAAAGTATTCAGGTCTTACAATGGAGGGGAATGTTTATTTCTGGTAGCATCGGATGTTCTCTAAGTCTCAAAATTTGTAGGGAGGCTTAGACGCATGCATTCTCCAATACCCAGAAATCATTTTGGGAAATTCCAACTGGAGACAGTTTTATTAAAATAATTAATTATTTTTAATGGGACCCTAAGTCTAAACTTAGGAAATTAAAATAATTAATGGGTATTAATCTAAACTGTGGGTGAAACTTCTAGAAGAAGGTGGAGATCAAGTCAATATGATCCTAGTCATTGATTATAATCTAATTTGGACCGTTGATTTATCAACGAGAGGATTATAAGAGGAGGATTGATGGGCACTTGGAGAATACACCAGAGGCAGATACTTAGTTACTTGAGTAAATTTTATCACTGGTCGAAGTTCGACAAGAGAAAATCGAATCAGAGGGAGAGTTGCAAGTGAGAAAGGAAGAGAGGGCATCAACATCTTTTTAGAGTGCAAGGCAGCAAGATGCAGAGCAAGAATAGGGCGACGCATAAAGAGGCAGCATAGAGGTAGATTGACATAGAGCCTGCATGGGTAGCTAGACACTGGGCCAGTGTGAGAAGTTTGACACAGAGGGATGCAAAAGGATTCCAGGGAAGAGGGGTACTTCACCTGGATCCAAAATTTGTCAGAAAGCGCCTGTAAAATTTCTCACTCCTATTTTGTTGGTTGTAATTTTTACAAGAGAATTAAAGAAACCCTCATTTGTTGCACAAGCTTTCCCACATTGGGTTTTTCAGGGACGATTGTCCGAAAATAATTGTGTCATTGTGATTGTATTTGTGCCAATATTTTTCCTTACATTTAATTTCTACAATATTTTAATTGTGAAGGTTGCAGTAGAATATATTTCGATATTTGCTGTAAGAACACTGTGAATAACTTATTTATGAGGTAATAAATAGAATACATAATATTAATCACTGCAGTAGGATTCCTATTTAGAAATTTTCACATGGTATCAGAGATAAGGGAAAGTAGAAGGAAGCCATAAGACCCAACATTGGAGGAAGAAAGGAATTCGAAATTCCTATAGGGGCAGCAATTTGAATCTCCAAGGGGCTTGTGTAGTTCAAAGCCAAGAGGATTAAATTTCATGGGAAAACTCTCTTTAAGTGAGTTGACAGAGAGGTAAGTCTTTTTGATCAAAATTTGTCAGTAGTAGAAGGAACATTGCAGCAGAAGATTCACCGAGAGAGGTTGTCTCAGGTGGGATGTAGTTTTTCCTACAACAGTTGCTGGGATAGGTTAGCACCAGAAATTGGCACAATATGGATACTCAGAGTGTCTCAGAGTTATCTACCAGATTAGATGAAGAATTCATATGCCTAGAAAATTTAGCATCAGTAGATGTTTGGTACATTGATAGCGGGGCTTTAGCTCATATGAATGGAGTACGAGAACCTTTCTCGAGCGATAAAGAATAACAAATGGACTTCCAAATCACTATGGGAAACAAAACAAACTGTACTCTAGTAGGGAGAGGCACCATAGCATTTCAGATGGAAGTAAGGACCAGCATCTGAGCCACCAATGTTTTGCATGTGCCAGGATTAGGAATGAACTTGATTTCAGTGTCCTAGTTACAAGACCAGGGATACGATGTATACTTCATGGGAAATAAAGTATACGTCAAGCATCTAAGCTAGAAGAAGAAAAGGCGAATTGGGATTTGAAGAAACAAGTTGTATAGATTGCAGCTTGAGTCACCAATGACACTGATAAACAACAACTATAATGGTGAGAAGGAGCGAAATGAATCATGGCACAGGAGAATGGGGAATTTACACCATGGAGCACTGAGGATTCTCAGAGAGACTGTTTGATGCAAAGAGACAGGGGAATTTACACCATGAAGTACTCCTCTTCCTTGGAATCCGTAAAGCCCCTAATACTTAAATTGAAAAAAGAGTGGAGGGATCTCTACTTGAACGGTTCATAAGGCACAATACTTGCTAAAGTTTTGAAAATGGGGTAGCAAGCTAAGTAGGCTTGATTGTGGGGAAAACTCCATAATTAAGCGCGCTTGAGCCAGAGGCGATCTGGGATGGGTGACCTCCTGGGAAGTCCTGGTTACCGGGTGCAAGCCCCAGAAGTGATGATTGACGCTATGTGATTCATTGCACTAGTTTCAATCCCACTTCTTCACCCTTGTGAGCATCACCCAATGCAATGAGTGCTAAGTGAACTATTCATAAATCATGAGAAATTAGTCAGTTATGACTACCTCTCATGGAAATGGTCATACGTGAATGACTTACTTAACGCAGTTGAATCCCAAAATGATATCTAATATAATGCACTGCGTAAAACCCCTAATACTTAAATTCAAAAAAGAGTGAAGGGATCTCTACTTGAATGGTTCATGAGGCACAATACTTGCTAAGGTTTTGAAAATGGGGTGGCAAGCTAAGTGGGCTTGATTGTGGGGAAGACTCCACAATTAAGCGCGCTTGAGCCAGAGGCGATCTGGGGTGGGGGACCTCCTGGGAAGTCCTGGTTATCGGGTGCAAGCCCCGGAAGTGATGATTGACACCATGTGATTCATTTCAATAGTTTCAATCCCACTTCTTCACCCCTGTGAGCATCACCCAATGCAATGAGTGCTAAGTGAACTATTCAAAAATCATGAGAAATTAGTCAATTACGACTACCTCTCATGGAAATGGTCATACGTGAATGACTTACTTAACGCATTTGAATCCCAAAATGATATCTAATATAATGCACTGCATAAAGCCCCTAATACTTAAATTCAAAAAAGAGTGAAGGGATCTCTACTTGAATGGCTCATGAGGCACAATACTTGCTAAGTCAGTTATGACTACCTCTCATGGAAATGGTCATACGTGAATGACTTACTTAACGCAGTTGAATCCCAAAATGATATCTAATATAATGCACTGCGTAAAGCCCCTAATACTTAAATTCAAAAAAGAGTGAAGGGATCTCTACTTGAACGGTTCATGAGGCACAATACTTGCTAAGGTTTTACAAATGGGGTAGCAAGCTAAGTGGGCTTGATTGTGGGGAAAACTCCATAGTTAAGCGCGCTTGAGCCAGAGGCGATCTGGGATGGGGGACCTCCTGGGAAGTCCTGGTTACCGGGTGCAAGCCCTGGAAGTGATGATTGATGCTATCTGATTCATTTCATTAGTTTCAATCCCACTTCTTCACCCCTATGAGCATCACCAGATGCAATGAGTGCTAAGTGAACTATTCAAAAATCATGAGAAATTAGTCAGTTATGACTACCTCTCATGGAAATGGTAATACGTGAATGACTTACTTAACGCAGTTGAATCCCAAAATGATATCTAATATAATGCACTACGTAAAGCCCCTAATACTTAAATTCAAAAAAGAGTGAAGGGATCTTTACTTGAATGGTTCATGAGGCACAATACTTGCTAAGGTTTTGCAAATGGGGTAGCAAGCTAAGTGGGCTTGATTGTGGGGAAAACTCCACAGTTAAGCGCGCTTGAGCCAGAGACGATCTAGGATGGGTGACCTCCTGGGAAGTCCTGGTTACCGGGTGCAAGCCCCGGAACTGATGATTAACACTATGTGATTCATTTCACTAGTTTCAATCCCACTTCTTCACCCCTGTGAGCATCACCCGATGCAATGAGTGCTAAGTGAACTATTCAAAAATCATGAGAAATTAGTCAGTTACGACTATCTCTCATGGAAATGGTCATACGTGAATGACTTACTTAACGTAGTTGAATCCCAAAATGATATCTAATATAATGCACTCCGTAAAGCCCCTAATACTTAAATTCAAAAAAGAGTGAAGGGATCTCTACTGGAATGGTTCATGAGGCACAATACTTGCTAAGGTTTTGCAAATGGGGTAGCAAGCTAAGTGGGCTTGATTGTGGGGAAAACTCTACAGTTAAGCACACTTGAGCCAGAGGTGATCTGGGATGGGTGACCTCCTGGGAAGTCTTGGTTACCGGGTGCAAGCCCCGGAAGTGATGATTGATGCTATGTGATTCATTTCACTAGTTTCAATCCCACTTCTTCACCCCTATGAGCATCACCCGATGCAATGGCCCACTTAGCTTGCTACCCCATTTGCAAAACCTTAGCAAGTATTGTGCCTCATGAACCATTCAAGTAGAGATCCCTTCACTCTTTTTGAATTTATGTATTAGGGGATTTCTTAAATGTGAGAAGTTTGATGCAGAGGGACACATAAGGATTCCGAGGAAGAGGAGTACTTCACCTGGATCAGAAATTTGTTAGAAAGCATCTATAAAATTTCTCACTCTTGTTTTGCTGGTTGTAATTTGTACAAGATAATTTGCTGAAGAATAATAAAGAAACCCTCATTTGTTGCACCGTTTTCCCACATTGGGTTTTTCTGGGGACAATTGTCCAAAAATAACTATGTCATTGTGATTATATTTGTGCCAGTATTTTTCCTTACATTTACTTTCTGCAATATTTTAATTATGAATGCCATAGTAAATATATTTCGATATTTTCTATAATAACACTACGAATAACTTATTTCTGAGGCAATAAGTAGAAAAAATAATATTAATCATTGCAATAGGATTTCTATTTAGAAAATTTCACAGGGAATACATGTCAAATGAATTCATAGCTTTTTGCAAGAAATAAGGGATCAAGAAGGAAACAATTGTGCCATATACTCCTGAATAGAATGGGTTAGCTGAAAGGAAGACCAGATCTATATTAGAAGTTTTTGGTGCCATGCTCCATAATCAAAAGGTGCCAAAGTTACTTTGGGCTAAAGCCACATTTGATGATGTATATGTTCAAAATAGGGTGCTTCATTAAGCATTAGAAAACAATACCCTCAAAGAAATATTCATAGGTGTCAAGCTCAATATTAGGCATCTTCGTATATTTGGATGCCCCATATATTTTCATGTACCGAAGGACAAAAGGAAAAAATTGGAAGCTACAAGAAGAAAAGGTACATTTGTGGGTTTTTGTGAAAATTCTAAAGCATGTAGAATATATATTTCTAGTCAAATGAAGGTCAAAATTAACAGGCACATAACATTCAATGAAGATGCAACTCTTGGAAAACCAAGAGACCTTCCTCCACCTCCTTCTCCCAAGAAGGAGAATGATGACTAGGATATTCTAGATGGTCCTTCTGTGCCCAAGTCCGATATTGATGATGATTCCATGGAGCCTATGGATCTGTTAGATCCTTCTCCAAGTGATCCTACTACTAGGAAGAGACTACTTTGGCTCTGCGATACTCTACATAATGCTGAAAGAAATGTTCCCATTCGTAGATAATTTAGAGAAAATAAGAAACCATGTCGGTATCAGGGATATGTTTCAACCATGAGAACTATGATTCAAGCCGAACTATCCTCATTCGAAGAAGCTGTAAAAGAAAAAGTTTGGAAGGATTCTATGGCCAAGGAATATGAATTGATTGTGAAAAATGATGTATGGGATGTTGTGCCAAGATCGAATGAGAACTCTGTTGTAACTTCAAAGTGGCTATTCAAGATCAAACATGGAATTTATGGAAACATATATAAATACAAAGCAAGGTTCGTGGCTGGAGGATTCTCTCAGAAAGAGGGAGAATACTATGATGACATATTTTCTCCTGTGGCTCGATACACAACCATTTGTTCGATAGTTTCCCTTACTATTAGTCAAGGATGGACTCTTCATTAGATGGACGTAAAGACAAATTTCCTTCATGGCATGTTAAAGGAAGAAGTATATGTTGAACAACCATAGGGATTTGAAGTGGAAGATCAAAGAACACATGTTTGCAGGTTGAAGAAGGCATTGCATGGTTTTAATTAAGCTCCCCAAGCTTGGTATGCATGCATTGACAGTTACTTAATGAAGTTGGGATTCATAAGAAGTAATGTTGATCCCAACCTCTACTTCAAGGTATTCCAAGATACGCCATTGATTTTGGTTTTATATGTTGACGATCTATTCTTGATAGATAGTGAGCCTCTGATGATCGATTATAAGAGGGAGATAGACGCTGAATTCGAGATGAAGGACCTTGATATCATGCACTACATTCTAGGCCTTCAGGTATGGCAAAGGCCTAGTGAGATTTCCCTTTCACAGAGAAAATACATTGTGAAGCTGTTGGAAAGATTTGGAATGTCTGAATGGAAATCCATGGCTACACTGATGGAAATTAACTTCAAGAAGTTATGTGGAGAAGTTGCAGGACCTGATTTGGCGAATCCATCCGAGTATAGACAACTAATTGGGGCTCTGATGTTCCTTGTGAACACCCATCCAAACATATGTTATGCAGTAAACACACTGAGTCAATTCAGGAAAGATCCCCTCCATGTACATTGGATCACTACCAAACACATATTTAGATATTTGCATGGGACAATCACACTTGGTCTAAGATATTCTACCGGAGATGTTCAACTTCATGGATACGCTGATGCTGACTAGGCGGAAATGTTATCGACAAAAAGAGTACATATGGATGTTGCTTTAGCCTTGGATCTACCATGATATCATGGATGAGCAGGAAACAAAAGTATGTAGCACTGAGCACTGCCGCAGCATAATGCATTGCCGCTAGCATGGCTAGATGCGATGCAGTTTGGTTGAGGAAGCTCTTTGGAGAGATATTTGAGCAGGTCCTAGACACTATAGTGATATATTGCAATAACAAGAGTGGGATCCATCTAGTATAGAATCCAGTGTTTCATGACAAGTCCAAGCACATTGAGATTCAATATCACTTTATTCGAGACATGGTGCAAAGAGGAGCTGTTAGACTCCATCACATTTAAACAGATGAGAAGATTGCATATATTATCAACATTGAACTACCTAAAGGAAAGTTCTTGGTCTTCAGAGAGCAGCTTGGACTGATGGACGTAACCCCTCTGGAATCCGAGAAACATTAATCGAGGACATTGAGCCAACTCTTCCTGCCTTGTTTGAGCTCCTAGGGTGAGCAATTGAGATAGAGGGCTCTTAGGTTTGAGGGATCTCTAGAAAATAGGGTACTCCCCTATTTATTACCCATAGGGTTGGAGATGTTTCTCCCCTATCTGGTCGATGCAGAGTATACCCCAGGTGGCATCACACCCTCAAGTAAGGCTTGTTGGGAATGTCGCTCCTCGTTTGGCCAACGAGTTGAGAATGTACTTTGGGTGTACAACCCAAGTTGATTCTACCACATGACGATTGAGGGTCATTGATGGGAAGATCGGTAGGCAATATGATTGGCTTGAGACTTTTCCCCTTTTGAGATTCTAGGTTGAGAATGAACACCTTGATGAGATTCCAGCGTCGAAGATGTGCTCCCCTGTATGATAAAGTTATCCTATTGCTTGGTATGGGTGGAAGATATTTCTCCTCGATTCTTCTTCTTTTAGATCCGAGAAAGTTTCAAGAGATAGATTTAAGGAGAGACAACCAAAATCATGACAATGACATGAAAGGATGATGTGATGATTAACAAACATATATTGATAGGTGGAATTCTTCCTAGTTGAGAGGGAGTGTTAATTTTTGCAACTAAGGTCAAATTCCACCTTGGAAAACTCAAATGACCAAGATGATGATTGCATTAAATTCCTCTTTTTGATAGGACCAAAATTGACCTAAATATCACCCCATTTGGACAAATGAAAGTTGATTTTTGAATTATTTTATTAATTCATGTATAATGGAATGGGTCGGCCTTAAGCACATGTGAAATTAGTTAAGTAAGCCTCAACCCCAAGTGGACCCTAATGGAAACCTATAAATAGAAAAGACCTCAAGCTCATTTCTACACATTGATCAATCCATCTTATACTCTTCTCTTTTGTCTTGGTTTGGATAGGTCTGACATAAGAAGTTTGCGCAAGGGTGCGAAATCACTGGGGTGAAGCTCACACAGATCTAGGTTTTTTTGTTTCTCGGACACTAGCATGTAATTGGGTATTTTCGTCCCTGGAAATTGGCACACAATGCTCTAAGAGCATCTAGGAATCCTTAGACATTGACACAAAATCATAAGGGAGCGTCCCGGGTTTCAGAGTTAGATCAAACTGTATTAGTCCCCAAACGCTCGCACAAAGTGGTTCTTTATGATTTAGTAGTTGTTTGATGATAGAGAACACTAATAATAATAAAGGAAAGAATAATTTAATCAAGTAAAGTAAAAATGCATCACAAGTAGTTATCAAAGTAAGACAAATCACCTACACTTGTTTCCACCTAGATTTCTCAAAACCATGTAGGATTTACTAAGGATGTGCTAGCACCAAGGGGGAGCATGGAGCTATGAGGGTGTGAAGTGGGTGCCACATGGCAAGCCCTTACCTATGTGGTAGGGGTTTAATGGTGAAATGTTAAAATTATCATAACTTTTGATTCGAGAATCAAATTGAGGTAAAATTTATATTGCCAAAAATATATTGACAAGTTGATCACGATGGTGGTGCTTGTTTTGGATTTCAAGAAACCTAAAAATTGGGGATTTCCATAAAGATACCATGGAAGCTAGGTTAGCTTGATGTAACAACTTCCACTACCCAAGAATAACTCAAGGGTGTGGGAGGGTGTGTTACCCTTATCCTTACAATATGTCTCGTAATAAAGAATTTTATCTATTGCAGTGATGGATATTGTAAGAGATTGGACTCACTGCTTCATACCTTCCTTTTCCCATGGTTGAAGATTTATAATAAGTTGGTACACCATATCCTTCTCATGCATATCTCTAAGCTCCAACATAAGACCCAACAACTCTTTATCATAGGTCTAGATCTTACTGGTATGGTTTTGCACCCTTAAGCAATCCCTTGTCGCCCATTTTTTATTCCAAGTTCCAAAATGTGCATATGAAGCCTCTTTCAATTTTTTTCATGTCTCGATCCTATCTGTGATGCAACCTATTGCTAAGTATTCAACCTTGGTCCTCCACCAAAGTTATATTTTTCTTGTGAGATACATGGTTGTTGCATTGCCTTTTATCTCTTTAGAACAACCCTTCATCTACTCAAGCATTTGTTCCATGTCCCAACAAAAGTTTCCCAGCACCTTAGCACTTATTATCCCATCATACATCTCTGTTGCTTTCATCTTCACCTTCGTAGATGAACTACCTGAACCCTTCCATATGGCTTGCTTCAACACTGAAATGGTGTCAACTTGGTCTCTAGTGAGTGCCATAAGTGACTTCACCTAATCCTCCAAGTCCTTTATCCAATCTTCCTAGTCTTGGGCTTGTCTTACTGCAAATTCAATGGAGTATGAACCTGACTCAATGGCACCATCAATCTCCTAAATGTCTACTTAGATTTCTTAAAAATACTTTTTATGTCTTTCCATACATTCTATCATATGTTCCAAAGTCATATCAAGGTCTCGGACCTTCTCGGACAGTACCACCTCATCTTTGTCCACTAAGTTAGACCTAACGCTCACCATCATGACCTACTTATTTTTAGATGTGAACTTGTTATGCTCACTTCAACTTTATCAACTACAACTTGTACCAAGAACCAACAACTAAAACCCATTTCCCACCTAGAAATCAATTATAGAAGCCCCTTCCCCAATAAACTACATATAGAAGGCAACCATCCTTGCAATATTCCTTTGGCCTTGATTCCTTTAGTACTACCTACTTTGAAACCACCTATGAACAACACTATATTATTTTATGTGTGGTAGATTGACACCACCCATGAGTATGAGAAAAAATATGCTAACTCTTCTACAAATTCATGGTGTCAACTCTAATACAACCTATTATGACCCCAAGGCTTCTTATTGTCATAAGGTGCCTTTGGGCACAACACAATTCCTTGAGTGTGAAAAACCGTCGTGTTTCACCTCTACCTCATGGAGCAAAAAGTGACTTCACCCAGAGTATGCCTCACAATAAGTTTTCTTATATAGTCCTTATTCCATTAGTTACTTAGCGGAATATCATAACTCTTTGATGTAGTGCAAGAGATCACAATGTCAATTTTACTTCAATTAAACTTAACATCATTCCAAGACATCAATTCAATATTAACATCATTCCAGTTTGATTCAGCTGCCAAGAGACCTCGGGTCCTACATGACAACAAGCCCTATCCTTCATTATGTCTTCTCCTCATCATTTGAACTCAAATCCCTCTCTCGGGTCCTCTTCTTGTCTCTTGTCCCTTCGTTCTTGATTTCAGTTGCGTCTTATGTTTATTTTGTTCTTATTTTATGTTTCTTCCTTATTGTGTGAGTCATTTAATTATTTGACTCATCCCCATCTCTTTGTGCATTCTCCCACTGCAATGCTCGGTTTCATTCACTTGTCATTCTAAACTATGGCAGGGGCCAGCTAGTCTATGTGTTGGGAACCTTCAATCAGGCGGACTCAACATTTCGCTTGAATTCCTTCAAATTTCATGTCGGCTCCCTCAAAGTTTGTTATGGACAATGCACCCTTGCCTCATATATCTTGTTTCGTCTCTCCCGACTGATGTGCCATCGACTCATCTCATTCGTCTCTTCTTTCCCACTTGATGTGACCATCTTGTATCACCATCTTAAGGACTCAAGCAACCACCCGTTCCACCATGGAACCCTCCCCTTCAGTCCAACTTGTCCCAGGTCAGCCTCGTCTAACATTCAGTCACTTGTCTAGGGGAATTTTGGCACATGTGTTGGGGTGTCTATTCTACTCTTCATGGTGTCATCTTGGGCCTGCTCACCCATCATTAGGCCAAGACAGGTGCTCGGTCACCTAACCCAACATGCCACTAAGCTACCCACATGCACCCAATGGAAACCCTAAGTGTCAATTTTTCGACACCTCACATTAGTGTGCTCTGGCCTAGCATCCTCTTTTATTGCATTTCATGTGATATATTTGTCAAAAATCATGCGATGGCGATGTATCCCATAGTGCATGCCTTGGTTAAAGGTGTAGGGCCTAACATAAACATTGCACGAAGACCCCTATACTTAAAGAAGCAATAATCTAAATGTGTAAAATAATTTGAGAATGTTAGGAAGCATACCATTTTTACTGTCATTTTTACTAGCGTTTCCTTGGCTTGAAGTAGCTCCTAATACCCAAGCTTCGACTCGTGCAACTTGTATCCTGTACAAAAAGAAACAAATAAATTTCTAGAACTTCCTTTGAACAATACATTGTTAGTGAAATAAGTCTAATCTACAAAATAACATCAAATGCATGGAAACAACATAGAATTGTAAGGGAGAAACCATACATTTATATTTATATTAATCATAAAAAAATAACAACACCTCGTTGGGGATAGAAGAAAATGAATAACTATCTAGCATTGAGGAGCAGATTTGAAACAAACCAAATTTTGCACCACTAACTAATCCAACCATTCCAAGAACTACTGATATTTACATGTCCTCTTGATGGTTTCAGTTAACTTACGATTTTTCTATTTTACTTAGAATTTACCAATACCGTGGCATAATGTATTGCATAATGAAGTCTTGGTTAATGGATATTTTTGTATGTATTTGGTTAGTATATGGACATTTGGGATAAAAACATTAACTTTTTCCAATGGTCTAGTTTCTAATCTAGAATACCATAGAAAAAGGATTTTGATATTGTGTAATCTGGTATAAGTTTAATAGAAAAAAACCTTATTTACAAACAAATACAAAAAATAATAAAAATAACAACAATATACTAGAGAATTTATACCTTGATGTAACTGAAGTTCTCCCTTTCTCTTTGGCTTAATACTCACTTTTCCCTCTTAGGATAAAAACCTTAGCAATATAAACTTAATACCTTTCTTTTTTATTTTTCCCTTGGTATGGAATTTATTATGTAGATGAAGGAGGTAATTTTTTGGGAGAAATTGATGAGTTTTAAGGCTTGAGTGAACTGGGTGAATCTTGAGTTGTAAGGCTAGTTCATGGTGATGCATACAAGGCATTATACTTATCCCATGCATATTATCCTCTGGATTATCAAATTCAAACTTTGGAAAGGAAGTTGCGGTCTAGCAGTGGTGCAACAAGTGATAGTTATTTGTGGCAAGTGGTGCAACATGCAATTGGTCACACTTTGTTATGAAGGATGGGTGTGACCATGCTCAAAATTCAACTGATAAGGGAAAATATTGTAGTGTCTAAGTTTTTTATATAAGGCTATGCTCAAAGGATCATAGGAGTGGTTTTTAAGGCTATAACGCCTAGTTTGGCCACATACCATTACTCTAAAAACTTGGAAAAATTGAAACATTTATGAAATGTCATCAAAGGCATTTCCAAATTTTAAAATTTCATACAATATAGTCAACAACATTTCCAAGAAATTTTATTCATTTCCAGTGATTCAAGTACTCTTTGGAAGTTTCCAAGTTGAAAAAAGTTCTATGAAAGAGCTTGGAACCCACATGAATGTTACTTAGGTGATAATAATGACCATACTTGTAGTTTCCTCTCAAGTTGTACCTTGTAGATTGGGGATTTTATCATCAATTATAATTTGGGAGGTAACATATTGAACCCAAAATATTACGATGAAGACCATATTGCTCAAAGGAATGGGAAGACAAAGGCACCACATCAGGATAGGGAGGTAGTGAATGGAGTGCAAGGATCCCTTATGAGAATATTCCCATCTCATCTACACAAGGAGGTGAAGGAAAAAAATGCTACTAGTTTCAATTATTATTCAAACATATCAACTTTGGATGAGAGGAGCACCATGAATCTAGTTAGATGGCATATTTTTCATGGATAAAGTAGTGCACATTTGAGAACCTTTGCTATGTGTATTCCTTCACAAGTGGAAAACCCTCATCAATAAAAGGGAAATAGAGTACCTATGGCTTTATTCTCTTAGTGAATTGTAATAGGTTGTGTTGAATCAAAAAAGGATGAGGATCTTGTTTATGTGCATTCTAACCTTCAATTTACAAGTTGTAGGGGCCCAAAACATAACAATGGGCCTTCTAAAGATTGAGACACAAGTTAAAATTCTTCTAACGTATCTCTTGTTGTCTTCAACCTTGAAGAACCTAGAAGTGGAATTGGAAATACTTCTTCCACTCCACATTCCACTATTAAATGTGCATCTTGTGCTATTTTTTGTGATGAGGATAAATGTGAGGGTGATGGCTATTAGGCTTTACTAGCTTAGCTCATGTTTTATTTCTATGTTCAAAAACATGTGATGTAGCCTCATATATAAAGCTTGTTTCTAAATATTTCTACTTGCATTATGTAATCATCTATGAGAAATAATTAGAGATGGGTTTACTAGTAAATTGTGATGTGTCACTTGTCATTGATGTCGATCATTTATATGTTATTTTCCCATTTATTCGTAATTATTTCTTTTAAATTTTCAATATAATGTGTTATTTATAAAACATCACAATATGTGTGTGTGTGTGTGTTTAGGAAACAAACTTCAAGGTGTGTTCCCTTATGAAAACACATAAATGTGTGTGGTAGTGCTTTGAAACAAGTTTTCAGCCATATGGACAAGTTCAATGAGTGGGAAACATGTTTTGTATGGTTAGAAATGTATTTCAAGGTCATAACAATGTCCATACAATGCATTTCCCATCTTGAGTTCACTCGATTTTGACTCTAATTGATTATTTGGTCCCACAATTTTGGATTCTATTCCTAATTATAGGTTAATTAATAAGTAATATGACTTCTATAAACCTATAAGAACATTATTTTTGTAAGAAATATGGTTCCGCTCTCATTTTTCCTTAAAGCTTAAGCAAGCTGATTTATGAAACAACTTGAGCAAGGTGTTCCTAACAAGATGAGATTCAGTCTATTAGGCTATTGCAACAAGCATTTAGAGTTTCATCAGTGTTTTAAGCAGCTATAATCATCTTTGTCTATTGTTTTATGGTCTTTTGGGTAGGTACAAACATCATTATCTGATGTTTTTTGGTGCTTTTAGGTAGTTACAACAATCATTTAGTGTTATTTTGTGGTGGATTTTGGTAGCTTTAGCTACAACAATCATTTTTTGGTGTTGTAGGAAACTTTGAAAACCATTTTCTATATGTTTAGGTGAGAAATTAGCTTTCTTGAAGTTTCTTACTAGTTATTTAGTGTTTTCTAAACATTTATGTTCCCAACATTTGTTTCATTTTGTGTATATTTGTTATGGGTTTTGTTGCAACAATGGCTTCCAATGAAGATACCTCTAATGCAGTGCCTATTACCCACCAAAATTGGGTACCCCTAGGATGTATTTTCTCCTAATCATATTCTTCCAACCAACAACCAACAACCCCTAACAACGACCTTGTAGCCGATGTGATGTGCCATTTTATCTCTGCCACCTGCATCAATTATATGTTTCCTTTCCCATTTGTCAATAGCACATGTTAGAAGGTGGGAAAACTGATCCAAAAGGTATGTTATTCTTTGTATAATTGCGTGCTTATGCATGTTTTTCATTTGGGAATTTGGTATGGATTATTGGGTGACTTGGAAGAAGGAATGGTTTTGACTGTAGTTTTGTTCCCTCACCTTAAATGGGGCATTAATATTTGATCCTAGTCTAGTGGGACCTCCCCTCTTGGAACACAAATCTAGGAAGGGAAATATTTGGGAAACCCTGATTTTGGTAGCATGGTCCCATTTCCCATTCCACATTTATCGCTTCCCTTCGCATATTATGAGCCCTATTATGACATGAACATACCTCCTAACTATAGTTAAGGAAGTGGGGCCTACAATTGAGACTCACTGACAACAAATTGACATCCTACAGGGATTACATGATACTCAGGGGCCAAAGAACCACCCCAGGTGACCAAAAACTAACTTGGATAGATTTTCATTGACCTGGGCCCACAACCGCATGCACAAGATGTTGAAATTATGACACATGTGTTGTCCTTGATGGCAACTCTCTCAGATGAAATATCACAATACAGTAGGTTAACAGCTCAAAGTTACAGATCAGACTTCATAGAATGAAGAAAGAGAGGTATACGCAAGTTCACCATTGGCCAAGCCACGTATACATGTGGGTTCACTATATACAAGTCGCATATACATATGCACGCACTTTCACAAAAGAAAAAGCGCGTATACCTTGGAAAACTAAGTTTTTGGTCTGAAGTATTTGGTCCATGGTATTTTGATCCATGGTATTGGTCCAAGGTATCGGGTCCGAGGTATTGACCCTAGGTATTTGATCCAAGGTATTGGTCCTAAGTGGTTTTGGTCCATGGTATTGAGAAAGGCCTAAAACTATAAAAGGAAGAGAAGATCATTAGGCCAAGGCACTCAAGCATTGAATATCTGATGAAGAGTGAGATCTAGTAAGCAGGTTATTGGGTTATGGTGCATTGCTGGATTTGAACCAAGGAGGAACCTTAGCGATTGATGGAGGATAAGATCTAATGATGGATCGAGATCTTAAGGTGTAAAATGAACTATCATTATGTGTTTTTGCTCATGAATATTCTAAATCTGAATACTGATGCATATATTATTATGTAAATGATATGATCTAGGTATAAATGAAGTCTGGTATAGCTACGAAATTATGAATTAATATTTGCAGATGTATACACTAGTTGGCTTTGAGGAAAGCGCGTATACACGTAGGTTCAGCACATGAAAGTAGCGTATACCTTATAATCTATGTTTTAGTTGCTGCTGTTTGTTGTTGCAGTGTTCTGGGTTCTGGCTTGGGTTCTGGTTACTATATTCTGGTGACAGCATTCTGAAAGATCAGATTGATGGGTTGTCAAAGTGATTGATTGATTTGGTTATGGTTGGTTCAATAGGAGATTGGTTGATGCAGATATATTTGATGATTGAATGATGTTGTTGATGGATCCAGTCTGAAAATTTATGAAACGTGGTCCTTGGAAGAAAGGAGAAGGTTGTAGCCTTCTGTAGGCCGACACCTACATACTAGTAAACATATCAGCTAGTACAAGAGCTAGGGGGTTGTAGCTCCCTTCTAGTAGAAGCTGGAGAATGAGAGAAGGTTGTAGCCTTCTGCAGGTAGAAGCCTGCGTACTGGTATAAGGCTGCACTAATGCAAAATTGTAAATAGAATTTTCTTATTATTAAAAGAAGACAGAGACAATTGCAGTAGGTAGTTTTCACCCACATCGGGTTTCCACCTTATATCTTGGTGTTTATGTGTGTTGCTTACGTGTGATGCTTTATTCTGCTTTTACTGCACTATCTAATGAATTCCTGATATACTAATTAAGTTCACTACATGATAATTTGGGTAAATCAAAAGATGTCTGCATATACGCTGGTTTCATTAAGTATAGTTGTGTATACATGCTAGTTCACTGAGCTAAAGTAGCGTATACAAATTATTTTTGAAAATTAAATTTTTGATATGATAATACTGATTCACCCCCCCCTCTAATTATTATTTCAAACAATTGGAATCAGAGCAGGTCCTTCAGAAGAAGCTTGATCGCTTGAAGGTAGATCCATCATCATGAGTAATCAAGAAAGTGGGGGATCCATCAGACCACCAATATTTGATGGGAGCAACTTCATTTATTGGAAGGTAAGAACCACAACCTATCTTCAATCTCTTGGAACAAATGTCTGGGAAATCGTGGAAGGAGGATATACATTTCCATTAGCAATTCATACAAATATGGCAGGTAAAAAGAAATATGAAACCAATGCCAAGGCTCTCAATACATTATTAGGAAGTCTGTCATAATCAGAGTTTGTCAAAGTTGTGTAGCTCAAATCAGCCAAAGAAATATGGGACAAAATCATTCTAAGCTACGAAGGAGACTCTCAGGTAAAATGTGCTAAATTGTAAGCTCTCAAAATTCAATATGAAACTCTCAAGATGCATAATGATGAAAGTATAGCTAGCTACTTCTTATGTATAGATGAGGTTGTTAATTGCATGAAGAATCTGGGTGAAGAGATAAAGGAAGTTACCTTAGTTGAAAAAGTTTTAAGATCCTTATATGCTAAATTTGAATCAAAAGTACTTGCCATAGAAGAAAAGTAGGATCTATAGACTATTACTATGACACAGCTTCACAGAATCTTAATTGCCTTTGAGATGAGAAAAGGAGGTCCATCAGATATGAGAGAAGCCACATTTAAAGCTTTAGCAAAAGGAAAAGAAGAACTCAATGAATCAGGACATATTTCAGAAGAAGGAGAGGAAGTAAACTTTGTCAAGAAGCTTCAACGGGGTTCCAGAAGATTCAAAGGTAAACTACCTTTAAAATGTTTTGCATGTGGTAGAGTCGGTCATTATGCTGCCAAATGTCCTCATAAAGATAAATATGATAAAGGGAAGGAATCTACAAAATGGAATAGAAAACAAAGTGTAAGTAAAACCAGCTACTATACTCATGAAGATAGTGATGGTCTATCAAATAGTGATGAAGATAAAAATAATAATGACTATAGACTTTTGATGGCTTATGAAGATGATGACTTTTTGGATGCTTTAGATGAAGATGAATTTTATGTAGAAATATCTAAACTCAAAATCTGTTTAGAAGAAAAGAATATGAATATAGATACCTTGACATACCAACTTGCTGAAAGAGAAAAACTAGAATGTGAAATTGTGGGTCTAAGAAAGGATCTTGAGAAAACAAAAGCTCTCAATCTTAGATTTTCTAAAAGATTAGAAACCATAAATGAAATTATCAAAGTGCAGCATTCTCCTCTGATAAAGACAGGTCTTGGATATACTGAAGAAGCATCTCAATCACAGAAGCCGTCAACCTCCACTAAAAGCTATCTTGATGCTGCAAAGAGAAATGAATAGTTTGACAATCATCAGCAAAGGCATAAAGCATATCACCAGGTAAATTAGGCTCAATTTACTTCAAGGATGAACAAAAGCCACAATCAACCATAGGTAAATCGTACTCAATTTGCTTCAAAGACAAATATCAATAGAAACTATGATCACCAGGTCAGTAGATTCGATAATCGCAGGAAATTCTTTAATGGTCAATGTTTCTCATGTCATAATTTTGGACACAAAGCTGCTCAATGTGTTGCTTACAAAACCATCATGACTAGAGAAGCAAAAAATCAAAGGAATGTGATAGGGATCAAGAAAAGTTCCTATAATAACTTTCCTCTTCTTGAAAATGAAATAGAATTCTCAATTTGTAACAACTTTGGCCATGAAGAAACTAAATGTAGGAGTAAATTTCGGCAAATATCTCAAAAGGAGAAAAATCCATTAAATCCCAAAATATGGAGAAAGAAAGAACCGCGAATAGAAATATGTGGTATAGCCTTGTATGTAGAAGGACAAGAAAACCAGTGGTACATCGACAGTGAATGCTCGAAACACATGACAGGTGAAAAAGAAAAACTACACTCATATAATGCCTTAGTAAAGGAAAAGAGTGTCTCATTTGGAAATGACACTCCTGCTGTCATAAAAGGTAAAGGCTCTGTTTTCTTGAAAGAAAAAGTTAAAACTAGGAATGTTATGTATGTTGATGGCTTAAAGCATAACCTATTGAGTGTGAGTCAAATGTGTGATCAAGGAAATGAAGTAGTGTTTCGATCAAATGGATGTGTTGTTCATGAGCTTAATAAGGGAGAAACCATGATCAAAGATACAAGAACTCCAAACAACCTATACATACTCAAGGGAGGACAACAACAGTGCTATCTAAGCAAAAATGATGAAAACTGGCTATGGCACAGAAGATTGGGGCATCTAAGCTTTTCTCAAATAAGAAAAGCATGCAGATTCTAGGCTATTCGTGATCTTCCAGATATCAACATTCCTAAAAATACTATATGCAAATCATGTCAATTCGGTAAGCAAACCAGATCTCACTTCATCGAAAAGGAAGGGTCAGCTAGTAAGCCTCTTGAACTTGTTCATACTGATTTATGTGGACCATCAAGGAAAAAGTCACCTCGTGGAGAAGAATACTTTATATTATTCATTGATGATTTTTCTAGAATGTATTGGATAGGTATTCTAAAGCATAAAGATGAAGCAATTGAAAAGTTCAAAGCCTTCAAAGCTTTGGTTGAAAATGAATCAGATCGCAAAATCAAATGCCTCAGATCTGATCGAGGAGGGGAATTTACCTCGGATGAATTCTTTGACTTTTGTGAACAACATGGAATAAAAAGACAATTCTCCACTACAAGGATTCCCCAGCAAAATGGAGTCGTAGAAAGGATGAACAGAACTATTCGAAAAATGGCTCGTGCTATGCTAGATGAATCTGGAACACCTGCAACCTTTTGGGGTGAAGCTGCATTCGCTATCGTCACTATTCTCAACCAAGAAAATGTTCAGGTAAACAACACTCAAACTCCACATGAACTTTGGTATGGTAAGACTGCCACTGTAAAATAATTCAAAGTTTTGGAAGCAAATGTTACATCAAAAGGACTGATGAAAAACTTGGTAAGTTTGAACCCAGAGCAGATGAAGGTATTCTTCTTGGTTACTCTTCCCGAAGTAAAAGATGTAAATGTTATAATAAAAGACTTGGGAAAATTATTGAAAGTATTGATGTTGTGGTTGATGAAGCATGCAAAAATCCAAAACAGGTAAAAACCGAAGGTTATGACAATGAAGAAGATGAGGAACATTTTCCCACATCAATTCACATTGATTCTGAAGAAGAAACCAATGAAGCGCCAGAAGAAGAGATAACAATAGAAGAAAAGACTCCGTCCAGGTATGTTCAGAAAAATCATCTGGAAACTCAAATTTTAGGGGAAAAAGGGGCAGGTGTGCAGACAAGAAGAACCATTGCTGAAGCCTCAAGTTATCTAGCATTACTATCTTCCATCGAACCTCAAAATGTAAATGAAGCATGCAAAGATGAATGTTGGGTCAAGGCCATGAATGAAGAAATTGAGCAAATTGAAAAGAATAATACTTGGGAATTAATTCCTAGACCTCATGATAAGAATATCATAGGAACTAAATGGATATTCAAAAACAAGCTGAACAAAAATGGAGAAGTTATTAGAAACAAGGCCAGACTTGTTTGTAAAGGATATGATCAACAAGAAGGTACAGATTTTCAAGAAAATTTTGCACCTGTTGCTAGACTTGAAGCCATAAGAATGTTTCTTGCCCTTTCTAGTTTTCAAAAATTCAAAGTATACCAAAGGGATGTAAAATATACCTTTCTTAATGGAGACTTAGAAGAAGAAGTCTATATTGAACAACCAGAAGGATTCATACTTGGAAATGATGCAAAACTTGTATGCAAACTCAGAAAAGCTCTCTATGGTCTAAAATAGGCTCCAAGGGCATGGTATTACCATCTTGACAAATATCTCCACCAACGGGGTTTTTCAAAGGGGTCAGCAGATAGCAATCTATATACAAAGATGGACACTGATAAATTGCTAATAATTGTTGTGTATGTTGATGATATCATTTTTGGTAGCAATGAAGAATCCATGAGTCAGAATTTTGCCTCAGTAATGTATTAAGAATTTGAAATGTCCTTGCTTGGTGAGCTTACCTACTTTCTTGGTCTACAAGTTCAACAAAATAAAGATGGTATTTTTCTCTCACAAACCAAATATCTCAAACAGATCCTGAAAAAGTACGGCATGGAAGATTCTAAAGCAGTATGTACCCCAATGGTAACAGGATGCAATCTTAGCTCAAATGATGAATCAACAGCAGTACATCAACCAACTTACAGATCCATGATTGGCAGTCTGCTTTATCTAATAGGTATCCAATCGGACATCATGCATGCAGTAGGAATAGTTGGAAGATTCCAAGCAAATCCTAAGGAAACACACCTTCAGGCAGTCAAAAGGATTTTCAAATATCTTCAAGGAACACAGAACTTTGGTTTATGATATCCTAGAGATACAGATATTACACTTCATGCATATACAGATGTAGATTGGGCATGAAGTGTTGATGACAGAAAAAGCACTAGTGGTGGTGCATTCTATATGGGATCCACGTTAGTGTCTTGGTTCAACAAGAAACAAAGTTCAATTGCATTATCTACAGCTGAAGCAGAATACGTGGTTGCTGCATTTTGCTGCACACAACTACTTTGGATGATGCAAACCTTGCAAGACATTGAGATCACATGTACTCCAACCATCTCCATTCTATGTTAATATACAAGTGTCATCAGTATTTCAAAGAATCTAGTCATGCACTCCAATACCAAGCACATACCCATCAAATATCATTTTCTACGTGAAAAAGTGCTTGAACAAAAGGTCAAATTAGAGTATGTTCCCTCCAAAGAAAAGGTTGCTGATATAGTCACTAAACCACTGCCCAAAGAGACATTTGAATATCTCAGACAAAAGTTGGGAGTAGTTGTTGCATCATCCTGCTGTTAAATCCTATCTTCTTCAGAGAAAGGTGGTTATATGCGAGTTTCATGAAGCGTAGTTGTGTATATACGCTGGTTTCTATGGGTACTATCGCATATATGTTGGTTTGAGAAAAAGCAGTGTGCTAGACTCAGGAGAAAGGGGTCTGATATGGTTCAGTGAATTATCTGCTTTGCTTGATGATGGTTACAGTCTGTTGATGACATGTGGAAATATGTTGGCTCTCATAAGTTGTTGATAACTTGATATATATCTGATTGATGATGATGCCTTGATAACTCTTCTGATATATGAAATGATCAGATCTGACAGTGAACATTTGACACAGGTTCAGGGGGAGCATATGCTTCTAATAATGCATTGTTGGCATTATCTTAGAAGATCTCGGTGCAGATTTTGTTTTAGGTGGAACAGGTTTAGGGGGAGAACATGGTTGCTGGTCTAGATGTTGATTGACAGATGCTGCTGATGATAGTTGCTGATGACTATCATGGTCTTGTTTAAGATATTTGGTCTCTGTTATATATGTCATGTATATCTTTTAATATAATGGTCATGAAAAAGGCCTAATTTGTAACCCCACTATGCATGGGATGGATGATGTAATGTTTCTTGTTTTTGACATGTATAAACAATTGATATATCCCCACTTGGTTGGGTGGATGAGTCAAATTTGGTATATCCCCACTTGGTTGGGAGATGGATGTATGTATGAGTCATTGGTGATAGGAAGGTCATTTGTGATGCATGTATAGAGTCATGTTCTTCTTTTATAACGTCTTTTTGCAGACCTTGCTTGTGCTCAGGGGGGCATGGACTCGTTCATGGGAGCTCAATCAACACACTTCAACATATCAGAGAATTCAACATGCACTCAGGGGGAGCATGACCCTTTGCCCTTGATGTCAAAGGGGGAGAGTGACTTGGTGTGGTTGTTTCCATCAAGTCCAAAGGGGGAGATTGTTGGCATTATGACACAGGTGTTGTCCTTGACGGCAACTTTCTCAGATGACAGATCACAATATAGCAGGTTAACAACTTAAAGTTACAGATCAGATTTCATAGAATGAAGAAAGAGAGGTATACGCAGGTTCACCATTGGCCATGCCGCGTATACACGCGGGTTCACTATATACAAGTCACGTATATGTACACACACACTTTCACAAAAGGAAAAGCGTGTATACCTTGGAAAACTATGTTTTTGGTCTGAAGTATTTGGTCCATGGTATTTTGATCCATGGTATTGGTCCAAGGTATTAGGTCCAAGGTATTGACCCTAGGTATTTGATCCAAGGTATTGGTCCTAAGTGGTTTTGGTCCATGGTATTGAGAAAGGCCTAAAATTATAAAAGGAAGAGAAGATCAATAGGCCAAGGCACTCAAGCATTGAATATCTGATGAAGAGTGAGATCTAGTAAGCAGGTTATGGGGTTATGGTGCATTGTTGGATCTGAACCAAGGAGGAACCTTAGCGATTGATGGAGGATAAGATCTAATGATGGATCGGGATCTTAAGGCGTAAAATGAACTATCATTATGTGTTTTTGCTCATGAATATTCTAGATCTGAATATTGACACATATATTATTTTGTAAATGGTATGATCTGGGTATAACTGAAGTCTGGTATAGCTGAAGAATTATGAATTAATATTTGCAGATGTATACGCTGGTTGGCTTTGAGGCACATAGGTTCAGCACATGAAAGTAGCGTATACCTTATAATCTATGTTTTAGTTGATGCTATTTGTTGTTGCAGTGTTCTGGGTTCTGGCTTGGGTTCTGATTACTGTATTCTGGTGACAACATTCTGAAAGATCAGATTGATGGGTTGTCGAAGTGATTGATTGATTTGGTTGTGGTTGGTTCAATAGGAGATTGGTTGATGTAGATATATTTGATGATTGAATGATGTTGTTGATGGGTCCAATCTGAAAATTTATGAAATGTGGTCCTTGGAAGAAAGGAGAAGGTTGTAGCCTTCTGTAGGCCGACACCTACATACTAGTAAACATATCAGCTAGTACAAGAGCTAGGGGATTGTAGCTCCCTTCTAGTAGAAGCTGGAGAACAAGAGAAGGTTGTAGCCTTCTGCAGCTAGAATCCTGTGTACTGGTATAAGGCTGCACTAGTACAAAATTGTAAACATAATTTTCTTATTATTAAAAGAAGATAGAGACGATTGCAGCAGGTGGTTTTCACCCACATTGGGTTTCCACTTTATATCTTGGTGTTTATGTGTGTTGCTTATGTGTGATTCTTTATTATGCTTTTACTGCACTGTCTAATGAATTCCTGATATACTGATTAAATTTCACTACATGATAATTTGGGTAAATCAAAAGATCTTTGCATATATGCTGGTTTCATTAAGTATAGTTGTGTATACACACTAGTTCACTGAGCTGAAGTAGCGTATACAAATCAATTTTGAAAATTAAATTATTGATCTTATAACACTGATTCACCCCCCCCCTCTCAGTATTATTTCCAACACAAGCCTCCAATGGTGCAGTTATGAACCTCCATCCGCATGCACACGCCACTAAGAATGTGGTTATAGCCCAAACTCCTTAGTTCAAAGGGTGTGGTTTGTTATCACTCAGAAGTTTTCCCTAGAAGTTATTAAAAGAAGGAATAATCTGAGGTAACCACAAAACAAATCTTTTAGACTCAGGTTCTAGCCAACCTAAGTCCAGAGAGGGCTCTCTCTTTATAATTTAACTTTGTTTCTATTTAGATTTTAGGCTAGTTCTTAGTGTTCATGAGGATTTTAATTTTGATTGAAAGTTGGGTGGTGGAATTCTTGGAACAGATGGATAGAGCTAGGTCTTTAAGCCATTGGGCTATGGAGTCAATCAAAGGGTAGCTTAACTGGATCAGATCATTAAAGGGATTGTTTACAGGGCAGTCTAGCAAAGAAAAAGGAAAATCTTCAAAGGCTGATGGATGGAATGATTCTAACCAGGTGAAAGGGCAATGAAGAATCCTTAAACCGGGATCAGAATGAGGAAGAGCGAGTGATCATAAAAAAAGAGAACTTAAGAATTCTTTGCTACATAGATCACAAGGAGAAACTACGGAAGTAAGGGAGCATTTAAGAATTCCCTACCTGAGATAGTTTAGCAGAAAACATTAAGAAGGTAAACAGTCAAGACAGAGAGCATTTAAAGCAAGTTTTGAAATATCATTCCTAGTTTAACATTCATATTTCATTGAAACACATATGATTATTAATAAACATAAGGAAAAAACAATAATACACATGAGAGAATACTTATTTGATTTTCGCTTTACACAAGAATCCTGTAAAATGTCTAAAATTTATTCCATGATCCAGCAAGCCAATCCAGTCTTGATACAATAGCACTATGATTTTAGATACAAGTCTATAGAAATGTCTTTGAATCCAAACTCAATACTTCGAAATGGGAAGTAATTATACAAAAAATATTACAAAATATCTCATAACAGTTTGAGATTTAATTAAGGAAATAAAAATATCTTCAAGCATGAAGATAGAGATAGATGGAAAACTACATCATGCTGTCACTCTTATTGTGGTAGTGATGGCTATCGCAGTTGAAATTCAGCCCTTTTAGGCTGGCTGACATGTGTGTGTTGGAATTATCTTTATCTCTGGTCTTTACTGATACTCTTTAACCTGCTACTCTTTGACCCTGTTCACCTCTTTCATCTGGCTGCCATTCAGATTTTCGATGGTAACTCATAGTAAAACTGTCATCTTCTCCCACCATTCATCTTTAGGTAATTTTACTTTGAGCATCCTTCTATATATCTCGTCTGCCTCAATGTATTTGGCAAAATTTGGCTTGGTGACAAATAGATTTTTCGCCTCATGCTCTAGGAAAAATAGATTTTCTAAAGTATCATACAATAATTTCCCTGTTGGCAATGCTTTGATTTCTGAAGTGCTTGCCTGTTCTTCGGATAACTTCTTTAATTTGTCAACATAGTCCAATTGGGTCATTAGCTTGTCATGGATGACCATAGGACTTGGAATGCCTTTATCCCTCAAAATTTGAAACTTTGCCATGAATCTGTCAATGCCCACCTGCATGTTATGGCATTTTTCCTCAAGGTTAAGCATAAGGTTTCTTTTAGAAAGAACCTTTTTGACTTCTATTATGGCTTCAGTTCTGTCCTCCACACCAATCTCATTTAGTTCATGCCTGTTCTTGTTGTTCAAGAAGTGGATGAGTCGATTGGCATCCTCAGGCTGGTCTCTTAAGTCCTCCTTTACCTTTTGAATTGCTTCGGTGGCCAGTTTCACCGGTTCTGTTTGCTCAAATATTACTTGAATTGATGGCCAAATATCATTGGAAAAGTCAATGATATTGACCCAGAGCATCTCCTTAGTCTGTCCTAGTGGCTTTTGTAGAGTTAGATCTTTCTCTAGGACCTTAATCTCTTAACCCATCCTTAGGGATTTTTGTGTTTCTTCTCTCTGCTAAATCTGCGCAAGCTTGCAGTCGGTTTTTAGGCTTGCCACTTTCTCCTTAAGCCTTCTAAGTTATGTTTCCTGGATGGACATTTCCTCCATGGCTTTCACTAACTCTATTGTCTTTTTTGTTAAGGTACCTACTGTTGTAGACTCGGTTGTAACTGGCAGTGTTGTGGCAGGTGGAGCTGTTGGTGCCAAAGATGCTGCCAGTGTTGAAGGAGTTGTAGTTGTTACTGTGGGAATAACAGTTGTAGAAGTGGTGGCCAGTTCACTATGTTTGGACTGAATCAACGTGTCCAATTCTTTCTCTGTTTCTTTCAATTGGTCATTTAGCTTTAGGACCAAGTCCATAATCTCTTCTTGTCCCTTTTGTGTTGGGCAGAGGAAGGTGGATGGATTTCACCAATGAAGTCAAGACCCCATTGTTGAAAAGGTGCTTCAACAGATATTGGTTTTAGGGGCAGGGGTAAAAGATTTTTCTTCCTTCAAAGATTTGGCATTTATGACATGAGGTTACAAATTTCTTTACATCAGAAAACAAAGTGGGCTAGTAGAAACCAGCTCTAAGAATCTTGGCAGTAGTGGTTTTCCAGTAAAGATGTCCTCCATAGTCACCTGCATGAAACTCTTGTAACACCTTGTCAGACTCTTCTTTCAATAAACAGTTAAGAAGGATACCTTCATGATTCCTCCAAAACAAAGCATTGTCAAGTATGCAAAATTTTAAGGATTTCATTTTTAAAAACCTGCTTTTGGTGATTCAAAAAAGGCCTGGCTGATTGGTGGAGTCGCCATCTCCTCTCAGTTATCCATTTCTGCAATAAAATTTATGTCTAAGGCCTGATAGTTCGATTCAGCCATGAGCTTGGCTAAACCTTGGCCTTTGATTAACTTTGTTGGCTTGATTTCTAGGTCATATGCTAATATAGTAGCTATCCATTTCCCTCTCTTTCCATCTGGACCATCCTGAGTTAGGATATCCTTGACTACTACATTGGGGACATAGGCTATTATATGAGAATATAAAATGTAAACCCTAAAATCTTTGATAGCTTCGACCAAAGCAAAAGCTTTCTTTTCCATTATATTGTATTTTAAAGAGGCATCTCTCAAGGCTTTGCTAAAAAAGGCAATAGGTTGTTCATAACCTTCATCATTCTTCTGTAGTAGGACTACAGAGATTGTGTGTTCTGAGGCAAAAGAGAAAATAATGAAATCCCTATCAAACTTTGAACTAATCAAAATTGGTGTTTTTGTTAAGGCTAGTTTAATATCTTCAAAGGACTTCTTAGCCTCAAGTGTCCATTTTATGGTCAAATCTTTCTTCAACATGTTATTCAATGATCTAATTAATTTTGCTAAGTTAGAAATAAATCTCCTAAGAAAGTTTATTTTTCCTAAAAAGGCTTGTAATTCTTTGATGCTCCTAGGATGCTGTATCAGTAAGATGGCTTCAATTCTTGTAGGATCTATTTGGATACCATCTTTAGGGATTATGTGGCCTAACAATTTACCCTCTTCTAACCCAAATAAAGATTTTTTAGGATTCAAATAAATTCCATACTTCTTGCATTTGATGAAAACATGCCTTAGATGATCTAAGTGTTGTTTATCAGATTTTGAGAATACAGTGATATTGTCTAAGTATATTACTAGGAAGTCATGGATTTCCTTAGAAAAAGCTATATCTATAGCTCTTTGAAAGGTATCCCCTGCATTCTTTAACCCAAAAGGCATATTCACATACATGAATATGCCCCAAGGAGTAGAAAGAAATTTTTGCTTGGTCATTTGGGTGAACTAAAATCTGATTGTAACCAGAAAACCCATCCAATAATGAGATCATGGTTAACTCTACTACCCGTTGTAATATACGATCCATTTTAGGGAGAGGGTAATTGTCCTTAAGTGAATCTTTATTGAGATTCCTAAGATCAACACACAGTCTAATCTCACCAGTCTTTTTCCTTGTGGGCACCAAATTTGAAACCCAATCAGAGAACCTAATTGGTGCTATTATCTTGGCTTCATACATTCTTTTAATCTCCTTTTCAATAGAAGGCAATAGAATAGGATTAATCCTTCTAAGCTTCTGTTTAAAAGGTTTTTGATTTTCTTTTATGGGGATGGTGTGTTGTATTATGTTGGTGTCATAGGACTTGAGGTCCTCATAACTCCAAGCAAAGACATCTTGGAATTCCTTTAGCAGTTCTATGTACTTCAATTTTTTACTAGGAGGTAGAGACTTTGAAAGTTTTATCAATTTTGGATTTTCCTCAATCCCTATGTTGCACTCCTCTATATCAGATTTTAAGGGTTCCATCTTTGGTTTTCTAGGGACATCATTTGAATCAAACAAGTATTCCAAAGGAGTTAATCCTTTGGGCAAAAAGTTGTCTTTGAGATTAATGATTTCAGAATATTCGTTAATTATCTCTTCAATTTCAACTTGCTTTAGGTTTTGTATATTTGATTTTGTAAATTTTGTGGGATGGAATCTATCTCTTCATCTTCTAATTTATTAATTTCTATTTTATCTGTAAAATCAATATCTAATGTTATGTCAGTATCTATGTTGCTATTTACAAATTCTTCCTCTAAAGTTAAAAAATTGTTTATTTGTTGGTAATTAGCAAACACTTGCTAGTTTTTCAAGTTGCCTAGGATAGTAGGTCTGTGCTTAACCTCAACAGTGTACTGATGGTTAGGTTGAAATGGTAACGTACAAGTGCTGGCAAACATTGCTAAACTATGAGTCTGCATATTATGTTTCCTTGGAATGACTGCAAGCTTAGTTTCTAGAAAAGTGTTCAATATTTCAACAATTGTTCCTCTATAAAAACTTAATATAGGGTCTTTTGTCATATATACAACATTAATTTGTTTGATAACCAATTCAGAATCTCCCATAATAGAAACTCTTATTGCTCCTAACTTTTTAACCAATTTGAGACCTAAAAGAAGTGCTTCATACTCAGCCATGTTGTTGGTGCATTTGAAATTCAGTCTATAAGCATGGCCCTCTGAATAATCATTCTCTAAATTGTAAATCCATACTCCTGCCCTTGCTCCTAACTTGTTCACTGATCCATCAAATTCAATATGCCATAATATTTCATGTTCATAATTCTTATTGTTTGGGGGGACAAAATCTTCTTTGATTAAGGTATCTTGATCATATTTTCTATCTGAAAGCTCTTGGGTTTGGACAATTTCATTTTGAACTATAACTGCAATTTCTTTTGGTTTTGAAATAGTGTTGTTTGAAGTAGCTTCTTGTGTTTGTTCAGCATTGTACAGAATAAAAGAATCGATGTCAGAATGCATGGAATAGATAGAAAATTTTTGAGGCCTAGCCTGACTACTCACCACATATTTCATTAGGGTCTCTCTATACAGTTTTTTAGGATGTCCAAAGACTGAAATTGTGGCATATGACATTTCAAGCTGCAAAGATCCTTGGAGTTTAGCCCCCCATGATCTAGAAAATAAGATGACATATTTAGGTGGTATATCAGCAACAACTATGTCCATGAGAATTGTCTTAGCATGATATTGTACTAAGGAAACACACAGGTCTTTGATCAACCCTAGGCACTTTACTTGACTTGAATCAGATGAAAACAAGTCCTTGTAAGGCCTAGTGATGTCTAAGCTCAATTTTTCCATAACAGATTTAGGCATTAAAATGTGTGAATCCCTAGAATCTAACATTTCATTGTGTAAGATATTATCATGAATGTTAAGGCTAACATAAAAGGGTGGTATCCCTCCTTCTAATGGTTTTCCATTAACATCAGGACCGAATATAAGCTCAGGTTGATCATCAAATAAGTTAACAGAGTCTTCATTCTCAACAAAGTTTAAGGATTTGCTTATTTCAGATTTGTAAGTTTCATTTTTAATCAACTCTATTAAGGGGAATGAGATTTTTATCTTAGCCACCTTTGCTCCCAAATTGAAAGGCAAAGGGGTTTTCTTTGTTTGAGGATTAGGAATTTTCATGGCAGGATTTGGAGTAGGTTTGTCTTCCTTTTCTACATTTGAAGCCCTTTTCTGTGGATTTTCTAACATGATGTTTGGAGACTCCTCCACTGTCTCCTTGGAGGGGATTGAAGTGGATGGTTGATCATTAGGGGGTTGGTCATTGGTTATATCTATAATGGTGGGACCAGAAGGATTTTGATTTCGTCTAGAAAGGATTTGGAGAGTTTTGTTGCTAGAATTGCTTTGATCTTCGTAGGTTGATTTGGTGCTGCTTTCTTGTTTTGGTTAGGAGTATCAGTGTTATTTTTACTCCTCAAGTTGTATTGTTTGTGCACTTCGAAGATAACATAATCATACCCTTTCTTGTAATTGAATGATTCTCCTGATTTGGTCTGCAACTGCTGAAGCATGTGTAGTTCCTGATTATCTTGAGTAAAAAAGACAATTTCCTCCTCATTTAATACCATTAAGTTAATTGTGTGTCTTGTTCAGGGTCTTCTAAATGGGAAGTTTCAGCATAGTTTTCTAGAAAAGGAGGCCTAATATTCTGATCAGGTCCATTTTTCCCAGTGTTTTGATTTTGATTCTTTCTAAAGTTTGGATTTCTCACTGGAGGTGTTTGTTGATTATCCCAGTGAGGCTTCCTTTCAATATTCTCTATCTTATCCATCAGTTTTTACATTCCTTTGGTTAAGGCATCTATTTTAAGGTCAGAGGATGAGGCTTCATCTTTCAGGGTTCCTCTCCTTTCATTCATAACCCTAGCTCTTTTTTATAGAAAATTAGCTTCTACACTAACTGCTACACTCTGCATGTCTTCTAAAGTTGGAGGATTTCTCTCCCTAAGTTGGAAGGCCATATCAATATCAAACCCATCAGGAAACTTAATTAGAGCTAAGCCAGGTGGGGGTCTGAGATTGACTGGTATTGCATTGTATATATTGTTGAATCTAGTACAGTAATCCTGGATTGTTTCATTTGGTCCTCTCTTGAGGTTTTCATATTCTGAAAGGATCTGTAGAGGGTTCTTTTTCTTTTCCCATCTATTTAAAAATTGTTGATAAAATAATTCTAAAGTATCTATGCTATTAGAAGGTAAAGATCTAAACCATGTTCTTACATCACCAGCTAGAGTCTGAGTAAATAGTCTCATTTGGACATCTGCAATATCAATTTTATGTAATTCAAAGAAATCTATCATTTTGTTTGTGTGCTATTGTGCTGTGTAAGTCCCTATGCCATCAAATTGGACAATTTTGTTCTGGTAATCTTGTGGCATGGCACCTCATGGAGCAGGCAACACAAGAGGAGCATATCTATTTTCCATGGCTCTAAGTTGGGCAGGACTAAGAAGTGGAGTTTGGTTTCCCAAGGATGATACAATGGGTGATGGGGAACTAGGAGTAATGGGTGACTAATGTATAATGGTAGGTTGGTGGGGAAGTGAAGGTATAAATGGAGGTGAGGAATGAACTTCAGAGATGGAAGGGAATAATGGTGAACTAAAGGGAGTTGAAACTATTTTAGAAAGCTCAGAGATTTTAATAGTAGTGAGGGATGACTGAGGGGAATTTAGAATATACTGATCAATTGACAAGTTTGCCCTTTGGACTTCAAGTTCTGCTATAAATTCTGGATCTAGAACTATGTCATCAAGTGCACTTTCAGACCTGGTTCTAAATAGGGAAAGGTCAAATGACTCGTCAAAGGGGAGGTCTTCTAAAAACAACCACTCATCAGGGCATGAATCTGCTTTAATTGAAGGTGTAGGACTGACTGAACTTTCTTGTCTTCTGGATATTCTTGAAATCAGATTAGGATTATCAAATACTTGGGGAGGATTTGGGTCTGGGTTGGCCCTAGTATAGTGAGTTCTCCTTGAAGCCAGAGTTTCAAAATTTTCTAGTTACTTTCTTTTTATGAAATTTTTATAAATAACTTCTAATAAACCCTTCAAGAGGCTTGAAATAAAAATTTGAAATTTCTCAAAGGTTTATTAAGACTGAGGATTTGAGTCCCTAGTATGGTCGCCACTATGTTATCACTCAAAAGTTTTCCCTAGAAGTTATTAAAGGAAGGAATAATCCGAGGTAACCACAAACCAAATCTTTTAGACTCAGGTTCTAGTCAACCTAAGTCCAGAGAGAGCTCTCTCTTTATAATTTAACTTTGTTTCTATTTAGATTTTAGGCTAGTTCTTAGTGTTCATGAGGATTTTGATTTTGATTGAAAGTTGGGTGGTGGAATTCTTGGAACAGATGGATAGATCTAGGTTTTTAAGCCATTGGGCTATGGAGTCAATCAAAGGGTAGCTTAACTGGATTAGATCATTAAAGGGATTGTTTACAAGGCAGGCTAGCAGAGCAAAAGGCAAATCTTCAAAGGGATAATGGATGGAATGATTCTAACCAGGGTGAAAGGGCAATGAAGAATCCTTAAACCGGGATCAGAATGAGGAACAGAGAGTGATCATCAACAAAGAGCACTTAAGAATTCTTTGCTACATAGATCACAAGGAGAAACTACGGAAGTAAGGGAGCATTTAAGAATTCCCTACCTGAGATAGTTTAACAGAAAACATTAAGAATGTAAACAATCAAGACATAGAGCATTTAAAGCAAGTTCTGAAATATCATTCCTAGTTTACCATTCAAACTTCATTGAAACACATATGATTATTAATAAACATAAGGAAAAAACAATAATACACATGAGAGAATACTTATTTGATTTTCTCTTTACAGAAGAATCCTATAAAATGTCTGAACTTTATTCCATGATCCAACAAGCCAATCCAGTCTTGATACAATAGCACTATCATTTTAGATACAAGTCTACAGAAATGTCTTTGAATCCACACTCAATATTTCGAAATGGGAAGTATTTATACAAAAAATATTACAAAATATCTCATAACAATTTGAGATTTAATTAAGGAAATAAAAATATCTTCAGCCATGAAGATAGAGACAGATGGAAAACTACATCATGTTGTCCCTCTTATTGTGGTAGTGCTGGCTGTTGCAGTTGAACTTGAGCCCTATTAAGCTGGTTGATATGTGTATGCTGGAATTATCTTTATCTTTGGTCTTTACTGATACTCTTTAACCTGCTACTCTTTGACCCTGTTCACCTCTTTCATCTGGCTGCCATTCAGATTTATGGTGGTAAATCATAGTAAATCTATCATCTTCTCCCACCATTCATTTTAGGTAATTTTACTTTGAGCATCCTTCTATATATCTCGTCTGCCTCAGTGTATTTGGAAAAATTTGGCTTGGTGACAAATAGATGTTTCACCTCATGCTATAGGAAAAATAGATTTTCTAAAGTATCATACAATACTTTCCCTGTTGGCAATGCTTTGATTCTTGAAGTGCTTTCCTGTTCTTTGGACAACTTCCTTAATCTATCAACATAGTCCAATTGGGTCATTAGCTTGTCATGGATGACCATAGGACTTGGAAGGCCTTTATCCCTCAAAATTTGAAACTTTGCCATGAATCTGTCAATGCCCACCTGCATGTTATGGCATTTTTCCTCCAGGTTAAGAATAAGGTTTCTTTTAGAAAGAACCTTTTTGACTTCTATGATGGCTTCAGTTCTGTCCTCCACACCAAGCTCATTTAGTTCATGCATGTTCTTGTTGTTCAAGAAGTGGATGAGTTGATTGGCATCCTCAGGCTGGTCTCCTAAGTCCTCCTTTACCTTCTGAATTGCTTCGGTGGCCACTTTCACCAGTTCTGTTTGCTCAAATATTACTTGAATTGATGGCCAAATATCATTGACAGAGTCAATGATATTGGCCTAGAGCATCTCCTTAGTATGTCCTAGTGGCTTTTGTAGAGTTAGATCTTCTCTAGGACCTTAATATTTTCACCCATCCTTAGGGATTTCTGTGTTTCTTCTCTCTGTTGAATCTGGGAAAGCTTGCTGTTGGTTTTTAGGCTTGCCACTTTCTCCTTAAGCCTTTTAAGTTCTGTTGCCTAGATGGACATTTCCTCCATGGATTTCACTAACTTTGTTGTCTTTTCTGTTGAGGTACCTGCTATTGTAGACTCAGTTGTGACTGGCAGTGTTGTGGAAAGTGGAGCTGTTGGTGCCAAAGATGCTGCGAGTGTTGAAGGAACTGCAGTTGTTACTGTGGGAATAGCAATTGTAGAAGTGGTGGCCAGTTCACTCTGTTTGGAATGAATCAACGTGTCCAATTCTTTCTCTATTTATTTCAACTGGTCATTTAGCTTTAAGACCAAGTCCATAAGCTTTTCTTGTCCCTTTTGGGTCTCTAGGACTTTTGCTGTTTGTGGATGATGCAATGGTGGAATCTTAAGTTGCTTCTTCAAAGAAACTATGTCATCAGTTTTCTTCTTGATCAATCTTTCAGTGGCCTTCACATCTTTGGGATCATGTCCCAACTCAATGATTAAGTCCTCTAAGGACTTTATTCTGGTGTCTTTTGCCTGTGAAGAGGCCTTCTCTAATTGGAATTGAGCTGATATATTATTTAGGGAATTTTGCAATTGATGAGCTGCGATAGCTTTCCCTGTCAAGGTGGAGCAAATCATCTCCCCTGTTTGTTTGTGCAACTCAATCTGGTCAATAAGATGTATGTCCTTTTCCAGTACTTCAAAATCTACCCTTTTGAAGTCTTCTGCTATCCTTGGTTGTTAAGTAGTGGGCTTCATAAATGTCATCTGCATTTTGCCCTCTTTCACATCATAGGCTGACATTATCCTTGTCTGGTTTGTAGGTGCCATCTTTAGGTACTATGCATAATTCTTGGCTTTTAGCCTCTCATTCCTGGCCTTTATATCCTTGTACCTTTCTCTAATGTCTTGATCCCTATCAACTGGCATCCTAAAAGAGGACACTTCAACACTCTGTTGCCTTTCCAACATCTGAGTGTTTGATGTGGAAGGTTCTAGTGTGCCCCCAGAGGGAGTGTCAAGCCTGCTCCTTTCTCTTTCAGTACTAGTGGCCCCCACTGTTTCTTCTATGAATTCCTGTTCTGAAATAGGATTTGACCTCTGCCTTTTGACTAGGCTGGTCTCTGCATATGTTTGTGTGGTTGCTCTGCCTGATGTAGTGGCCACTTCCCTATTCCTTTTGAGGATTTTCTCCTCATTTAGAGGAGTTTGCAAGTTAGGGGGAGTACTCATAATGGGCTGTTGTGTCCCCGTTTGACCTAATTCTTTTGATAGGTCTGGTGGCTCTAACTCTTCTTGTACCTGGGACTCTTCTTCTATATGAGATTCACTTTGTACTTGTGATTCTCCCCGGGCCTGTGATTTAGTTTGTGCTTGAGATTCTCCTGGAACCTGTAGGAAAGAACCTTCATCAAGCCTTTTCTCTAAATCAATTAGAGCATTTTCAACTGCTACTTGATTGCTATCCCTGTCTACTAAAGTATTCTCCACCCATTCCAATTGGTTTGCATATTTCTCTATCTCAGGGATTCAGTGGTGAATGTATGGAGCCATCTTGTTTTTCTGTCTCCTGTTGCAGATGAAGTCATATGGGTCATATCTCCACATGAAGCTTTGTTTAAGTTTGAGTCTCTGAAGGATTTCTTCTGCTTCTCTGCCAGCTTCTCTGCTATTACATACAAAGGGGCCTAGTTGATCCTTGATTCTGAGTTGGGCCTTCCTTTTGGTCTTAGCAAAATGTACCTCATATGAATTGATTATTTGCCTGTAGTACTCCAGAGAAAATAACCTCAATGGGAGGTATCTGGGTAGTTTTTATGGGGCCAACTCATAGCCATAGATCCTAATTTCTATGTGATTTTGGTACAAGTACCAATCTCCCACTTTGTGTTTTTTTGACAGCTGTAGGATCCTCCTGATATCTGAATTGATTCTTGGAGGAGGACTTCCTAGTAGCATGGTCACTACTGGATGTACAAAAAGATCAATGAAATCTGTGTATGGATATGGGGAATCATACTTATGTGTCAAAGGAGTCCAGAAAATGACTGACCTAGGATGACCTCTAGTGTCAAGCTTTTGGAGAGTGAAGGGGAACTTGTCAGCTTGGTAGTATAAGAAAAGGTGGTAAAAAACTGAAGAATAATTAAACACTCTTTCATTACTCATTCACAGAAATTGTTCATGCATCTATAAGCTATATACTTGGCATAATCATACATGACAACAGGAGGCTGTCTTGGAGTAAAAATGGACATGAAGGCTAAGATGATTTCATCTATGTATTCACTAGTTGTATAACCTAAGATACTAGATATCGTTAACACAATGTCTTGGCCAAACTGAGAAAATATGGTATACATATATGGGGTAGGTTCTTGTGGGGTGTGTTTTTCTTCTACAATAAAAGTTTGGAACATTTGAGCAAGCTTGGCAGTGGTAAGCTTGGGAAATTTTTCTAGTAGGTCTCCAATTGAAATAGGGGTTAAGTTATGCCCTGGTTGTAGTTGCAACATCTCATTGACTCACTTGGCAGTGATGGTGAAAAGTATGGTGTGGTAAGGGGACATCACTGCTCTTTGACTGGGAATGTAGTTTGCATGGCAATAATGGACAATCTCTGGAAAGATGTGCACTTCAGGGAATTGGTATTTGGGAAAATTAGATTCCCATAGACCTATTTTATTAGCTTGGTTGAGGTATTGGTCTCTGTATCGGTAGTACAGTTTTAAAGGGGATTCATGGACAGAGGTGTCCTTGATTTGGAAGTCTTTATCAGCAAGAGGAAGGTGGTCCGGATCCAGGTGAGGAGTGGTAATTGGCTTGACATCCATGGCAATTGGGGTAGCCATTCTTAGTTTTTGTGGATTTAAGAATGGGGGGAAAGTAAATTTTCAGTCTGAGAGATAATGGGGGTTCAATTCTAGGTGAGTTTTATGTTACTAAAGTTCTCTTTAATTTCAATTAAGAAAGCTTAGACATTGGTTCAGAAATTAACAGGGCTTTCAATGGATTCTAGCTTAAATACCTGGAATTGATGAAAACGGGGTGTGAACCAGGTAACTGGCAGTTCTAAACGATTGAAAAGGCTTCAATTAGGCTGGAAGGCAATCTGGGATCTTTTGGCATCTTCAAAGTGTAGGTGTACATGGGTTGATGGCTTTCAACATTCATAGGCGCATGCATGGAAAATTATAGTTAAAAACGATAAAAACAATGATTTGGGGATTTTTTGGGTTTATGCGCAAAAAGTCAATTTGGCGGGTACAGGTGAACATTGACCGTTTGTCGCGTAGCGAGATGAACAGTGACAATTTTGGAGGGTAGCGTGCTGGAGGTAAGTGGTTTACTTCAATAGCCTTTGGGCACTTGGCAGTATTGAGGGGAGGCCGCCCGATTCCACTCTTCGAGTGCCACATCGCCTCGGGGGCCTGGTGGAAAACAACCCATTTTGGGCGGGTATCGTTTGGACTTCGAGCCCTTTCGAAATGAACATGGGCCGTCGGATGGGGAGGGGGGAGATCGTGCGATGGTCGAGCGCGGGAGTTGCACGGAGGGTAATAGAGGGGCCCGACTGGCATTTAATCACGATGGTTTTAGTTTAATGATGGGTTTAAGGTAGGGATTAAAATATCGGATGAGATTTGATAGGTTAATGGGTTGATTTTAATTAATCGCAGATCGATTAATTATGTCATTTGTTGGGGTTGGGTAATATAAAGCTTATATTTCAAACTTAGGGGTAGGGATATTAATATTAAAGGGGTTTAATAATATATATATGGGAAATGGTTTATTTTTTGGAAATTAACATATAAATAATGTTAAAAGTTAATATGAAAATTGTGAGAGGTAAATGAAGTGTGCTAAGCATAATGTGTTTTTGTAATTCATTGCTTTTTACATAGAACATTATGACTTAGGCTAAGTGCATTTTTGTGGATTTTTTATAAAAAGGGGTATCCATGGGGGTGATTGCTTTTCTTTAGGAAAATGATGTTTTCACCTTAGGAAAAGGGATTTATTAGGGGAAAATGAATGAATTTAAGGGGGTGAATGTTTATTAGGGGATTTTAGTACTTAAGATCTATAAGTCATTAGGCCGAGGGTTCGGTCCCTCCAGAAGTCGGAGAAATGCTCTGAGCCCCTTTGACTTAAGATTTCAGGTACTTCAACTTTATTGTGGGAAATTAGTTAAGTAAAGGGTGAAATGAGTGAGAGGAAATTAGTTAATTTGACTTTGTGAACTTTATGCTAGTCCAATTTCTCATTCATACTTAGAACTTTCATGATGAGGGTGATAAATGTGCTTTTGTCTAACAATCATCACAATTCTGCAACGTTTCTTCTACTTACCCATCTACTCATCCTACCATTTTTACTTCTCTTTATTAGGGTGCATTTGAGCTAGAAAACCCTTATAAACATTTTTCTTTTCTTTACAATGAAAATCTAACTAAATCTAACCTTATTACATCCAAGGGCTCATATTAAACAGTTGAGCTCCTTTTTATTAACTCTACCTAATCTACTTATCTGCCAAGATTACACCGTTTGGTAAGATTTTTATTCTCTATCTATAAACATGAAATAGCCAAGTTTAGACATTTTGACCATCGTGGATTGTGGCATAGGTTACAAACTACACAATCATTTATTCTGTATAAAAAGTAAATGGTAGTGGCATTTTGACTAGCACACTTTCTTGGTATTTTATTTTCTTGTGGTTCATATTTTTCATCTTTTTTGACCTTTTTATTCTTTTTGTCCTTTGATTTTTCTTTTTAGGACATACCCTCTTTACATTTTTTAATTTTTTGAATATGGAAAACATTTGCAAAAAGCAAAGGTATGTACATATTACAGGTTTAATCTCACCCATTCAAAAATTATGACTCCTATTGGTATAGGAACCTAACATGGTCCTGAGATCTGACACACAATTTTAGGAAACCCTCTAGACCACTGTTTAGAACTTTATAAGACTTTCCAAAATGATAAATGACTTAATGACAATGCTATTCATACAAAACTTGAGCAAGAACTTGACCTAACTAGGCCTAACCATGACAACCATTTTGTCAAACCTATGGTGAACATGTAAAATATAGGTCATGAATGCATATATGATCATAATATTTTAAAATTATATGATATTCACCAAGAAGGTCTAAATCCCTCTCATAATAGTTTCAATAATACTTGTTAGCCCATGCATTAATTAACCATCAAATACTTATCAAATCTTGAACAAGTCATAACTAAAGTACATTACAAATCGATGCTTATAACCAACATAAAACCAGATTAATAACCATGATAGAATAACCATCTAATCACCATGATAACAAGTAAAAGTGTTAATATATTGTAATGGAAACTAACTCTTATTAACTTATGCAAAATCCAACCAAGTCAGGGATGTCCACGTACCACCCGACCATAGATTGGGATGAACCAAATATTTCTTACAACTAATTGTGCCCGAGGCATATTCCAAGCATGAATGTGGGATCTCAAGATATAAACAACCAAGGCTTTCCAAATATTAAACCACCTCCACCCTCTGGCTACCACAATCTTTCCAAAACTGGTTAAGAGATCACAAAGCCCAAACAAGCTTGGATGCCTCAAAGTTTTCTTTACAATTACCTTGAGGAATTTTCCTATCTCCACCCACCTGTCAAGGGCTTCCCAAAGTTTAAACCACCTCCTTCCTCAACCCTTAGGAATTTTCCTGAGACCACCTCCTCCCTCAACCCTTAGGAATTTTCTTGAGACCACCTCACCTGGTTCCAAAACCTTCCGGCAATCCAAAGCTCAACCAAGAAAATAATCCCATCACACCATGGCCATCCAGGAAATGGAAAGGCAAGGTTGAAATCACTGTTAAACTAGGAAAAAACCATGCAGAAGATAGTAAATGAACCTGTTGATGGTGATGGACCCTCCAACATTTGGGGGATATCCCGGATATGAATTCCCAATCAGACCTCACACCGTTTGGTGTAGGAGTCCCATCTGGAATACGACAATGTTTCTAATGTAGTGGGTTTTAATGATGTGCCTTGGTTGCAATAACACAAAGTGATGTATGGTGACTTTGGTGGGAACAAGTGTGTGAATCTGCAAAAAGTCAAGTGAAATGCATGAATTTCCTAAAACATGAAGGGAAAATGAGTGATTCCCTTAGAATCTTGTAATAGTACGCAACTTGAAAGGAACACACGGGCATGAAGACATCACAAGATAATCTGTGAAATACTTCACGAGTTAACAATGATGGAATTATACAACAACACACATTCAACAATATTCATACTAATGAAAATGAAATAGTTCATAAGCATAATCATAGTTGAAATAGCATACATTGCAAACATAACAAGAATAGTCCTACTATATTCACAGCATATGCATGAAAAAATGCAGACTATGAGCTTTTATTAAGTGAAAGTTACAATCATACATATGCCATTGACAGACCACTAGTCCCAACTTTGGAACGTGAAGTCAAGACCTGCTCCTCCAAAGAAGATACTCCCTCTATGCTAGGGAGAATCCAAGGCTCTCACAAACTCCTAAGCTCCTTATTATAAGCCTAATCCTAGCCAAAAGCTTAGCTCCCCAAAATCCCTTTACATGAGTTATGAGGGTCTAGCCAAAATATTAGCTCCCCAAAATCCCTTTACATGAGTTATGAGGGTCTGTTTATAACAAAATGGGTGTCTATTAACTTCCCCTTGTGACTCTTGGACTTCCCTCATGACTCTTCAACTTCTTTACAAAATGACTCATTATATTCATTACATTGTGACGCTTCACATTCCAATATTGACATTTGGAATTCTACTTGAAAATTAATTACAAAATAATATTACAATTTACTCGTACCCATATAAGACAAAATTGGTAGAGTCAACTAAACAAACTAATAAGAAAAAATAGTTAAGCTTGAGTTTGGGGAAACTCTAGCTTAGCAACTTCCACTTGATGTTTCTTGGCTACGTAGCGGTGCCAAGATTTTTATTATGCGATGATATCCCAAAATTATGTGATGGTGTTAGGATGGAAGCGGACTCTAGCCTCCATGGCATCTGGGAACACTACCTTGGAACTAGTTTGTGTGTCCTTCTTGAGAAGGAGAAACATCGTGTTGATTTGGACAAGGCCACCAATGTACTTGTGAATATTCTGTCTATTTACTTCAAGATCTTCCTTGATGTCTACCTTTACCAATTGTTCCAAGTATTCTTCAATATCCTACTTGAACTGATTCTACGCTTGATCTCTGTGAGTGAGTCGACTAATGGGATCCCATGTGATTTCACCAAGAAGTCCAGGTTGTTGTACAAACGTGCATATGAAGCCTGAGTGTTGGCAATGAATGAGGTGATTTGTTTGTTATTATGGATGAGTATCTGAACCTTTTCCTTCTCCAACTCTGCCTCTTGCCTTATTTTCTTTCCCAAGTCAAGTGGTGCCCCTTTGCATTGCATTGACCATTCATGCATGGCAATGATGGAAGATTCTACATTCCTAAGGGTTTTGAAAAAATCTTTACACTTTTCCTGCAAGCCATGCAAGTCAAAAACTACCTTATGCATGGTAACAAGCTCCTCATAAAGAATCTGCATGGTCTTTTCCAATGTCAATACTTCACCGAATATCGTTGCTTTTAGTTATTCCAGATGGACCTGCGCAGAAGCTACATTTTGTACCCCTGCTCGGAGTTGTTCAACCTCTTTCCTAGTAGCCTACAAGTTATTTTCTAGTTGTTTGTTCTCAGCCATCAAATACTCCATGTTTTACTTAGAAGCACCTGCGAAGGCCAAGTTGGTTGCAGCAATGGCACCTAGATTTCGTTTGGTGTCTATCACAATCACCCTTTCTTTGATGAATGTAGGAGATGCGAGGTCGTACAGAAAATGATTCTTCCTCACTTGTACAATCCTTTTCTGAAGCTCGTCATAAGTCAAATTATATGTGTCCATAACTGGACCATCATCAAGAAGAACAATTTCCTCTTCCTCACTTGGAGCTTTCTCTGCTGGAGGATGAGGAGAATAAATGGTGACATATTGTGTACTTTTCATAAGGTCGACATCTTGGTTCTGTGGCTCTGGTTCTTCCTCCATGTCTTGGATTTAAATCAACTCCTAAATCTCTTGAGCGAGCTCTTTATCCTACATCTATTTTCTCTCCTCCTCTGATTGTCGGTTTTGTTCTAGCTCTTCAACTTGTATTCACGTTGTTTCTTTTGCTATTTCTTTCTCCTTTCCTCTTCTTCCTACTTCTACCTTTCTTCCTCCAATCTCTTCTTCTCTCATTCTTCCCTCTTCTTCTGTTCTTCTTCCTGTACCCTATGTTTCCTCTTATTCTTTGTTGCTATAGATTCTCTCATAATGATTGGATATTATTTCATCTTGCGACTTCTCTCCCCCCTTGGACTATGCACAACCTTCCTCTTTCCCTTCTTACACACTGGGTTGCATTCTTCCGCTACTACTGCCTATGCAGTAGCTTCCTTCTATGAAGTAATCTGTGAAGTTCCTACAAAATTGATCAACTTGTGGGACTTGGAGGAATTATAACAATTCTCCCTTGATTTCTCCTTCGGCTAGTGAAAGGTCCCGCTTAGCCATTGATAACGAATCCTCGCATAATGGTCTCTACAAACATTCCGGAGATCATAGAGATTGAAGTCCGGAGTACCAAAAGAAAACTTTTCTATCTCCTTCCCTTCGGTATCCGTGACCGTCAGGTTCTTGATCTCGTACAATCCAATTTGAATAGGAAGAGTAGGCCAAAGTGCTTTCTTCTTCCTATGTAAATTTGTTGACAACCCTGTGGAGAGATGATACATAAATTCTTTCATGACTTACCTGTGGTATACCTCGATAAAATATGCAGAGAATTTTGTTTGCCGAACATTCTAAGGAAAGTGCCATTCGGTGAGGCAAACCAATATGTTATCTGCAATACCAATTCCATTTCCCCATGTGACATTCAAGGTGTCTCTTCCTAAAAGATCATCTTATACACTGGAATGAGGAAGTGATAAGATAGCTTCTCCATTACTCCTTTGTAGTTGCACTCTGAAAGCAACTTATTGTAAACATACACAGTAAGCTCATATGGTGTCCAAGTCCAATTCATTCTAGGGAATGCATTATGTGTGAAAATTGTATCCAGTAGGTATGCAGACATGTAAAATATATCTTTCCCTCCCTTGGGAGGACTAAGGGCGTTAGATACATCAATTCAAAGCTTCTGAGCCAACAAATCTGACTAGTTGAATGGTTTACCTTCGTTCATAACCTGGTCCAATAAGAAATCCTACCCTTCAAGAAAGGTATCGGTGCTCTATTGACTGTAGTTTCTACAACATAGGATTATCAATAGATGATATGCCCTCTTGAGAGATCATGTCATGTAGGTGTTGGTGGGTGTCTGATGAAACTTAGTTTGCTCTTTCACCCAACCTTTAACAATCTCCTTGGTTCTCAAGTTGTTGGTTTTCGTATAGAAGTACAAATCCATGAGTGATTCTGGCTCAGGAAAATGGTACATGAGATGATATTCTGATGCCAGAAAAAAAGAAAACCTCCATCCTCAGGTACTTCTAAGAGTCATAGTCTTTGGATAAGTGTGATACAATATACAACTAATAACATATGCACATGGGAATGTTGGGTACCTGCATGCAACCCTGATTTCTAGACATTGAAATATACCTGTCGGTCTTCCATATCTACCTTGAAGGTTCCTACTGAGAAAATTTCATTCACCTTCTACCGTTTGATATTTGATTCCTTTTCTACAAATAGTTGAGTATCTGAGTATACTGGGAAGTAAACTAGCATACTCTCAACTGCCCCCTCGATGCTGCTCTTTGTCGTATCCTTTGAAGCAGTTCCTTTGGGTTCCATGATAATAGTTACTGATGAGGTGATCTGAAATGTTGGGCAAACTTGTTAATGCTATGGAAGCTACCTCATCAGTATTAAAAATGTGTTTAGGATTGTCTCAAATTTACCAAAATATGAAGGATTATGTGTCAAGTATTGAGTGTCTTTTATGAGAAATTATGATGTTAATTAGCTATTCAAAACACATATACAACAAGTAAATTGTAGAGAAGTAAAACACAACAAACTCATAACACAAAGATGATAAAGGAGTTCACCCCTCTAGGGCTACATCTCCTTGGACCTACTTCAATGGCTAGGCCCTCTTTGGATTAATGGTCAATTCTATGATTACATGTACCTACAGTGATCCAATGGCTTTTCAACCTATTCCATTGGATTAAAAAGATTCAAAACCCAAAAAATGACTTTCCAAACTTTGCAATTGGACTTTAGCTGATCTAGGCTTGACCTCCTCTCCTGGTGGCCCTAGGCTTCCTTAAACTTCAACGTAGAAAAATCACATACATAAGTGCCTTTCTACCTCTACAACCTATTCCATTGTGTTCAGAGAATCCAAATCATCTAAGAATGACTCTTTCTGAGCCAAAATTGGTCGACATATGCCAAAGTTATGGCCTCTTCAGTTTTTCCTAGGAAAGCTCCACTAAAACTGGAGAAACCCCAGTTAACTCTGCCAAACTTGGAGTAGTTCTAGATTTAGTGGACCCGAAAAAAGATCTGCCAAGTTAAACCCACATTAATTAGTGGATAAGCACAATTTAATTAGCACTAATCCTCCATTTAGCACTTTAATCGTGCGGTTAGCACTTAATGCTAACAATTAAAGGTTTAGTGTTCACATGCAGTGGTTAAGGTTAGCTTTACCTACAAACTTCAATGCATTTAACATTTAAATACATAATGTGCCCATAGACTATTAAGTCCAATGGTTGTGGTGTAGCGGTAATGCTTGGTGCTTGTGCAAGCGAGGTCACGTGTTTGACTCCTTGATCTACCAATAAACTCTTACATGACCTTTGAGAGGGCACGTGCAGCCTCCGAGTTTGCCACATGTCACCCTCTCATTGGTCCACCCAATGTCATTGACTAATAACTTGCTGACAAGTGTCAAAATATGATTAAGCCATATGTCATAATATTTGAGGAATATTCTCTGGAATATTCTTTTTGCTGACTAGGCTGTACAGATGCTAAAATTTTGCCTGTTTGACAAAACGAACAATAGGCTCTATCTTTCTCATATGAACTTCGTTTTTATTGAAATGAGTTGCGTTGGGGTTGTATCACTGAGACAGACGTGGTCATTTAGGTTTTGAGAGATTCTAAGCACTTTGAGTTTTGAGTAAATTTTTGCCCCTAATCCAGATTTCGATCACTCCTTCCCACTGATAGGATTTTGGACCCACAAAGGCTGGTTATCTGGCGAGAGCTGAATACTCTTCTCCTTCCCAAGTTCTATCAATTGATTCTACTTGGAAAATTCTCCATGACAATCACTTGGGTTCACTGACATGCCTTGCCTTGCAAATGACTTGGCACTTCAACCAATGTTCTCCTTTTGTTGCTGACCCAATCCAACACTTGATGGATGCTTACTAATTAAACACCCTTCTGTACCAAAGCAATACCTTGATGCTTATAAAACTGACTGATGGCCTTCCCACTGAGAATCATGTTCCTCCTTTGCAACACATGCATTCGATGCAAGCTTATCCTTGGAAACGACTTTTCCAAGTTAAGTCCATCTAAGTGAACTACAACAATGAGTTCCAATATAAGTAATAACAAGAAAAGGAATGACCATTATTTTACCTCCATGGTTCTAAATTCCACATCTAGAAGAATGCATTTTCCATCTCTTTCGCTTCTTGGCGTCAATGCATCAAATTGCATTGTAGACCATTTGATATTTTACAAGGGTTGCAATTTTTTTTGGCATTTTTTTCCACTTTCACTGAATCTTGATTCCATCATCCTCCAATATTAACATGTTTCTCATCTCATGATTTAAGAATGAAGGCTAATCATGAGCCTCTTGCTCAAGTGTGAACCTTCCAAAAGCCTACGACATCTTGTCACAAGAAACATCATTAACCTTGAAAAACACTCATGCAAGAATATAACTTGACAACCTCTTCCTTTTGCTTCTTCAAAGCAACAAATGTCACATCATGTGAACATTGCCATGTACTCTTACATCTTGGTGTATAAATAGTTGACTAAACACAAGTTGACGAAACATGCTTCTTCAAACAACTAACTTTCAAGTCAAGCAAAAGTATGTACAACAACTTGACGATTTACAATAAGAATTCCACATTCCCACTAAACAATGTGTCACATCTCCCTTTCATATTTGGAGACAAAATCAACTCTTCCAAGTTGATATAACATACATGTAACAATCAATCGACCACACAAGCCGAAACTCATGCATGTGCAAATGATCAACATTCTCAAGTTGAAAACATACATGTTAACAAATCAATCAACCAACACAAGTCAATCACTCATGCATGTTCAGGCACAATGAAACTATGAAAAATTCCACTGTTCACACACACAAACTCTCATGCATGTATAACAATTCTCAACTCTCTCACAAGTACAATCACAAGTACAAGAATCCCATTGGTATGCACGAGTACTTAAAGAGCTGAAATGACCAAATTTGCTACAATAAAGTGAGTCAACATACTCCACTTTCGAACACCTTCCTAGCATAAACATGTAAGTTCAAGAATACAACATGCAAGAAAATTTGTAGTTGTGAATTTCCATCTTTGCTGCATCTAAGTGAGTCAACATAACACTACTTTTCCAACATCTTGCTTCATGCAATATTCAACATACTTTCAGGAGAAAATAAATGCATCCAAATAACAAGGAAATGCATCAATAAGGAAATATTTGCATCAATTATCAAAAGAAATGCAAAGCCTTAATTGGTTAAGAAATCTAACCATCTCTTTCCGAAGCATTTCAATGGCGCTTCTTTCAGCTACACTTCATCATGTGTATCATCTTGACCCACATCAATTATGGAATCCTCTTTACCATTCTTGCCAAAATCTCTCTCCACCTTCTCCAAATATCATGGATGACTTGTTGGTTGCAAAGTCCAACACTTGCCTACAAGATTACCATGCTTATGGAAATGAGTGCAAAATAATTTCATCTTCTTTTCAACATGGTTTCCATTATCCAATGGACCTTTGACTTTATTTCTCTTTTGTTTTGAAAGTTTACTATGTATGGCTATCTGCTTCCAACACCTTGAAACAATATGGTTATTCAAACCATAAAAGGAGCATGTAAATTTTCTCCAAATATTATGTGAATATTTACCATGTTTATCATAATCAAAAGAAACTTGATTAAAGGCAGATTTATACATTGCACATTCACCTTTGTCACCTTCTTGAAGAGGTGAATTTGATGAGGTAGTGGCTCTCTTCATAAACCCAACAATGGTTTCAATGACCTTAGAGCTTTCAACATCCTCTTGTTTCCCATTTCCACTAGTTGCACGCTTATAAGCATCTCCTTACAAAGTGGGTATAAAACTTTTGCATTCCTCATGAACACAAACTTCACAATCTTGAGGTAATGAACATGTAATGAAAGTCCTTCTTGGAACACCTTCATGTGCCTCCTTGGATTTGGAGCATTTTCCACCATGTTGTCCATAACCAATACCCAAATACCTAGGCCTTTCCTCAACAACAATTGGCTCAACTATGCCTTGTGCATGTTTTCCTAACCCTTTACCTTCATAGCCCATATTAAACAATAATTTGGACCCTATTCCTCTAGTGTTTCTTTCAAAAGCACCAAAAAAATCATTTTGAGATGAAATTAAAGATAAACTTGAATTTCATACTTCATTTTCATGCACATACCTGGCTACAGTTTCCTTGGCATCATGAAGTTGAATCTCCATTTCATGCATCTTTTCAAGAAGCTCTTTCTTCACCTCCTTCATGGCCATGAAGTGCTCTTGAAGTATAGTGTTCTCCTTCCTATCTTCATACATATCGTGCACCCTATCTCTCATGATGATAAGCTCTTGCAACATCTCTTCATCAAAGAGTATTGCTAAGGAAGATAGATTAGAAACATCACTTGTTGAAGCATCCATCACATAAACTTGCACACAGTTAAATTCTCCTTGCACAAATACAACACCAATAGCTAATTTTCTAGCTAAACTTGGAAAACCATCTCAGGGTTAAAATGAGCTAACAGTCCTCTGATACCAACTTGATTTGAAATGTTGAGAAAACTTGTTAATGCTATGCAAGCTCCCTCATCAGTATTAAAAATGTATTTAGGATCATCTCAAATTAACCAAAATGTGAAGGATTATCTATCAAGTATTGAGTGTCTTTTATGAGAAATTTATGAGGTTAATTAGCTGTCTAAAAAACATATATAACAATTAAATTGCAGATAAGTAAAACACAACAAACTCATAACACAAATCTGATAAAGGAGTTCACCCCTCCTGGGCTACATCTCCTTGGACCTGCTTCAATGGCTAGTCCCTCTTTGGATTAATGGTAAATTCTCTGATTACATGCACTTGCAGTGCTCCAATGGTGTTGGCTTGATGGGGCCTGACCTAGGTTTGGATTTAATTAGCCAAACAAATCCCTACACTACTGGCCCTTTCGGAAATAACCCGAGAAGCGCGGACTGAGGTCTCACCCGAAGCAATATGGGGGGATGTTGAAACCAAGTTTATGCACCCTTGAGATGTTTGAGGGGTCGATTTAGTTCAACTGTGAATGGATTTGTGCAGGTCACTTCGCGCACTGCCTTGACTTGCTAGGCCTTCACAATCTATTATAATCGTCTTTGTGTAGCCCTAACCAGGGGCTGAGGTGCTTCTGCGCTACTAAGGCAACGATTTGTGCTATTTCCCTAAGTTACACCATAGATCTTACTTATCTTCTTATAACTATTAGTTAACTTCACGTAAACAGATACTTTATCTTATATTCACTTAATCAACACAATCATATAAGTTCACACACCATATAAGCAGTGAAATTGCAATTTATACCCAATACATTCAAAATAGGAAAAAGATACACAAAAATGATATGAAACTTCTCTTTATTACTTTTCCAATGGTTATAGACTCGAATCGCCCTGCGCACTCAGCTGCGGACTACTAGGCCTCTGCGCACACAACTGTAGAGCCTTATCCTACTCTACGAGCCAAGACTCGACTCTACACTTAGACCTTCTGTTATGCTTCTATTCCATCATCATTACTTCGGTGATTTACAACTTAAAGCCTTGCTCTATTTATACAATCCCATGGTCCGCGGACCATGGGTAGATTTCTAAAGCTAACATTACATTACAAAAATGAGGGTGGACAACCCTGTGACTCATTTACAAGCTTGCGCTCCGCACCCACAAAACGTAGAGTCTTTACGTCAGATTTAGTCAAAATCTAGGCTTTAAGCCCCAAAACTTCCCTTAGGGGATCCCACGCCCAACAGGACCCCAACACAAACATCGTGACTCACTCTCGAGTCACTCTATCGGTGTGGAGATCTTCGCGTGTAGACCTCTCAACTCTATTCGGATCGCTGCAAGGTCAGCAACGCACTGAGCGGCTGCCCATTGTACCTCCTGCGGCTAGTCAGATGGCCGAGCCACCTATGTATGGCTTCAATCGACTGCCGTTTACTTTTTCGGGGAAGAGTTCACCATTCAGTTTGCCCAACTGCACCGCACCACCATCTGTGATTTTCTTAATAACATACGGTCCCATCCAATGCATTAAACCGATAAACTCTTGGTGGTAGTCCCCAAGTTTGTCAATGTAATCACGCTCATCCTGTTCTATCACCATGGTTTTTTTATCAAGAAAGTCCCTCTTTATTTCTTCCTCAAGCTTCTGTATTTCTGCTTCTACCATGGTGCTTTTCTCCCTCAACAAAACTCTTTCATTCATGAGTTCTTGGAGCCTAAGATCACCCTGCTAGATCTCTTCGTTAGGTCCCAAGAATTCTTCTTCGAGCTCTTCCAACTGCGCGATCCCTTCTTCCACAGCTCCATGATCCATCATGTCCATGGGCACTACCATGCGTGGACTAGGCATGAAATACTCCATCAGTATTACAGTGTTCTCTCCATAGGCCATCCTAGAAGGCATCTGTTCCGTTAGTTTCTTGCACATTGTCCTATAAGCCCGTAAAAGTACTGGTACGCATAGGTCCCAATCACTTCGTTGTGCACTACATACCTTGTTTAGTGCTTCACACACCTTGTTAAATGCTTTCACATGGATAACCTTCTGCATGATTGTTCTCTCCACACTCAGTTGTTCCAAATTGATGAGCCATTTACGCATTTGCCCCCAACACATTCTTATTGACCGTGTTTCCCAACGCAAAGTTTATGTGCATCCGCGCAGGTTGTTTGCCACCTGTCTATACCCATATGGAAAAATGCGCGTGCAGAACATCCCGTCCATTGTAATTATCAACCAATCACACCCTAGGCTTTCCAAAACGTGTGTGCATCAACCTCCTACGTGCGCACCAGTCTTCAAAGCTTCCTTTGTGTGTACCCCACCACCTCGCAGGCGTAGCATGCAGTACCTAATTCAAGGCCTAGAAACGTTGTTTCTCCAGCACCTCCCTTTCAAATCTATCCAAGAAGGCATCTACCTCACTTAACCCATCATAAGTAGGCAGATCTCTCACTTCTGTCGATATGCAGCACAATGACCTTATCATCATATTGCAATTAAGCATGGTTACCTCGTGTAACCGGTTCTGCCATTGCTCTATCTCCTCATCCGAATCTGACGTACAGGAGCTTTTGAGCTCCCATGAAATTTTTCATCTGTGGTGGGATTTACCCAGTCTTGCTCTTGCGCAGTTATAGTGTAGATGCAGTCCAAATCGTCGTCACTTTCATAGTCACGCACTGGCTCGGTGTAGCACGATCCTTCAACAGGGTCCAAAGGTATAACTACGCGCAAAGACTTCTTCTCAAAAATCATCTTGTGCTTCTTCAGATTAATCACCCCATTCATGTCAATGGCCCAATCAATTCCTAAGAGCGCGGGGTAAGGATTGCTGTCATCAACAATCTCTATCACCTCGAAGTTTGCTAGGGTGCTCGCTCCCTCAATATCCACAGTGATTCCCTACAATTTCCCCAGGGGTATTATCTTCTGTTGGTTCACCATTCACAACTGAATAGGAGACCACTGCAGCGTAGGCCTCCCCATGCACTCCCATGTCTGCTTCGGCAGGATGTTCACATCCAATCCTAAATCCAAAATCACTTGGTCCATATCATATTCTCCAATCTGCATGGTTAGCCTCATTTCTCTCCCCGTCCTCATCTTATGCTTTCTGATATTCCAGACTACGTGCGGTTCTCTTGGTGTGGTCCCAGTGCATCTGTTAAGGAGTTCATGCAATCCATTTACAGCTCTACTGTCGCGCAATAGCTTCATGCATGTTTCGAGGAATGTCGTAAGCATAGATGGGTCCATCTTCAGCTTCAGTCTATCTTTGCTTCCTGAAGTGGATGCATCAGCAAAGATCTTCTTAGCTTCCATAAAGGTTTCTCGAGCGTGCTCCAAATCAAACTCCACATCTTTAGCTGGAACTTTGCGAACCCAAGTACTATCTTCTGGCTATTTTCCCTTATCATCTCCCATTGCAATCCCACTTCGGAGCACAATGTTCACATAAGGGTCTTCCTCATGTGGCTCAGACCTCATCATCTGCAGGTTCTGAGTCAGGGGAGGTGGTAGCGCTCCCTTGTCACGTATCCTAGCTATCAACGTAGGACAATCTTCCGTCTCATGATCAAACAAGGTGCAATACAGACATGATGGAGGCGTTGGATTCGTACAATCGTGGGCATAATTTCTTGGCCCTCTGCAATTGTAGCATATCAATTGTCCGTGACATCTTCCAGGTCCTCCTCCGCTTCGGCCTCATCCACGCCTCTGAAATATGGTTCGCACCATCCCTGCACTCTGGTCTATGGGCCGCGTTTCGACTTGAACTCTGTAGGTGGGAGTTATATCCATCATCAGCTCATAGCTTCTACAAGTGCGTTCATCATGTCCAATCGACCTACAAAAATTACAAAACAATTGTTGCGTATTTTGTGTGTACTTATGTAACAAATGGCAATTGTCTATAGCATGCTTTCCACCTATTTGACAAATCATGCACCACAAAGTAGGCACTGAACTAGGTCCTTCTTATGCTTCCGGTCTTAATGGAACCAGTTCTCCTCCTGTGAGGTAATTTGCGAACACCGGGAAATGGTCCTTATCATGACCCTAACCCTTGAATTTTATGCACCACACCTCTTCGAGTACTTCTGGTCAAGCTGTCCTATCCTGTTTTAGACTCTGCATCTCAAGGTATAAGTTTTTCAATTGCGCATGGATTTGCTGAACTCCCAATTGAGGATCCTACATTGGGGTCTCATGAAGTCTCATCACGATCTCTAAGGCCTCTGACTGAGTCTTTAACTTCTGCTGTGATAGCGCGCTCCTCAAATGTGGCATTAGCGATGCTACAAACCATTCGTGGTGCTGCCCATCTGTCAAATTCATATTAGCTTCGTGAATCGTACACTTCAGCCTCTGATCCAGCTCCCAAGGAGTCTTTCCTGGTAGCATCGTGATCTCCTTGAACCCAATGATTGACTGCGCTTCTAACTTCGGCCTGCTAAACTCCTTATTTAACGCAATTTGGATATCTGTGATTCTCGCATTCGGATTGTCATTAGAATGCTTAATATACCAGGTGAATGTGCGATCCTGCATGGCGCTAACTAGTGTTGCTTTCCTGATATTATCATCTGTAACTCCCTGCACTTCCCATATGGATTTTACAACGAACCAAAACTAGTCTGGATCTTCATTTCCCAATCCCTTGAACACAGACAACTTTATCGTGCTTGCCATATTGAATTGCGGTGGTGGTGGAGGTGGTACGGGTGAAGATGGAGGTGATGGTGGTGAAGCTAGTGGCAGTGTGGGTGGGGGTTATATGCGCAGAATCCTCTGCCTTATCAAATGGATCACACTTCGTGGAGAGACCTTCGCGAGCTCTTCCTCGTCCCCTCACGGAGGTGAGATCAAAGGGCTATTCTCTAGTCCCTTACTTCCTTCGTTCTTGTAGGTTTTTCCACTTCTTGTAGCCCTGAACATCAATGTAACTGCATAATCCTCTTTTTGAACAATAGCATTTTAATCCAAGTATTCAGAGACTTTACGTACTTACCTCGTGGTCCTTTGAGAAAGCGTCACTCTGCCTTGCTATAGCTGATTGAAGTGTCTAGCGCGAACTCAGTGATGAATCCTCCTATAATCCGATCGAGCCAGTGATCAATAACATGTGCGATCTTATCTTCTGATGCTTCCAATTTGCGCACCAAATATGGGGTCCACACAATAGGACTATCGAGTTTCCACCTTCCTTGGCTCTTTGCTGGCTTTGCGATCCACTCATACAGCTCAATAGGGAAAGATGTGAAGAAGATCTCATGGATCTCTGTGTACAGGTAGCAATCTAACCACTCTTCTTTTGTTAGTCGCAGATTCCTGTTCTCTTATGCCGTGAACTTGTGAATTCTCCTATCCAACCAACCTTCAATTTCATTCTTAGTTGGATTCCAATGATATGACATCAGACATCTCTATGCAGATTCCAGTCTCAGAAATGGAACCATTTGTTGGCTTGATGGGGCCTGACCCAGGTTCAGAGTTAATTAGCCAAACAAATCCCTACACTACTGGCCCTTTTGGCAACAGCCCGTGGAGCGTGGACTGAGATCTCACCTGAACTAGTATGGGGGGATGCTAGAACCAAATTTCTGCACCCTTGAGATGTCTGAGGGGTCGATTTAGTCCAACTGTGAATGGCTTTGCACAGGTTACTTCGCGCACTGCCTTGACCTACAAGGCCTTCACGATCTGTTATAATCGTCTTCGCACATCTCTAACCAAGGGATGAGGTGCTTTCGCTCTGCTAAAGAAGCGATTTGCGCTATTTCCCCAAGTTACACCACAAATCTTACTTATCTTCTTATAACTGTTAGTTAACTTTGCGGAAACAGATACTTTATCTTATATTCACTAAGTCAACACAATCATATAACTTCATGCACCATATAAGCAATGAAATTGCAATTTATACCCAATATATTAAAAACAAGAAAAAGATACACATAAATGATATGAAACTTCTCTTTATTACTTTTCCAATGGTTACAGACTCGACTCGCCCTGCGCACTCAGTTGCAGGGGTCCGCGCACTCAGTTGCGGACTACTAGGCCTCTGTGCACTCAGCTACAGAGCCTTCTCCTACTCTATGACCCAAGACTCGACTCTACACTTAGACCTTCTGTTATGCTTCTATTCCATCATCATTCCTTTCATGATTTACAACTTAGAGCCTCACTCTATTTATACAATCTCATGGTTCGCAGACCATGGATATATCTCTAAATCCAACATTACATTACAAAAATGAGGGCAGACAACCCTATGACTCATTTACAAGCTCGCGCTCCGTGCCCACAAAACGCAGAGTCTTTACATCATATTTAGTCAAAATCTGGGATTTAAGCCCCAAAACTTCCCTTGGGGGATCCCGTGCCCACCAAATGGCTTTTCAACCTCCATTGGATTCAGAAGACCTAAAAACCCCAAAAATGACTTTCCAAGTTCTGCAATTGGACTTCAGCTGATCTAGGCTTGATCTCCTCTCCTGGTGGCCTTAGGCTTCTTTAAAATTCAACGTAGAAATGTCAAATACAGAAGTGCCTTTCTGCCTCTGCAACCTATTCCATTATGTTTTGAGCATCCAACCCATCTATGAATGCAGTGATTAAGGTTACCCTTACCGCCAAACTTCAACGCATTTAACATTTAAATACATAATGTGCCCATAGAATATTAAGTTTGATGGTTGTGGTGTAGCGGTAATACTTGGTTCTTGTGCAAGCGAGGTCATGGTTTTGACTCCTCGGCCTGCCAATAAATTTTTACATGACCTTCGAGAGGGTACATGGCGACCTCTAGGTTTGCCATGTGTCACCCTCTCACTAGTCCACCCACTTCTATTGACCAATAACGTGCCGACAAGTTTCAAAATTTGACTGAGCCATATGTTAGAATATTCCATGGAATATTCTTTTTTTGACTGGGCTGTATGGATGCTTAGTCAACATCCGAGTCACAAATTTTGCATGTTTGACAAAATTGATAGCAGGTTCTATATTTCTCATATGAACTCCGTTTTGAGTGAAACAATTTGCGTTGGGATCGTATCACCAAGATGAATGCGTTTGTTTAGGTTTTCAGTGATTCCAAGCACTTTTATTTCTGAGAAAATTTTTGCCCCTAATCTAGATTCCGATCATGAGGAGAAGTTCTCAACATTTGCAATACCTATAGGAGGAAAAAGAACTCATGGATGACATAAGTTAATGTCAAAAAATAAAATTACAAAGAAATATCAAGAAACAAATCACCGAACGAAAGAGGAGGATTTCGCAATTCTTGAGGTCAAGGGGGCATTGCGCAGTCTCAATAGCTAGTGATGCAATTTGAGGCTAGAGACTGAGTAATGCACATTTCTTCCTAGGTAGCCTAGGTAGACTGAGGTGGAGACTATGCGTTGCACAGTCTCAGTGGAAAAGGATGATGGCTTGAACCCTGGAACTACACAATGCGTAGTTGGGCCAGCATTGGACTCTGCAATGCGCAATTGGGTCAGCCTGGGACTGTGCATTTTGCAGTCTGAGAGGGAAATGTGAGAGCCTTAACATCAGACTTGCACAATTTCCAGATATATAAGGTAATTCATGGCGAGTGGAAGGGTAGATATTCTTAATGAGAGTGTGGGAAATAAGCATATCTGAGTGATAGTGCATGTTAAAGTGGATACTTGACTAAGTATGGATATATCAATGCAAAACAAGTGTGGAAGATCAAAATGAAAAAGGAAAAACAAACATGCACAGAGAGTCACCGCACTGATGACCACTAATGGAAAAAAACAAGAAAACTGAGGTGAACACCAGCAACCATGAAAATAAACAAGCAAAATAACACTCACAGAAGCCAAATGACAAAAAGTGACAAAAAAGCAACAAAAGGAAAACTCACACGGAAAAACATCGAAAACTCCATCAAAGGATCCTTTATCTCCTTGGTAATCTTAGAGCTCCAAGATCGAATGTATAAATGAGCTCTAGGGGTGTCCATTATATAGATCTATACCAATTAGGGTTTATGATGTGCATACCTAAAATCAAGGAAAAATAAAAACTTGGTGGAAAGTTCCAAAAATAGTAAGTGTGCCACGTTCGGGAAAATTATTAGTGAATCCCTATTTTCTAGGGATGCCTTTTGTTTTCTTTTGCTTTTTGATTTTTTGCTTTTTCCAGGAAAATTGCATGCACACTTCTAAGAAGGATTGCACAATTCCTGAGGACAAGGAATCTTCTTGACTCAGTTCATTGCACAATTTTTGAGCTCAAGGGATTCTTTGTGAAATTTCCATCAACAAGGCTAGGATTTCATCCAGAATTGTGCATTTTTCATGCTCAAGGCTGGCCTGCCAAGAAGGATTGTGCAATTTTTGGAGGCAAGGCTTCCCTACCATCCAAGATTGTGCAGTTTCTGGAGGTAATCCCAACAATCCTGCAAGGTCAAGTCAAGAGTTAGCTTATGTTTAAAAGATGTCAAGCACAAGAAAAGCAAGCAAAGTTAATTCTTGATCACAACATGAATACTTGACGACAGTAAAAGATCAGCTCCTGTGGACAGAAGGAAGGCTCCAAAATCAAAGCATGTGCAAAATTTTGGAGGGCAGTTGTAGCAACTACAACACTTGGCAACACACTGGTAGAACTCCAGCTCTCTATATGGATTTGTCTCATGCAAAACAATTCTAAGTCTTCAAGAAGTATTTTTCATTTGATTGATCATCATAGATTTTTCACTTAGATTGCATTAAACATATAGGCCCTACCATTCTCTTTATCGGTGGCACACTTGTCCAAGCCAAGTCAAGCTAAGTTTTCTCGATTGGGGATGAGGACTATATAGGTACATAAGTAAAAATAAATTTTATAGTCTTAGTTTTCATCTCTGGTGCTGCTTCACTGCTAGTAGGCCTAGTTAGTACCACAAAAAAGTCACTTCAGGAACACAAACATTACTTTGCTACCAACAAGCCTGGACAATACCCCAGAGGAGTTGCTTGCTTCACCTCTCTACGCACGAATCCTTTCTCTTCTTTCGCCTTTTATTATATATATATTTTTATTTTTCATTTTGTTTAAAGAAATGTGCATAAGCACTTATTGATTTAATGAGGTGGAATATGGATCTCGACTTATTGAGAGAAAAATAGGTTGTGTTGGATTGATGGGCCCTGACCCAGGTTCAACGTTAGGCAGCCAAGCAAATCCCTACACTACTATCCCTTTCGGCATTAGTCCGTGGAGTGTGGATTGAAGTCTCACCTAAAGCAGTATGGGGGGATGTAGGAACCAAGTTTCTGCACCCTGAGATGGTTGTGATGTTGGTTTTCTACCTTAATCCCTTCCTTCATGCAGATCGATAGGCCTTTAGAGATTATTGATGTATTTCCTCTTTTGTCTTTCAGAACCTCCGCAAAGGTATCTGACTATCCTTCACGCAACCCTAAACAATGATCCAGGCACTTACGTGCCTCTGTAACTATGTTACTATCTCGTTTCCTAATTATATTAGTGGTTAGCCAAATTTATCATGTAATTAAGATTACCCTCACATAAGCATATATTATTACTTGCATTCAAATAATAGATAGGAATAGATACATTCGCGCATTAATTGAACATTTTAATGTAAACCGAAAACTCAACATATCATAATCAGATGTAATAATCGGGGACAGAAAACACAGTGATTCCAAAATACTTCTCTTTATTTATGATTCAAGTTCCCATTACAGACTCTATCTTCCTTGCGTATACAGCTCCAGGGGTCTGCACACTCAGCTGCAAACTTCCACCGTAGGCCTCTGCGCACTCAGCTGCAGAGCCTCTTCCTATGCTAAGACTCTCGCTCTTAGCTCACCCAAACTTACCAATGACTCATGACTTCTTACTTACTTACTGTACTTCTCCCTTAGATCTTCTAAGACTTCCCTTTTTATACAATCCCATGGTCCGCGAACTATGGGTAGATATTCAAAACTGACACAACTTATCTAGAATAAGGGCAGAAAACCATTTTAACTTTAGACATCTTCACTCTCCACGAGCACAAAATGTGGAGACTTCACATTTCTTTACACAAAATTCGGGCCTTCTACCCCAAAACTTGGGTGTTAACCCCAAAATTGACCCCTAAGGGACTCGCTCCCAACAGGCCCCCAACAAAAACATGGTGACTCACCCTCACGTCACTTGGATGGTGTGGAGATCTTGTTGCAAAGACCTCCCATCTTGACCTAAACAACTGCTACCTCGCCGGCGCACTGCATTACTGCCTGTGTCAGCTCCTCAACCAACTGTTCTATCACTGGCCTTGCGCTAACAGTCTATAGCTTTTGCTGAGTCTCCTGTAGACTATCCAACTTGCCTTCAATGGTAGTCATGATCTCATAGACCTCATCTAACCAAGGCTTCAAGCGAGCCTTCAGCAAGGCTTCCTTGTGTTGCGCTGTGTCTACCTGTTCCTTCATTGCCTTGGCCTCCTGTAGCTTCGCAAGCCTTTAAGTGATGACAATAGTTCGCGTTGTTTCCTTAACCTCATCGTAGCGGTGCTGCGATTCCCGTGCTCGGTCTCAAGCCTCTGTACATTGGTGTCCTCTTGTATGCTAGTGAGGACCTCTAGCGACTGCTCAAAAGGTGTCGTGCAGTCCATCACTACACTTTCTACTGCTGCTACTGCATCTGCCACAACAGTCACGTGTGCTCCCTGGCTTCTAGTAGAGTTGAAGGTTGGGCCTTCAACTGCAACTCTATAATCTTGAGATTCAGCTCCAGCTAAACCTTGGCCAACTCTGTGTGTGCGTCGCGCACTCTCGCAGCAAGTTTTTGAACCTGCACATCAACTGGCTCAGCCTCAGGGATGTCCAGCTCCGGGACAGTCCAACATGCTTCATCCACAACCTTAATGAGTTGTTGATTCTTATCTGTGAGGTTGGACACAAGGTTGATGGCAGACTCGTGTTGTATATCCATATGAGCATTGTTGACCTTTTTCTCGTTGATCACTTGTAAAGCGCGGTGATCGCGGGCCCAAAGTTCGACGATCACACCATAATGCAAAAGGTAAAGCATTTAGCTAAGAAGCACTGCTAGATTAAGTCCCATGCCCTTAGGGGTGTTGATAGTGGGTCTATTAGCATCAGTTTCCATGGTCAATGCTTCGTCTAGCAGCACTATGGCTCGGGGGTCCCTAGCGTGCAACATCTCCGTGGCTTCTGAGGTGCCAATGGCCACACTAGTGGGTGCCACGCTGGTCTGCATGTGTGAGGCATGGATCTGCAACTCACACAGACCCGTATGAATAGCACCCAACGCCTGCTATTGTTGATGCTTGAACTGCTGCAACAGTTCTGTGGCGGCATCCTACACCATATCCCCTATATCATTCAGATGCCCATCTGTTAGGGTGATCGGATCCAAAGACATCTTGCTCGCTTTGGACTTCTTCCATGACCCTATATTTTCTAGACCCTTGGTGCGCTTGATACGGAACATAGTCGTTTCTAGGTCTGGTCCTCCCTGCTTTGTCTATTCGTCCACTTCTTCCTCTGTCTTTGTTGAGGGCGATTTCTCTTTGTCAGAGCTTGTGCTCCTTTCCTCCTACTTTCTTGCCTGCCTGTCCTGCGTGTCTGCCTGCCTCCTACGTGGCAGCGCGCTTTGCCTTAGCCTTAGCATCAGCCTCCTTTCTCTATTTCACGGCCAGCTGCTCCATCTTCAACTTGGCTTCCTCCTTCTTCTACGTGGTGGTCTTACTAGATCCCACAGTCAAATCCGAGGTAGTGCACCATTCTGCAGGCCTATAGTCAAGGACCGCGTCGATCGTGTCATCGGTCGCCAAGTAGGGCAAGTCATGCCACTACTGCTCGAGGTCCTTCCGTGCCCATATTGAGACGTGGTGGAAATTAGCCTTGAATTATGCATACTCCTGCAATCTATCAAAGTTGGTAGGTGACAAATGCAGCTTGTGGTTGATGGCCATGTGCACGTTCATCTCCATCAAGGTCCAAAAGATTTTGCTGTCCTTTACCCATTGAGGATCCTTGCTTACCCACAGCGAAGCGTACTTCGCGGACTCTGGTAGGTCTGACGCGACCGAAGGAACTAACTGTCTTCGGGTAGCTCCCATGCTACCAACACTATGGAAAATAAGAACCATGCATAGTGAAGTGTCTTGCTGAGATCTTGCGCCTCACGGAAGTTAACAAGGAACTCATTGTAGAGGTAGCGTGCCTAATTAAATTGAACACCCTTTGTGCATTGGGCCGCCAAAGCTATCGCTGGTGCCGACACCTCATCTACGCGACACTTCCACATGACCTTCCTTGCTAAGAGTTGTGTGGCTACTTTGACCGCCGGGTCATAGATTCTTGAGATGGCGTAGCCACGCGACTTCTTCACTAACTTGAACTTTTCCTTCATGGCCTCCACGAGGACATGTTCGCCAGTCTTTCCACCAAATGCCATGGCCGAATTTTACCCTATGTATGGCAGCTGCGTGATCCTATGGATCAGCCTATTAGTGATGGGTATTGTCTCCTCTAACCATAAACACCCATCATGCACCAAGCACGGTAGCTGCTTGATTACCACCATTGTGATGGGCGCGTGGTTGTAATGCAGCACCCATAGTAGGTTGAGCAGTCCTACCTTATCCATGCCTCTCAGCTACTTCCGCGGCTCCAAAGCGGTTACTCCAGTGGTTTTGTGGAACACGCAGTGCATGAGTTGATTCATTGCTAGGTGAGGAAACCATTCTGTGTTCACTAAATCCCAGTCTTCTAATTTCAAAAGGGGGACGCGCCCCAAACACGGTCCTTCAAACACAATTTGGTTCGACAATAGGGGTGTATGCAAGGTGACCTTACTATCGTCCATGTCTTTAGGCACCTTGGTATTTCCCTTGTGTGGAGGGACGTACTCAGGCAGCTTAGTTGTGGGGTCAGACCCCACATTTTCGACATCCTCCATTTCCACCCCAACATACTCATCATCCATTGGGATATCCTCAAACTCCTCTTCTTTTGGCTCTAGGTTAATTGTCTTTCCCTTTTCCTATGCAGTGGGCTTAACCTTTTGGGGGTGTTTCTTGGGAGATGCATGCACCGGCTGTGATGGCGCGACCTGCTTGCCCTTATTGATCTTGGGACCCTCCGTGGTCGAGGTAGGCCTTGGCCTAGGAATCCGTGGAGACTTTGGTACTTCAGTTGGTGTCTCTGCAGGCGCACCTTCTAGGGAAGCTCCTTCGTCTACCATAGCCACCTCTGGGATAGCTCCCTCGATTGTCGTTGCTTCCACACTCAGGGCTTAAGTGGGTGTCAACATAATGCTTCGTAATAACTCCTTTTCCTGTGGAAATGTCTCAAACATAGAACTTGCTAGCAAAATCTTGAAGGTTTCATGGTTCATGTGTGCCTGAGAGCTCAACAACTCACTTCTCAAAATGACAAGTGTTTTTTGTTTGGTATCCACCTGTAATTTATAGGCATTTTCAAATTCAAATCTGACCGTTCCGCCCAAAATCGGTTCATTAATGCTCTACTGGCGGCATATTTTCAGAGATCTAGTCCATAAACTTCGACTTAAATGTCACCCCCCGATCCATTTGGTCGTTTTTTCGTCGTCAAATCATGAACAAGGACTTTAACGGTCACTGTCCGACTGCTCTAGCAGTTGCTTCCGTGGTAGCGCAGCCCCCTATGCACTTCTGTGGGCATTGTGACATATCTTCGTTCTGCACAGTTCCTCGATTGCGTAGCTCTCCGACCCGGGCAATGTAGTTTATAGTCCTGTGCTTCCTTTCAACTACCTGGAGCGATAAGACTGTGCTTCCCTCATATATTCACCTAGCTGGGTCACCAGTGTATGGATTCAATCGGCTACCATTCACCATCCCTAGGAAGGGTTCTCCATTAAATTTGACCAACTGAACTGCTCCACCATCGGTAATTTCCTTGATAACATATGGCCCTATCCAGTGCATCTGAAACGTCCCTAGAAATTTATCAAATTTACTGTCATATAACAAGACCAGATCATTTACCTTGAAGGTGCACAGTTATATGTGCCGATTGTGCCATGCCTTTTCGCGCTCCTTTTGAACTTGTTGATGAAATCCAACTAGAAATCGATCCTCCTCAAGCTCTGCTAGCTGCATAAGCCTCTCTTCAGGGCTCCGCAATCCTGCCATTCTTGTGAATGCCGCTATGCACAGACTAGGTACAATGTATTCCACTGGTATCACAGCTTTTATGCCATACATGAGTCTGAAAGGCATTTTCCGAGTCAACTTCTTGCAAGTCTTTCTATATGCCCATAGCACCGTTGGTACGCACACATCCCAGTCACTTCTCTGAGCATTGTAGACCTTTGTCAGTGCATTCTTCAGTATCTTATTGAATGCTTCCACCGTCCCATTGGCCTGCGAGTGATAAGGCGTGCTCTTCTAATGATACACCTGAAATTATTTTGTCAACATGCGAATTGTTTCATTAAGAAAGTGCATCCCACGATCGCTCATCAAGATATTTGGACAGCCAAATCTTGTCAATACGTATTAAAAAAGAAACTTTGTTGCTGTCGCTCCTGTACAGTCCTTCACAGGCTGCGCCTCCACCCACCTGGTCAAGTACTTAGTCGTGGTGATGATGTACCACGCACCTGTCTTGTTTCCTGGAGGCTGAATTGGGCCCACAAAGTCGATCACCCATTTCTCGAATGGTTGTAACATCACCTGTGGCATCACAGGAAGTTCAACCCTTGGCAATGGACTACCAGTCCTTTGACATACGTCACATGCCCTACAATATTCTTTCGCATCCTTATGTAGAGTTGGCCACCACAACCCAACACACAGAACCTTCTTCGTTGTTGCTTTTCCTGCATAATGTCCTCTTGCAGCTCCTCCATGAGCCTCCGCGAGAATGCTGCTTCATTCAAAGTCGAGTACAAATGTCGCAAGATTTTGTCTGACCCCATTTTGCACAAGTGCCCTGTAATGATGGAGAAGTTTGCCGCACGCACTACTAACTCCTTCGACTAGCTTGTATACACTTTCGAAGTGGTTCCCATCATCAAGAAATGTATGATATCCTCAAAGTGACTGTCTGCAATGTGCACTGCAAAGAGCTATGCGTCAGGCAACCCCTCCTCCAAATTATTAGGTTCCTCTCCTGTTTCGATATGCGATAGATGATCAGGTCCCGCATTCAGTTGTCTTGGCTTCATAATAACTTCAAAGTCATACTCCTGGAACAACAACAACCATCTGCAAATCTTCCCCCCCAACACAGGCTTATTGACCAGGTATTTCAACGTAGAATGATCCGTATACATCTTAAAATGTTCACCCAACAAATAGTGCTTGAACTTTTGGAGCGCGTACACCATGGCTAGTCCTTCACGCTCTGTAGTGGAATAGTTCTTCTTAGCCTTGGATAGCTTCCTGCTCACGAATGCTATAGGATGGTCCAATTCCCCTTCGCCCACTTATGTCAGCATGACCCCCAGCACAATACATGAGGCGTCCACGTGCACATGAAATTCCTTCTTCCAGTCTGGGAAGACGAGGATTGTCGCGGTGACCATTTTCTCTTTCAGCACGTCCAAGATCTTCTAGAATTAATCACTCCAATAGAACGTAGCATCCTTTTTCAACAACTTCTCCATGGGCTTGGTGATCTGGGCATATCTCTTGATGAACTTCCTGTAGTATCAGTATTCCCTAGAGTTGTACGTAGCTGTTTCACATTCCTTGGAACCTCCAAGTTGATTATTACCATGATCTTCGCGGGGTCTACCATCAATCCTTGTCTACATACCACATGACCTCGTAGGATCCCGAAAGGGACACAAAATAGACACTTCTTTAGATTGAGTACGATCTGGTGTCTCCGACATGTGTCTAACATTAAGCGCAGACTTGCCACATGATGCTTGAACAATCCAAACATTGTCCAATCGTCAAAGTATACGTCCATAAACTTATGAATGAAGTCTTTAAATGTCGCAATGACTACGCGCGAAAAGATTGCTCGCACATTTTTCAGCCCAAAAGGCATTACGGTGTATTGAAAACATCCCCATTCAATCACGAAGGTCATATTACTTCTATCCTCAGGCGCGATTTTGATCTGATGGTACCCAGAAAACCCATAAATGAAAGAGTATGCTTCTTGGCCGCCTACATTATCCAAGACCTCGACAGTGAACGGGGCCGGGAAGGGATCATGCATGCAAGCATCATTTAGCTTCTAGAGATCCATGCATATCCTTATTTCCTCATTCTATTTCTTTTCCTGAACCACTATCAGGCTTACCCAATCAGATTCCTCCACTGGTTCAATAACTCTATTATGAGCATCTTATCTTACTCAGCGCGAACCCTTTCCTTGTACTTAGGACTAAGGCGGTAAGGTCTTTGTTTTATAGGCTTTGCATTCGGTTTCAGGGTGATCTTCATGACACCCAAGTCTCCTACTATCCCCTTTAAATCAGAAAACTTCGTGGGGAACAAATCTTGATATTCGCGAAGGAGCTCAGTGACCTTGTCTACTGTCGCATCATACCAATAGTCCCCTATCTTTGCAAATTTCGGTTTTGCCTTTGTGCCAATGTTGACCTGCCTAGTTTTTAGTGGCACGGTTATGTCAGGATCCTATATCTGCAGACCTTCAACCTTGCGGTGACCTTCAGTTTCCAGAATATTGATCTTTCGGGGATCCTCATATTCTTCTTCAACGGTCACGTTATAACATTCCAGTGCGTGGCTCGGCTGGGTAGTCCAATCAGGTTGGACCAGGTCCAAAGGATCTTGCAGTATCCTAAAGATCACTGCTTTAACCTCCTGTAGCGCCACATCAATACAGTCAAACCCATCCTCAAAGTTGAACGTCATTATAAATCCCTGGCGCAAGATGTCCCACTCTTCAGTGCCATGAAGGAGCTCGGTTTCCAAGTACCAATTCATTGGTATGACACCCAAGGTATGTAAAAACAAATGCACCCATTCAGGCTGGGGCTCCGCTCCATAACCCTTAGTCCATTTGGCTAGGTGATCACATAGATAATCCCTTCCATCATACTTATCTGTTGTCCGCACTTTTGGCTGCCCAAAATGTATTCTCATCATCTTCCTATAGTCGCGCCAATCATTGAAATTATCCTTGTGTGTACCCCACCATCTTGCAGGCATAGCGTGCAGTACCTAGTCCAAGGCCTAGAAGCGATGTTTCTTTGGCACTTCTATTTCAAATGCATCCAAAAAGAAATCAACATTAGTTAGCCCATCATAATGAGGTAGATCCCTAACTTCGGATGACACACAGCGTAATGACTTGGTCATCATATTACAATGCAACGTAGATACTTCATGCAGCCGGTTCTGCCAGTGCTCTAATTCTTTGTCCAAATCTGGTGTGTAGGAGCTTTTGTGGTCCCATGCAATACATCCATCCGTTGTCAGATTCACCCAATCCTGGTCTCGTACCGTTATCTTGTAAATTTGGTCCAAATCGTCATCAGTTTCATAATCTTGGATTGGTTTTGTATAGTGCAGTCCCTTCGCAGGATCCAGTGGCACCACTATGCAAAGCGACTTATTTTCAAATATCATCTTTCGCTTCTTCAGGTTGATTACCCCATTCATGTCAGTGGCCCAATCGATTCCAAGGAGTGTAGGGTAGGGATTGTTATCATCACCAATCTATATTACTTCAAAATCTGCCAGTGCGCTCGCGCCCATGATGTCAATTGTTACCCCTTGTAGCCTCCCCATTGGGATAATTTTCTGTTGATTCGCCATTCTTAACTGGATCAGAGACCACTGGAGCGTAGGTCTCCCCATTCTTTCCCAAGTCTATTTTGGCAAAAAATTCATGTCGGGCCCTAGATCCAGGATAACTTGGTCCATCTCGTATTTCCCTGTCTGTGCGGTGAGTCTCATTTCTCGCCTAGTCCTTGCCTTTTGCTTGCCAAGCTTCTTGACCATGTATAGTTCACCAATAGTGCCATCCTTACCAGCGCACTGATTGATCAGTTCCTACAGGCCCTTCACAGCCTTACTGTCATAGAGTAGTTTCATGCAGGTCTCCAAGAATGTGGTAATCAACGATGGGTCCATTTCTTCCGCTGTTTTCTCCTAAATTTCTAAGGTAGAGGCCTCTGTGAAGATTTTCTTTGCTTCCATATATTTTTCTTTAGTGCACTCCAGATCAAACTCAGTCTCTTTTTCTAGTGCTTTACAGACCCATTCACTTTCTCCAGGCTACTTGCCTTTATCCTCCCCCGTCGTAGTCCCGCTTTGCAGCATAATATTTACCTTAGGGTCTTCCTTGCGAGGCTGAGCCCTCATCATCTAGAGGTTCTATGTCAGCTGTAGAGGATGCGCCCCCTTTTCGCAAATCTTAGCCAGTAATATTAGGAAATCTTGAGTCACATGGTCAAACTAAGTACAATAGCGGCATGAAAATCGCGTCGGATTCGGATAGTTCCTTGCGTAGTGTCTCGGGCCTCCATAATTGTAACAAATCAGCTATCCTCAGCCTCTACCAGGTCCTCCTCCACCTCAGCCTCACCCGCTCCCCTGATACTCACCTCGCATTCCCCCAACGCCTTGGGTCTACATGCCGCATTTCCGCCTGCACCCGGTATGTAGGTGTCCTATCCATCATTAATTTGTAACTAAGGAATTGTGCTCATCGTGACCTACTGATTGATAGAAATTGCAAAAGAGTTGTTGTGGTGTTTGTACAAATTTCTGTAGCAGTTGGAAATTTTCGGTCGTATGTTTCCCATCCACCTAGCATATAGCGCACCATAATGCGAGCCCTGCACTTGGCCCCACTGCAACGTCCGATTGTAGAGGCATTGGTCCCCCTGCTGCAACATAGTTCGTAAAGACTGGGCAGTGATCCTTGTCATGCCCCTAACCCTTGAATTTTAGGCACCAAACTTTTTCACGCGCTTCTGGTCAAGTTGTTCTTTCCTGCTTCAGACTTCGCATCTCGAGACAAAGGTTTTGCAACTGCGCATGAATCTGCTGAACCCCCAGATTAACATCCCACATTGGTGTCTCATGCAGTCTCATCGCGATTTCTAGAGCTTCTTCCTGGGTTCCAATCTTCTGTTGTGATAACGCAACCCTTAGGTGGGGCAGGAGCGAGGCCACAAACCATTCGCGGTGCTGCCCATTAGTTAGGTTCATGTTGGCTTCACGGATCGTACACTTCAGTATTTGATCCAAATCCCAGGGTGTCTCCCTCGGCTTCATCATGATCTCCTTGAATCCCACAATCGACTACGCTTGAGACTTAGGTCTAGTGAATTCTCTATTCAACGCGGCCTGGATATATGCCAACGCGGATGTTGGGTTATCAATACTATACTTAATGTACCATGTTAGTGCGCGGTCCTACAAGGCACTAAATGATGTGGCTTTCTTCATCTAATCATTCGTGATACCTTGGGCTTCCCATACAGCCTTCACGACGAACCAAAACTGTTCTGGATCTTCATTCCCTACGCCCTTGAATACAGGTAGTTTTACGGAGTTTTCCATATTGAACAGTGGTGGAGGTGGTGGTGGTGTGGGTGACGGGGTGAGTGGTGGAGGTGAGGATGGAGGTAGTGTAGATGGATGGGATGAGGGTGGAGGCAATGTAGGTATTTGCGGGACCCTTGTCTTATCAATTGACTAGCGCTCAAGGGAGAATTGCGTGGTGCTCCTTGTCATACGGAAAGAGTCGTTAGTGCGGACACAACCGACCTCCCTAGAAGCCTAAGACTTTCTAGTGACAAACAAGACAAATAAGAGCAATCCTTCACTAAATATGCCTTTACAATATGAGAAATCAAGTGTTTAGATCCTACCTGTAACCCAACGCTGTTGTAGTAGTCCAGCTTCGTTGATCTGGATGAGCTCCTCCTTCCCTCCGAAACCTGCATTCACTAACAATCAAACGATTAAATAGCACCTGAATATCACATAAAATAAAACATATTTAACATATAGACCAAGGAGTATATGAAACAACTCATAAATAACAAATTGTTGAGAAGAATGGACTAATTTGTATTAAAAGGTAACAAAAGGAACCATTACAACCTGAGCCTTGGTGTTGTGCAGGTCCTTCCCAGGGTCCACAAGAGTTCTCCTTTACTCTGATCAGCTCACCCACTTCCAAATGAAACAAGCAAAGATGGTAATCTCTCCTCACAAGCTTCTACAAGGAAGTCCTAATTCCAGCAGCATCTACCCTTAGGAATGTTCAGCTTTCAACCTCTCCTCCCTTTGGCCCAATGCCTGTATTTATAGTATTCTAGAGGAAGTTATTCACGTTCACCATTAATGGGATAAGCCCCTCTTTGGATGGGATAGCTCCCCTCTTGATGGGATAAGTTCCTCTTTGGTAGGGATACATGAACCATCTGGAGGCGCTTCATACACGTCAAACAAGCTTCTAGAATGCTCTAGAAATGATCACAAGTAACTTTTTTGGAGTGAAACTTGCACCTTTTGACCTTTACAGGAGTACGCACCCACCCCTTTACATACAGAGCGTACAAGTACGCAGGTATTGTGAACTTGGGTTGCGTACACGCAGGTAAGGCTAAGAGAAACTGCGTACCAGAGATAATTGACTTTAAATGACTTTTCTCTCTTTCTTGAAGTTTGACATGAAGAGCAGAGGCATGAGACTTGCCAAGGAGGATAGTATGACAATGGATGGAGCCATACTAACTGCAAATAGTCATGGTGACATTTTTTAGTGTAACAGATTTCCCCCTAAAGTGCGAAGCCTGTAGTAGATTAGGGTTTTATATGATCTAGGAAGGGTGAAGTACTTTATCATTTCAAGGAGTATCTTGCGGAGAGCCCGGTCAGAACCTGCAAATATTCAACACAAAATACATATATAAGATGATATCATCACTGAGGTAGGCATTCCCATACTCAGATTGACAACTTTAACTAACAATCTAACTACTGCTCTGATATAAGAATGATTTTGCAGTACATCACAATCATAGACTTTTGTAGACACAGTATGGACGCAACCATCTGTTTATGATTAGTCTACTATATAATGAATACAAAACTCCTCGCAGCCTGGATGGTGGAAACTAGATCCAGGGTCTTCATCTCTACTTCCTGAATTGGTACGATTCTATCCATGCGAATAAATGAGTTGATGTCGAACATGGTAGAAACCACTTGATTACCAGTCGATGATGTAAACTGTTAACAAGTGTGAGAGAGACCACCAGTGATGTCAATGGTTCTCAAAGTACCCAGTACAATCCATGAAATGTGAATGAATGGGTTGATGTCGAACACGTCACGGAATCCTTTGATCGAAAGTCAATGATGTAAAGTGTCGTCAAAGGCGAGAAACCTGCCGTTGATGCATGCAGACTTCAAGGTACTGACGATTTCTAAGTCATCTTTCTAGATAATGTACTGATGTCAATAGAAAGCGACCCATTGCAGGCAAGCCCAAAACACGAAATCATTGTTCAAGTTTGAAGAAATGTTGCTGTAAGGACTGACTCAGGGATGGTCAAATGGATGACAAGTATTTTGCATATGAATGGTTTATTTGCAGAGACCTCTTGAACACATAACGACACGACAGATGGCTTGGTGACGATTGACCCAAAGTTAATACCCAGAAACGGTTGAAGACTTTCAAAGTGGTTTTATCAGCTTTAAGGCAAAGGATTTCCCAACCCAGGTGAATGAAACATGTCATGTTCAAGAGTGGTGATAAGGTTCTTCTGTAACAAAGGATAACAAATAGGTTCATTCTTCTCTCTTTTCCCAACCATTTCTGGCAAGTACCTCTTTATTTTTTACAAGCTTGAGGAGGATAACATATGCTTGATTATAAGCTCATCCTTCGGATGAGTCCAACTTAGTTTAGATTCGGACCCTAAGAAGGAGTGGTCCGCTCCTGTTTGTAATTGAACAGGTCCTTTACTGTGAAATTTTAACGAGTCCAGTATAGGATAAACTCGACGTTTTTCAATTTTAGAGAGTCTGAAAAAACTAAAGAAGACTCCAAGGTGAACTTTTTCGTAAATTTGTGTCTCCCAAGCCCGAAAAAGTATAAAATAATACCTGAGAGAACCGCTTGATCTTGCGACCAAGGAGTACTTTCATGACTAATGCCTTTGACCTGAAAAGTAAAAAGCGATCAAAGGCATGTCGTTTTATTTCCAGTATCGAATTTGAAACGACAAAAATCTGGCAATCTTTTCTTGTTTTTACGGTCAGAAAAGGGCTATAAGAGGACCGTCTTTTAATTCCATTTTAACGAGTGTAAAAGAAACGCTCGGCAATCTTTTCATGTTTTAGGAGTCAGAAAATGGCTTAAAAGATGACTCTGATGTCTTGGTTCGTGAAAAATGATGATTTTACCCTAAAGTCCTTTTGTCCTGCACAAAAACAACACATTACTCATACCTGTTTAAGATGGGTAAAAAATACATTGAAAAATATCTTTTCATGGTGAAAAATAAACAAACTTAGCATTCATTTATCCAAAAAACCTATAAAAAGACTTTTTACCATGTCATTTTTACCATTTTACTGTTGAGGGTGAGAAAAGGGCTTTTGACAAGAAACTTCCCGTGGACTTTGCGGAGAATCCAACCGTCAGAATCGAGCGCCGTCTCTTTCAGGTATTTCACAACATCCTCCTCTTCAATTTCATCCGTTTAGAATTCCATTTTAAGTTTTAGTTTGATTTTTTGGAGGGTTTGGGGTTTTAGGGTCCGCTTTTCGGGGGACGCAGGTGCCCCATGGGAAAATGGTCGGAGTACGCAGCCTACCTTCAGAAAAGCTGCGTACCCATGCTCTGTTTTCTGAACGCATGGTGCGTACTCCACGCAAAGCGGATTTTCAAAACCCAAACTCAAAACCTAACCATCAAAATTTGATTTAATGAATTCTAATCAATGTTTTTTGGTGTGTAGATTGCCCACCATGCTAGATTGGCGTGAAAGAGAACACGAAGATGTCGATTTGGCCGCAATAGGTCATCAACCTTCCATTGATGCTTTAAAGGCATGCGGTCTCTACAAGTACTGGGCCATACCTGGCATGAGGGCCCAGGTGCCATTCTTAGAGTGGCTGGTTGAAAGGTGGAATATTCAGGATCAATGTTTTTACATCGGAGAACACCAGCTCGAGATAGAGCCCTCCGACATATATTTTCTCACTGGCTTGCCTAACAGGGGCGAGCAACTGTCTCTATTCGGGACTAGGCCGGGTGGCCAATCCCTTGCTAGTCTCCGGCTAGAGTGGTGCAACAATCAAAACCAGGAGAAGGGGATAGAAATCAAATACATATCCCGACCTGAACTTATGGTAATTGCCTTTACAGTTACCAGACTTTGCGGTGCTGCTGCTTTGCACATAGCCACTGGTTCCCAAATGCGAATGGCTATAGATTGCTTTCGAGGCACCATTTTCAACTGGTGCGATGCTGTGTTGGCCAATATGAAGGGCCAACTGACTAGGGCAAAGAACGGACAATTGAAGACCTTTGGATATGGGCCTTTAGTTGTGAGCTTTGCCCTAGAGAGAGTTCCAATGCTGATCCCCCAGCATCTTACTGTTCCAGTTGGGCCTCCTCGGGAGCCTAAGTTGACGCGGTGGGTTTCGGTAATGGCCCGGCATCCTGATGAGGGAGCGGGAGTTGTCCGATTTCCTGCGGGTTACTTTCACTGGTTGGAGGACCAGGTCTTTGCGATTCAGGATTTTCCTTATGCCGGAGTAGATTTTCGCAATGATCCGGACATGGTTCTTCCACAGGGAGAACAATGGGACGACAGAGGTACTTCATTTTTCACAAGTTTTTAAATTATCTATTTTTTGTTTTTTATATATCGTCTCAAAACTTGACAGCAAAAAATTTTCAAAATGCAGATGTAGGCCCACGGCGTCCGGCCAATCTCCGGGCTTTTGAGAGAAGAGTACCAGTTGCACCAGCACCAACCCCACAGGATGCGGCCGAAGAGACCTTAGCCGAGCTGGAACAAGACCTAGAGCGTCTCACGGTGGACATACCAGAGACGACTATAGGCGATATTCCTATCCGACTTCAGCGCTATGTGGTCGCAGTCCCAGGATCTTTCAGGAGGTTCCTGTGTAGGGTAGCGTGGGCAGTGGTCTCATATAGAGAGCACCACCAGTGATTGGCTAGTCACTTTTGTAGACACATGTGACATTTTTGGTTTTTTGTACTTATCATTTTTGCCAATCATAAGGTGTTTTTCAACCTATGATCGAAGACGATGTATATTTTTTGACACACTCCTATCTATATATATCATTATTACCGGCTTATTTTGTTAAACATGTGTGATGAAATGTTTATAAATTTACATTTATGATTTTTACAAATGTCTATTAACATTCGAGACGCCATTGCATCTGCTAATGTATTTAAAGACCTTGGAATATGCTGATATTCAATGTAATCAAATTCACGTTCCAAGAGACGCACCCTCAAAAACAATCTTAATAACACTGGATTTCTAATGGCATATACTCTATTAAGCTATAATACAACGAGTTCAGAATCTAACCTCACTATCAAACTTCGAATCCCAAATGAAATAGATTCAGATAATAATTCAATCACTGCACTGTATTCTGCAATGTTGTTTGTTGTTTGACCAAGGCTCACCCCATGCATAGAAACTAACTCGTCAGAGGGCGAATAGATAACCCAAGCTGTGGAAGATATATTCCGTGTATTACGACAAGCACCATCAGCAAATCCAATGTACGTTTGGAGAGGCGTCGACATCTGCAATATCAAGAGTAAAACCAAGATAAGCCAGAATAACGACGAAAAACACACTCTCTAAGTTAAGCACACTGTCTAAACTAACAAAACACACCATCTAGAAAGAAAAATTAACCTAACTAACCTAACTGAATCTCCATACCCACCATTTAAGCATAATACCTCTTTAGGTAAAGTCCATTTCTGGGCTTACCCAAAGAGTCCCCATCAAAATCTACCAGCTCATAGGCCCCTTTTGCTAGCTTTCGCTTGACAATGTAGGGCCCATGCCACATGGGAACGAATTTTCCAGCACCTAATTTATCGTTAGCTTGATCATATAATAGCACTAGGTCTCCTTCCGAAAAATTTCGAGGGGTCACATTCTGATCATACTGAGCTTTCATTCTTTTTGCGTGAGTCTCGATTGCCAATGCAGCGTCACGTCGAGTCTCATCTAATTTAGCTAAGTATAATAGACGCTTCTCCTCTTCAGAAGTAGCTGGAAGTAATTCGATAGCCATTTGAAGTGATGGGATTTCGCATTCAATGGGCAACACTGCTTCCAAACCATAAACTAGTTGGAAAGGAGTGAACCCTGTTGATGTTTTCACTGAGGTTCGGTATGCCCAAAGCGCTGAAAATAACATGTTGTGCCAATTCGACCGATGAATGCCAATGATTCGTCGGATCATGATAACTAGAACTTTGTTGATGGACTCAACCAAACCGTTTGCTTGGGGATAATAAGGAGTAGAACTATCATGACGCAAACCAAGCTGGCTTGTAAGTTCTGTCATCATAATGTTTCGAAAATGGCGCCCATGGTCAGTGATTATCGCTTGTGGGACACCAAACCTAGCAATAATATGATTGAATACGAAAATCACAGCTGTCTTGCCATCTGCCTCGAATGTAGGCATCGCCTCGGCCCATTTAGTAAAATAATCAACCGCAAGGATGATATACGCATGCCCCCCGGCCGAGTGAGGGTTACATGTAATAAAATCGATACCCCATTTAGCAAAAGGACCAACGGAAATTATAGGGTGGAGAGGAGCAGGTGGTGTGCGCATCTTGCGATCAAACACTTGACAGTTGTGGCATTTTCGGACCGCAACGATACAATCTTTAAACATGGACAGCCAGAAATAGCCAGCACGCAACACCTTCTAGCTGTGGCATACCCAGACATATGACCGCCACATGCTCCAGAATGACAGTCATTCAGAACCCTTTCTGCCTCTTCATGAGTTAAGCAACGACGAAAAACCAAGTCCGCCCCACGACGATTAAGAGTATCTCCAATAATTTTGTACCGTTGGGACTGGAATCGAATTTTCTGACGTTCCAACTTTGAAGCTTCGGGCCGAAAGGATTGGGTTTGGAGATAGACGATTATATCTCCATACCACGGATCTAAAGTGCTGATGAGAAACAGAGATTCATCCGCAATGGGTTCTTCTGCCACAGTTTCCGTTTCAGCACGCGGGAAGTCACACATCAATTCCGCAAAAACTAAAGATTTCTTAGACTTAGATTTTTCAAACTCCAAGTCGAACTCTTGCAAGATAACAATCCATTTAGAGTACTTGCCCCCTAGCAATTGTTTAGTCAAGATATAAATCATAGGGTTGCAATCCGAAATGACTGTAGTTTTACAGAGAAAAATGTAATGACGAAAACATTGGACAGCCCGAACAGCTGCCAGGGCCAATTTCTCCACATGCGAATATTTTGGCTCAGTGGGATTTAACGTCCTACTAAGATAATATATCACATGTTCCGTTCCGAATTCGTCTTCCTGAACTAAGACCATTCCAATGGTGGAGTGGGAGGCGGCGAGATACAAAAAGTAGTCCTGGTTGTAGTTGGGAGAATGCAGCAACGGTGCATGGGTCAACGCGTGCTTAAGTGCATCAAAATATTTCTGAGCTATCTCATCCCAAGAGAATTGAGCGTTTTCTTTCAACAACCGGGTGAAACCCTTTGTAACCTTGGCGTAGTTAGGAATGAATCGACGTAAAAAGTTTGCTTTCCCCTGCAAACTTTGGAGTTGGCACAAACTCGACGGAGGAGGTAATTTGATGATAGCTTCGACCTTCGAGGGATCGACGCGGATACCGGCTTTGGAAATGACAAATCCTAGCAATCGTCCCACTTCTATGCAGAAGACACATTTTTGTGGGTTCAACCGAATTCGATAATGTCGACACCTCATAAAAATAGCGCGTAAGTGAACAAGGTGATCAGCTCGATGTAAAGAATGAGCAGGCAAATCATCGAGATACGGTTGCACAATGTGCTTGATGTCGTGAAACGCGTAAGACATTGCCCGTTGGAAAGTGGCTCCGGCGTTCTTAAGTCCAAAAGGTAATTTGCAGTAAGAAAATGTCCCCCAGGGACAAATGAAAGCCGTTTTTGGTTGGTCGGCAGGTAGAATATTGATTTGGTTGTAACCGGAAAAACCGTCCATAAAGGAAAATATTTCACTGCCGGCACAATCATCAATTATTTGATCGATATAGGGCGTAGGATAGTTGTCTTTTGGACAAGCACGATTTATATCCCTATAGTCGATGCATATTCTTATTGTTCCTTGTTTCTTGTTAACCGGAACAATATTCGATACCCAATCCGTTAACGGGATCGGATAAATGAAACCTGCTTTCAAAAGCTTCTCGACTTCTGCTTTAATCGCAGCCGCTTTCCTAGGGTGTATCTGGCGCAAATGTTGCCGAACGGGTTTAGCGTCCGGGTAGGTCTTGATTTCATGAACAACAATGGAGGGATCAATTCCTGGAATTTCCTCATAGGACCAGGCAAACACGTCGCGGAATTCTTGAAATAGGACCTTGTATGTTTGAATTTCATCATCTGTACACGAGGCACCTATATGAATGTTCTCAATAATTTCGGTTTTGACTGAAATGTCAATGGCAATAGTTTGGGAAATGTTTCCCAAATTCAACTCTGAATCAGGATGTTTCATGGGATTCTAAGCGTCCTTGACATATTCAGCTGTAAAAATTGATGAAAAATCATTTTCAAAGTCATCACTCTCAGGTAAAAACGAAGATCTATGATGAAGATCTTCCCATGGTAGATCGTCTACACTTAGGATTTCGCGAAGTTGTTCGTCAGATGACACAACTTCAGGAAACGTTATCCGTTCTGAGGTTGATGTGAAAAGTGATTCCTCACGGACCACATTCATTTGGTCGATTTGGGTTGAACGCGAGTCGGTAAAAGACTGCACGGCTTCATAAGCAATTTCATATGGACTCAAAGGCATGGCATCACCGAATGAATCTATCTCAGATTCAGATGGGACAATCCAAGGATCATCGTAAATAATAGTGTCTGAAGTAATCATATGAATGAAAGCAAATGAAGGGTCTGCGTTGATTGGAGGGAAAGGAAAAGTTCCCAGTAAACCAGAATCTTTAACTAATCCTACACCAACATCCTTGTAAGGGATAGTCGTTTTACCGACATGCTGGATACTCTCTGAAGAGGCTGGGTCGGATGAAAAGTAAGCCAGCTGGTCTATCATCACGATTTTACCATTGTGTGGAAACTTTATAACTCTGAAGATCGATGACACGACCGCTGTCATAGCGTAAGACCAACTGCGACCCAAGAGAAGGTTGTAGTCTAGAGGGGCATCAACCACCTCCACATCCAGACTAACGGTTTTTCCTTCAACCCCTATAGGCAAATCCTGTAGAATGCCAAACGGATGGAACCCACGGCCATCAAAGGCCTTAAGAATCATCGGGGATTGGTTCAGTGAAGGAGAACCAAGCGATCTCCAACACTGAATCGACATAATACACGTAGAAGCTCCTTCATCAATTACAGTCCGATGAATTGGCCTGTTTTTTACTATCACTGGGATCTGGAAAGCCATCTGATGAGGGAGACGCGGTGTACTATTTTCTAGATCAAATATTATCAGATTCGGGTCTTGAATATCAACAGCTCCTATAGCCGACAAGAGTAATTTTCGTTGTGCTGGGCATGATTGCAGCACTTCCAAAGCCGACATCGCTGAGGGTGAAACAGCTAAATCCTCAACAATGTTATAATTCTGAGCTGCTCTCGCATGTGGATTGAAAGCAGACTTTCGAAGTATACCCTTGGCGGGCGGTTTGATTACCAAGTCCGGGTTAGGTTTCTCGATCTGTAGTGGATCGAAACTGGGAGCTGAGGTTGATGGATTAGAATGAGAAGATTCTGCTTCTTTGCCATCAACAGGACTCTTACTACCATAATCTTGCGATCGAGTCGCAATCCGTACATGAGACATCATCAATATGGGTTCTTCACTGGCACTCGAGGAAGAACCTATCATTTTACTCTCCTGCTTTGGAAATGGATCTTTCAAAACAGCAGGAGTTGGGGAACCTTTAACGATTTTCACAACCTCTGCCCGATGAGGGCAATCTCTTGAGAAATGATCTTCTTCCCAAATTAAACAAGGATAGCGAGGTTTGCGCTTTTCGTCATTAGATTCTGACTTCTCTTTTTTCTCCTTTGGAGCCTTGTCTGCTTTATCCTTCTTCTTGCCTTTCTTCTTACCACCGTTTTTTGATTTAGCCGTAGATGACTCTACAACGTGAATGTCGGCGGTAATTTCAGGAGAAGACTCTCCTGTCGGGGAGTCTGGTAAGGTTATTATTGGAGAAGAATTCTTTGAGGATTTCTTCGTACTTTTAGTATTCACCGTACCAATCATGCCATCAGCAGCATGAGACCCCGAAGGAGCAGCAGCAATTTGATTCGACTTAGGAAGATCTGGGATCTTCTCGTGCAACGTACCCGACTGAGTGTAAACTAAGTCAAGGTACTGGGCTTGAGCAATGACTTTCTCCTCAGTAACTACTCCGGCCTTAGCTACGTCTTCAGTAATCTTCGGTAATAATGATTTTACAAACCATTCAGCTAAGATTTGGTCCGGGATAAAAACTTTCACTAAACGTCTTCGACGTCTCCATTCATGGATATGGTCGGAAATATAAGTGGACGTTGATTGTTTTAATGAAGTTAATAACTCAGTACCATTATCGTATCTGACCGGCAACTGAAAATGAGTTAGGAACGAGGTAGCTAACTGACTAAAATTGTAAAAAGAGGCCCGTGGTAACTCAATGTACCACTTGGCCGCGAGACCAATGAGCGTACGCTGGAAAAGACATAAGCGGATCGAATCATCCGAGATGGAATTTGAGGCACACCAGAGGTGGTAAGTCATCACATGATTTGACGGATCCTCTCCAGACTTACCTTCGAACTTGGGTATGTCACTGGGCAACTTATTTGCCATTGGCGGCCAAAACGAAAGATAATTGATTGGATCGTTCGTTAGGTGCGTCAAGTCGGGTAAATCCAAAGTTGCGATAAACGGTAATTGCCGATTAGGATCTCTAAAACTCTGGGTCACAATACCAGTTCCAGGAGGAGGATATCCAGGATAACTAGGAATAGGAATCGCGTTCGGGATATTGTATCCTCCTGGAAAACCAGGATTAACCGAACCGTACTGGGGTTGTTGAGGTTGTTGATAAGTGTACCCAGGATACGGTTGATACTGGTAAACCGGTTGTTGGACAGCAGGACTGAATTGGTACTGTCCCTGGTACTGTTGATAGGTAAATTGAGGTTGACTTGTTACAATAGTACTTAAACCAGGCTGCCCTACAGGCATCTGGACCGTGGTTTGAATCATAGATCCGGACAACGGTAAAGATGTCTGAGGAGTGGTTGTAGAGACAGTAGAAACCGGAGCTGTCGATACTCCAGAAGTAAGTGCGGTAGATGTTGCGGTAGTTGCAGCAGTCGTTTGAGATGGAGTACTAGGTGCAATTGGCGGCTGAGTAACTACCGAAGTTACAGAAGTTTGAATATTTGACTGGACAGGTTGCGGTTGCTGGGGTGAACCAGAAACTACGGGTTGTCCAGTGTGGGGTAAAAACTGTATACTTGGCTGCAACACCTGTTGACCTTGTGATGGATCCCACACTATCATTCCGGGGTATTGACCCGTAACAGGTTGAGGATACTGAGATCCGTAACGAGGTTGAGGGTAAGATTGATAATTGACAGGTACATTTCCCATACTTTGAGCATAAGCTTGACCTTCAGGTGGTAGATAACCTTGACTCAAGTATTGACCTTGAGGTTGATAACCTTGAGGTCAATACTGATACTGGGGTTGACCTTGACCTTGAGTGTTGTTGGGAAAAGTATCCAATACGGAATGACCCTATCCCACTCTAAGGGTGATAGTACCTCAGCAACAATCGAAGCAAAGCTATCTAAGATTTCTTCTTTATGAAAGTAAAATAGGGGAGAAAGAGATCCACTAACCGATGTCTTTCGCTAATGGTTGATCCAATCTTCTCTCCTTGCTGCATGCTCCTAGCTCCTTGCTCTTTCACTGGCCCAGCTACACCAAGATCCTGCAAAATGGCAAGAGAGGGAAACTACAAGAAGCATACATTCATAATTGATTCAAGGATTAGAATAAATCAAATACACAAGTATAACAATACACCATTGAGACACATGCATATGGAAGAACCTCAAATGCTTTATTAATGGAAGAAGTAAAGTTCAGGAAGTGATACAACCATAAAAGGCCCAATCCAGCATCACCTCCCAGCAGAAAGAAATCTCCTCTTCACCTCCTTCAAGCAAATCACCCAATAGTTCTATACTCAAACCAACAGCACTTCCTTACATTCACAAGATTCCCGCCTCTCTAGACCTCATGAGAGAGATCTATATATAGGAGTTTTGGAGAAAGGATGAGTCAGCTTGAGGCTGGCATGAAGCTGACTAGTGTCCTCTCCCACTTTAGTTATTCTTCAGTTCTTGAGTCCACTTGGAGGTTCTTGCTTCCACTTGGAGATCTAGACCCTCTTACTCATCACCAGTCGAATTCCTTGATCCAAGTGTCATTTTGGAAGCTTCCTGGGCATAGACACCTTGAGGAATGACTGTGCCACTTGGCCAAACTCGCCCAGCGCAGGTAGCCTTCTTTGCAGTTGACATTCAGCGCAGGTACACAGTGGAGCACTTGACATTCAGCGCAGATGCTCAGTGGAGCAGTTGACATGATCCAGAATTAGCTTGTTTTTGAGTGTTTTCAGGTGGAGAACTGATATTCAGTGCTGTGGTTTGCTGACCTTGTTCCTCTAGGGGTAGGAACAACATGTTTAGGGACTTTGGATCCCTTAGATTATTGACATTTCATGCTTCATGCTGTAAGGCACAAAAATGTCTATAAAAGTTGCCCCCTAAAGTATGAGGTCGTTTATCGGGTGAAATGCTTTATCAGGAGGATCCGAAGTTCATTCAATCGCCGAGAGGTGACCTGTAATAAAATACAATACAATACATTATTTTTCATTCTGCTTTCATGATCTAGCTGAGGCGGGCATTCCCATGCTCAGCTTTATAAATTCATTTTGGTACATAGAACAGACGATCGTCTGATGGTAGACTGATAATTCTCTGCTGAAATTATCATCCTTTGAGTAGAATGATCATCTGCTGCAATGATGTACATGTCAAATGTCTTTATATTTCCTGAATATATATCGCAGCCCGGATGGATGAAACTAGATCTGGGGTCTTCAAACTCGTTTGATCTTCACTCTAAGTACAAGTCGATCCATGTGAGAATTGTGCTGAAGTCGAACATGGAAAGACATCGCTTGATTACCGGTCAATGATGTAAACCGTTAACAAGCGCGAGAGGAATCACCGATAATGATAATGATCCTCAAGGTACTGCAGTACAATTCACGTGGTGTGAATAAAGGACTTGGCGTCGAACACCACGCAAAATCTTTCGGTCGAAGGTCATTGATGTATACCTGTCGCTGGAAGTGAGAAACTTGCCATTGAGGCATGCAAGCTTCAAAGTACTGAGGGGGGTGTTCCTAGATCAACTTCTTGGATAATGAGCTGAAGTCGACAAGAAGCGATCCGTCAAAGGAGGGACTTAATGAATCCCACATCAGTGACACGGAATGGAGCTAATGATTTTAATGGAGGTGAAAACAATATGTGACATATGATTCAGGGTGGCGATCATGGATGGATGAAGGATAATGTATGGCAGTGGATGGGACACGGTTGACTCTTTCTGAACAACATCTCTTGAACATATAACGACATTGATGCGATGGATCGGTAGCATTACCCCAAATGTGGATGGTTTGGCGAGACCATGGTGATGAGACCGGTGAATGAAACAACCCAACCCGATGTGATACGGAGGAAAAGTGTCATGTTCAAGAGCGACTTGCTACCATTAAAGCTTTGAGGTTCTCCCAATTTTTCCCCAGTCATTTCTGACCAGTACCTCTTTATTTTTGTCAAGCTTGAGGAGGATAACATATGCTTGTTCTATAACCTGCCCTTCGGGCAAGCCCATCGCTATGTTTTAACGAGCCTAGCGATAGGGAAACTCGTTCTCGTCTAAAGACAAGTTTGTCGCTATTTAATCATTTTAACGAGTCTAACGACAAGGAAAACTTGGTCCTTTTCATTTTTAGAGAGTCTGAAAAGGTACAGAAAGTTAACTCCAAAATTCCTTTTTCGTCATCTAATCCCTTAAGTCCGAAAAAGTATAAAACAATACAGAAGGGATGAGTTTTCGATAACTTTAACGAGCCGAATAAAACAAGCGCTCGACCTTTTTGTGCAATAATCCCTCAGGTCCAAAAAGATTAAAATCTAGAGGAGGGATAGCTCTTTCGGTCATTTTAACGAGCTAGAAGGCCAAAACTCGGCAAACTTTTCATATTTTACGAGTCAAGAGAAAAGAGCTCAAAGAAGACTCGTCTTTTGAGGAACGAGTGATAAACAGGGATAGCAGCAGATTCCAGGTACAGGTTGGAATTTTCCAATCACGGCAGTGTCACAAGGATGGCTAGGTGAAATCACTCTTCGCAACTGTTCCTCAAAATAGGTAAACAATCAAGTGGAGGTGAATGATCGGCCAAATGAAAAGTGGAGGTGACGGTGCAAACACGACCAAGGCTTTTATGGTTGATGAATTTATGGTCTCAAATGGTTATTTACCGGTTCATTTTTTCTGGATGAGCTTGAACTCTGGGGGGAAGCTTGCTCACAAGTGCATTTATTTTTTAATGAGCATGAACTCTTGCTAAAACTGCTCAATTGTGCGTTTATTTTTTAATGAGCATGAACTTTGCTAAAACTGCTCGTTTTTAAGTTTGCATGCCCCCAGCATAATAATGCAAATCGAGGTGCATGCCCCCCAAGCTTCATTGCATTCAACTTGGTGGTTGGAATGAAGGTTTACCTTTGAGCTTTGAAAAGGGGATTTGTTTCATTTTTTAATGAGGTTGACACAGTAAAAGAACTATCCTCATGACTCCTTGTTTCATTTTTTAACGAGGTTGACACAAGATAAGAACCGTCCTCGGAGCCCACTATATTTACAGTATTTCTATTAGGGCGATGATCCATGCGGACAAAATATTTAGGAATCTTCCGAATCCATTAGATACAGAAGATTTCATTTTGTAGGTTTCCACCGTGGCCACTCCTGCCAGATTACTTGGAGGCGGTAGGGTGAAAGTACCCATTAAGGCAGGGTCTTTTAGGAGGCCTACTCCAATATTTTGAAGCGAATGATCACTTCCATGGATCATTGGAATGCTTCCCGTAGCTTGTGAACTGTCGGGGAGGAAAGTTTGTTGGTCGACGACTGTAATTCTTCCTTGAAATGGAAATGCAATCTTCCTGAAGTAGGTCGACACAACTGCAGCCATGGCATATATCCAGGGTCTTCCCAGTAGGATGTTGTAATCGAGGTTTCCATCAATTACTTCAACATCAATTCCTACTGTTTTTCCCCCCAGTTCAACTTGCAAGTTACTTAAAATCCCGTATGGAGTGTATGATCGTCCATCAAATGATTTTAACGTAGTTGATGATTTCGACAAGGGTGGTGAGCCTAAATTTTTCCAGCAACACATCGACATAAGACATGTAGATGCCCCCTCATCAATAATTGTTCGATGAACAGTTTTGTTGAGGGCTTTCACTTGAATAAGGAAAGCTAGTTGAGCTGGTAACTGAGGGTCATATCCTTTATGATCAAAGGCCACAAGATTGGAATCCATTGGGCCAATCCCACCTATTGCTGATAATAAAGCTTGCTCTTGGGAGGGGCAATTTTGCGGTACCTCAAGTGTCGACATAGCGGACGACGATTGAGCCAGGTCCTCTATCATATTATAATTCTGTGCTATTTTGGCACGAGGATTAAATGTCAATTTGTGTACTACTCCCTTTGGCGCCTTTATCATTGGTTCAGGAATGTTGGGTGGCACAACTTTGGTTAAAGTTGTCGTCGAACTACTAGGTTGTTCATTAGCCTTGTTATTCGACAGCCGTGGATTCCCGTAATCTTTATTCCTTGTCAAAGCATCATTCTGCTGCTTTGAGGTAGACAACATAAGCACTTGGGATCGGGAAGTATTTTGATTAGCAACCAGTTTGGTTTCCGGGCTTGGAAACGGATCAGTCAATACTGCTGGTGTTTTTGAACTCTTAAAGAGTTTCTTAACTTCAGCTATATGTGGACAATCTTTCGTCCAATGATCCTCATCGCATATATGACACCCTGCAGGGGGTTTCCTTTTTCTCCCCTTCTTTTTCTTCTTGCCCCCTAGTTGCTTCAGTTGTTTTCCCTTGTCGGTCGGCATGGCATTTACTTCTGAGGCAAGAAGTTCCTCATTTGCATTTTGACTAGAAATTTTGTGCTTGCCAATCACGCCATCGCCGGCGTGAGAGTCATTGTTTGATTTAGGAGGAGGAGGAATTGAGAATTCCGGTCTAGGGGCGTCAGGTATTTTGTCGTAGAGCGTGCCTGACTGAGTATAGACCAAGTCCAGATATTGCGCACGAGCGATAACCTGCTCTTCCGTTACGACTCCCCCCTTTGCCACATCTTCCGTGATGGCAGGAAGTAATGACTTGATAAACCATTCAGCTAATAGCTGATCGGGAAAGTACGTTTTTACCATCCTACGACGACGTCGCCACTCATGTATATGATCAGATATGTGGGTGGCGGTCGTCTGTTTGAAGTTGGTAAGGAGTTCTGTTCCCGTTTCATACCTTATCGGTAATTGAAAATGGGTTAAAAAGGTTGTGGCTAAGGTACTGAAGTTGTCGAACGAAGCTCTAGGCAATTCAATGTACCATTTTGCCGCTCGACCTGTTAACATCCTCTGAAAGAGGCAAAGTCTTATTGAATCATCATTCAGGGTGTTTGATGAACACCATAGATGGAATGTCATCACATGATTCGACGGATCTTCACCTGGATTTCCATTAAATTTAGGAATATCTGACGGAAGTTTATGCGGAATCGCTGGCCACCAAGGGGCATAAGCAATTGGATCATTCGTCAGCCGGTTTAGATCTAGTAATTCTAGAGTTGCTACAAAGGGCAACTGCTGATTCAGATTCGGTGAAGCATACCCAGGATAAGATGGGATCGCCTGAGCAATGGGTCTTTGCAAACCAGCATAATGCTGGCAAGGTTGATGGACATAACCATTATAGCATGGTTGCCCATTACTTACAAAGACTTGTTGCTCAGGTCCTTGATATGATTGCTGGAATGGCGGTTGTTGAGATTGAACCAGCTCTGGTTGTTGGACCATTTGCTGTTGACCAATACTGGATGATTGACCAAGGTGAGGGGTCATAGTACTCGTTTGAGCCTGAGTCGCTCCAGATAAAGAGGCACTACCCTGAGATTGTGATTGAGTCACTGAGACAAGAGGTTGTTGTATCGCAACCTGAGAAACCTGGGGTTGACATACAACAGGTAGCGCTTGTACTTGCGATGCATTCACCATAGCAGGTGTGGTGGGAATATTCGACACAGGCTGTACTGGTTGCATTGAATATACAACCCCTGGTTGTTGAGGCAGTATTGGTACCCAACCGCTGGATGTAATTCCAGTTTGACCTGAACTTTGTTGTAAACTCCCATATGGTTGTTCTCTGGGAGGGAACAATGAAAGAGCATGCCCTCCATATGGTGGAAATCCAGTACTTAAAGGGTAAATTGGCCTTTGAAGACACATTGGATCAATTTGTTGAGTTTCAACATAAGAAATACCAGATGATAATCCGGATGAAGAAATAGGAACTAACCATGTCGTTGTCCCTGATGGGACTCCGGCTTGTTGTTGATAACTTGCTGGCTCAGATGGTATACCGGCGTACATCGTTGGAGTAGCAACAAGAGGTTCTGCTGCTGCAGTGTCGGACGACACAGTCCTAGATGTCGACGGTTGTTCAGACATATTGAGTCTATCCAATAGATTGCCTAGCGATTCTACAGGAACTTCACTGGTGATAGACTAACTTCGAAGATCAACGAGGGAATGGTGATGATTATCCCGTTTAAAATAAATTTTAACGACGCTTAGACACAACTTGCTTTTTCACTTTTAAAGAGTCGAGAAAAAGCTAAAGATGACTCTAGTCTCCTTCGATGTTTTAACGAGCCCGAAGTGACAAATGCTCAGATGGACTTTTTCAGTTATAGAGTTTGAAAAAGGCCAAAAGAAACTACTCTGGAGTTCTAGGCAGAGGGTGTGCCAAAATTTTCGCAAAACCACAGAATACGTTTTACGGTACGGGTGGTCGATCTTCGTGAATGCTGTGTTCACTGCATTGCGATCAGTAGGGCGGCCGACACGGCTTCCTATGGATAAAGGCTTTATTCCTATAGGGGTCTCCCAATATATACGCGACGGTACGTGGGAGCACAAGTCCGTATTGATACTTATCGCTTCACCGTGGAGGAATCACCCAACCACTCAACGCTAAGATATCACGTTTAACGACGCCGGAACACGTCTCTAGCTTAGACCTCTATGTGTTTGCGTTATGTTTCAAAGCGTTGTTATGTAAATTCAATTTATTTTAGGTTGATCTTGTTTAGCAGTTTGCCTTTATGGATCACCACGAGATGTACGGTACAACTCCTAAATGCAGTCTAAAGATGAGAAGCAAGCTTTTTCAATCTTTTCAACTTTGAAAATCTTAACTACTGAGGGAAAAGAAAGACATCATCTTTTCACACAGATCATAGAGCACACACTAATGCACTTTTTCCTAAATCAACATGCAAACTTATCAAATGCAAAATGCACGATGCAGGTATTTCTTTTCTCTTTCTTAATGTTGATGTATTACAAAAAGAAAGTTGTTGTATAACTTTGAATTCAATTTCAAGTGAAAGCAAACAAGCTTTTGTACAAAATCAAAAGACACCTTAAGATTTACTTGTTTCAACACTAGAAATACATAAATTCAAACCATACGACGAAAGCAAAAACCCAATCAGCTATGAACAACAAACAAACTAACTCTTAAGATCAGAACGACACTTATCACAGGTCTAGATCTAAGAGGCCACAGCAAGACTAGTTCACTTTCGTTATGGGAAACTGCAAATGATGTAAGAAATACACAAAGAACAAATACAGTTTCTTTATACAACCGAGGCGGAATAGTGGCAAGGAAAGTTGGTTTCAGATAGGTACATTGACTGACAACAGGCTGCAAAAACAAGGATGAAAACAGGGCAATAAACAGCAGGGAACCCCAGTAGCACTAGGCAAAACTGGTTCAGCGCAGGTGGTACACTGTCAGTTTGACATTCAACGCAAGTAGCCCCTTCGGGATCTGCGCTGAAATGCAGACTACCTTCACAGTGCCTGCACTGAAGAGATAAACTTTCGTTTTTCTCAATTTCCGGGTCACAGATTGCTCAAAAATTCACAGTTTTTGGCCAAATCAGAAGCTATCAATAAAGTACACACTAAGGGATGAAAAGGAGGATGAAAAGCTATCACTAAGAGCTGTTCAGAGTCCTTGTGGATCAGCTCTTCAGAATCATAAACATGCCCAGAAACTGAGCTAGAGTAGCTGCCCTCTACTTTGCATTTGAAATATCCAAATGCAGTTCGATTCAGTACTCCCTGTGTTTATGAAATGAATAGCAAAAACAAAAACAACCAACAAGATACGATCCCCAGTGGAGTCGCCAATTTGTTGTTGGGAAAAGTATCCAATACGGAATGACCCTATCCCACTCTAAGGGTGATAGTACCTCAGCAACAATCGAAGCAAAGCTATCTAAGATTTCTTCTTTATGAAAGTAAAATAGGGGAGAAAGAGATCCACTAACCGATGTCTTTCGCTAATGGTTGATCCAATCTTCTCTCCTTGCTGCTTGCTCCTAGCTCCTTGCTCTTTCACTGGCCCAGCTACACCAAGATCCTGCAAAATGGCAAGAGAGGGAAACTACAAGAAGCATACATTCATAATTGATTCAAGGATTAGAGTAAATCAAATACACAAGTATAACAATACACCATTGAGACACATGCATATAGAAGAACCTCAAATGCTTTATTAATGGAAGAAGTAAAGTTCAGGAAGTGATACAACCATAAAAGGCCCAATCCAGCATCACCTCCCAGCAGAAAGAAATCTCCTCTTCACCTCCTTCAAGCAAATCACCCAATAGTTCTATACTCAAACCAACAGCACTTCCTTACATTCATAAGATTCCCGCCTCTCTAGACCTCATGAGAGAGCTCTATATATAGGAGTTTTGGAGAAAGGATGAGTCAGCTTGAGGCTGGCATGAAGCTGACTAGTGTCCTCTCCCACTTCAGTTATTCTTCAGTTCTTGAGTCCACTTGGAGGTTCTTGCTTCCACTTGGAGATCTAGACCCTCTTACTCATCACCAGTCGAATTCCTTGATCCAAGTGTCATTTTGGAAGCTTCCTGGGCATAGACACCTTGAGGAATGACTGTGCCACTTGGCCAAACTCGCCCAGCGCAGGTAGCCTTCTTTGCAGTTGACATTCAGCGCAGGTACACAGTGGAGCACTTGACATTCAGCGCAGATGCTCAGTGGAGCAGTTGACATGATCCAGAATTAGCTTGTTTTTGAGTGTTTTCAGGTGGAGAACTGATATTCAGTGCTGTGGTTTGCTGACCTTGTTCCTCTAGGGGTAGGAACAACATGTTTAGGGACTTTGGATCCCTTAGATTATTGACATTTCATGCTTCATGCTATAAGGCACAAAAATGTCTATAACATTGAGGTTGATACCCTTGAGGTAAATACTGATACTGAGGTTGACCTTGGGGTACATATTGAGGCTGGGGTTGACCTTGAGGAATGTATTGTACTATGGGTACATACTGTCCTTGAGGTTGCCCCCCAGGCGTTAATTGAGGCTGCCCCCCAGGCGGTAATTGGCCACCTTGAGGTGGAGAACCGGGAACTGAACCTGACATCATGTAAATGTCCCCTACGCCCAACGGTTTATTACCATTGTTTCCAGCTAATAACCCATGTTCAATGGGTTGAGGAGATGCTCCCGCAAAAGTACCAGAAAGTGACTGATACCCGGAGGGAATAGAAGGACCACCATACAAGAAAGATTCAGGAGATTGAGTGAACACGGATGACTGACCAGACATATTTACAGGAGTATAAATACCTCCAGGTGGAAAAGGAGTTCGAGGTGGAGAAAAACTTATCCCTGAGTTGTCTAAATAATTGGTTAACGAAAGGTACCAAGTAGTACTTCTAGGAGGGCTGTAAAAGATAAATTCACGCTCTCTTAGATCAATAGTAGGTTGATCTTCAAGGATATATACGCCTAATTCTTCCTCTGGAGCAAGTTCTTCAATAGCTATCAAACCAGCAGGAAGATTTTCGGTGATGACTCTTTCTACCCTAGGTGAATCAGGTGCACTGGAAGTTGGAGTAACAGGTTCAGATACTTCAGGTTCTTCGCCTATATCACTAGTAGATGAAAAACTACCAGCAAGCTCAGAAACTGCAACTGCTTCGGGATTATAACCTATTTCTAGACCTTGGTAATCTGGATGGACTACCAACGACGATTCTCCTTCTTCAGGTGAACCTACTTTACTGCCACTAGGAGTTACAAGGACCTTTAAACCTTCGTAATGACTCGGGATGTCTTGAGGAGGTTCACCCCGAAGTCTACAGGATTTCCTCAACAATTCGACCACGGAAACAACCTCAGGGGACTTGCCCCGAAGTCTACGGGACTGTCTCGGTAATTCCGCCACAGTTAAAAACTTTTAACTACTGCACACGCAAACAAAGTAAAATCTCAAAGCAAACCACCTAAAGTCTCTAAAGAACCAAACAAATTTGAATCACACGCCTAAAGAATCTAGGGCGTCAAACCAAGCACAAACAGTAGCCTTCCGGACCAAAAACGCTAGTTGGAGATGAAACCCAACATCGCCAGATTCAGTAAAGAAGTGGCAGGTGGAACAGTTACCCCGGCAACCTGCTTAATGAATAGACCGGCACAAGTTCCTCCACTTTAACCGTCTTGAGTGAAGTGAACCCCCCGGAAAATCCAAGTGAGTCTAGCCGACGTCTGTTCCAGGTACAGTGGGATCTTCCCTCCACCGTCACCTTGGTAGAATCCTAAAGATAATGGTCACTAAGGTTACCAACAGCAACAAATGCACCTGGGGGAACAGTCTACACTCCGACAGCATGCAAGGGCAGAGTATCAAGCTCAATCCCCTTGCCGGCTCCTTGACAATAATCCAAGGTTTACCGACAAGTGACCCCTGGCTCCTCGACAATGGTTAATCCGAGGTTTACCGTTTGTAATACGTGCGTGTCTGGCATCGTTCCCAACGAGGGAGGATTGATCCCCTCACTGGTTCGGACACGAGCTCGTGCTTCTCCTTTAAGAGGAGCTTTCCCAGAGTACAAATGAGACAATTGGATTTATTCTATCACAAGATAAGCTACTTGTTTGGTTTTGCTGTCTTGGAGAGTTAATTACTCTCCTACTCCAAGACACTAGCCTGATCTATATTGGTGTTTCAGAGCCCTAGTAAATAAAAGTTACTAAGTTGATTTTACTTTAAGCGTTAATTTTATGGTTTTTCTTAAAGACAAAAGGTAGTGGAGATGAAACTGGTGGTGTGTAGACTCGACTCGCAACCACTACAAAGATGCACCTAAGATGATTTACACTACTTTTATTTTTCAATGAATCTCCTAGCTAAGAGAGTTGGAAAATGCAAATTTTATAGAAAACAACTTTCTTGGCAAAGACAATCAAAGAAACAATCTCTTTATCTTTTCAAAACATACAACTCATGACCACTAATTACTTCACGAAATTTCCTTTTTCTCCCAAAAGACTACAAATGCTACCAAAGCAAACTTTTTCCAAAAGAATTTTTGTGTTTTTTTTTCTATATTAATAAAGCATGTAAAACTATTTATCAAATCAAATTTAACAAATCTAAGACAATCAAATCAAATTCACTCAAAAGCAAATTAAAAGGAAATTTACCTAAAAGCAAAAACTAATGAGGACAAAAGCTTACAAGGATAATTCCCGGATGTTTTACTCAGTCAAGATGCAACTAAGGATCAGTTCATGCAGAATCATAAACTAATCAAAAACCAAAATCGAAATATTTTTGTTCTTTTTTCTCAAGAATGAAATTCAAGGTTTTAACAAACAAACTTTTCGAGATTCGCAAAGAGAAGACACAAAGGTAGGTCTCTCACAAGGGTGACTTCTATGACAGGCCCGACTCCTAAGAGGACTGATCAAAACCAAGGAGATCCAAAGTTTGACAACCTCTAACACCAAAGTCACTACAGGACCAGTTAAAAATCAAACCCTAAGGCAAAATCCCTATGAATTCCACCAAAACCCTTGACACTAACGGGACAAGTTCAGGTGAAGATCTCTGATAGTAAACCAATGGATCTGGGCAGTAAAAACAAAATCTAAAGAGCAGAAAGAGGAAAAATGAAATTTTCTCAAATTTGACAGGGGTACGCAGGTGATCTGTTGACACAGGCGCGGGTAAGCCCTGTGCACAAAGACGCAGTGCGTACAAGTACGCACTGTGCCTAACTCAGAGGCTGCGTACTGCTGGCAAAGCTAAGAAAAATAAAAATCTAAATTGACTCTAAGCTAACCCACCCAAATACACAGTTAGACAGCCAAAAATCAGAAAACAAGCAATTTTTCTCAGACCAAAATATCAAATCAAAAAGAACTCAAACACATTCATGGATTCCCCAGTGGAGTCGCCATTTTGTCATACGAAAAGAGTCGTTAGTGCGGACACAACCGACCTCCCTAGAAGCCTAAGACTTTCTAGTGACAAACAAGACAAATAAGAGCAATCCTTCACTAAATATGCCTTTACAATATGAGAAGTCAAGTGTTTAGATCCTACCTGTAACCCAACGCTGTTGTAGTAGTCCAGCTTCGTTGATCCGGATGAGCTCCTCCTTCCCTCCGAAACCTGCATTCACTAACAATCAAACGATTAAATAGCACCTGAATATCACATAAAATAAAACATATTTAACATATAGACCAAGGAGTATATGAAACAACTCATAAATAACAAATTGTTGAGAAGAATGGACTAATTTGTATTAAAAGGTAACAAAAGGAACCATTACAACCTGAGCCTTGGTGTTGTGCAGGTCCTTCCCAGGGTCCACAAGAGTTCTCCTTTACTCTGATCAACTCACCCACTTCCAAATGAAACAAGCAAAGATGGTAATCTCTCCTCACAAGCTTCTACAAGGAAGTCCTAATTCCAGCAGCATCTACCCTTAGGAATGTTCAGCTTTCAACCTCTCCTCCCTTTGGCCCAATGCCTGTATTTATAGTATTCTAGAGGAAGTTATTCAGGTTCACCATCAATGGGATAAGCCCCTCTTTGGATGGGATAGCTCCCCTCTTGATGGGATAAGTTCCTCTCTGGTAGGGATACATGAACCATCTGGAGGCGCTTCATACACGTCAAACAAGCTTCTAGAATGCTCTAGAAATGATCACAAGTAACTTTTTTGGAGTGAAACTTGCGCCTTTTGACCTTTACAGGAGTACGCACCCACCCCTTTACATACAGAGCGTACAAGTACGCAGGTATTGTGAACTTGGGTTGCGTACACGCAGGTAAGGCTAAGAGAAACTGCGTACCAGAGATAATTGACTTTAAATGACTTTTCTCTCTTTCTTGAAGTTTGACATGAAGAGCAGAGGCATGAGACTTGCCAAGGAGGATAGTATGACAGTGGATGGATCCATACTAACTGCAAATAGTCATGGTGACATTTTTTAGTGTAACACTCCTTCATCGTCACTCAAAGGAGGCCCGATCAACGGGCTATACTCAAGACCTTTTCTTCCTCTGTCCCTGAAAGACCTTCCGCTTCACATAGCTCCAAACATCAAGGTAACCGCATAACCCGTTATTCACACAAGAGCATCTTAATCCAAGTATTTAGTGATTTCAAATACTTACCTCGCGGTCCTTTAAGGAAGCGGCGCTCTGCTTCGCTGTAATTGATAGAGGTATCAACCGCGAACTTTGTCACAAATCCTCCTATGATGCAGTCAAGTCAATGGTCGACAACATGCACGATCTTGTCTTCAGAAGCTTCCAATCTCCTTACTAACTCCAGTGTCCAAACAATCGGATTGTCAAGCCTCTACCTACCTTGGCCATCTGCCAACTTCGCGATCCACTTGTATAACTCAACCAGGAAAGAACAGAAGAATATTTCATGTATTTTTGTGTACAGGCATCTGTCCAACCACTGTTCTTTCGTCAATCGCGGATTCCTATTTTCTTGCGTCGTGAATTCATGGATCTTTCTATCCAACCAGGTTTTGATCTCTTTCTTAGTTGGATTCCAATAATACGACATCACACATCTCGTTATGCAGATCCTTGTCACAGCAACAAAACCATTTATTGGCTTGATGGGCCCTGACCCAGGTCCAACGTTAGGCAGCCAAGCAAGGCCCTTTCGACATCAGTCCACGGAGCGCGGACCGAAGTCTCACCCCAAGGAGTATGGGAAGATTGTTGGCTTAGTAGGACCTGACCCAGGTTCAGAGGTGATTTAGCCAAGCAAATCCCGGTACTACTGGCCCTTTCGGAAATAGTTCATGGAGCGCAGACTAAGGTCTCACCCGAAGTAGTATGGGAGGGCGCTAGAACTAGGTTTCTGCACCCTGGGGATGTCTAATACATTTTGATTGGTACACGGTCCAACCTTTGAGCTCACTGTGCTGTGTGCATCAGTGGGCACCTCACGGCCTGCAACGCTGTCTTTGCACAGTGTTATTAGCAGCGTAATCCTTGTTATTTACCCAAGTCTGTCTTAATTATGCACTATTAGCTGGTTACTTAGATTATTTTCATATATAAGTATTCTGAACCATACAAGAATTTACTCAACTGCACACATTAAATAAACAGATAAAAAGTAATGCATAACAACAGAATAATGATTGAAGACTAGATGCACAAGATTACGATAAACTTCTCTTTATTAGCTTTCTGTCCTAATTACATACTCAAATCCGCCCTGTGCACTCAGCTGCGGACTCTACTAGGCCTCTGTGCACTCAGCTGCAAAGCCTCTTCCTACTACTACAACCCAAGACTCTTAGAATTATACTCTAGGCTTGAACCATTCCTTTGCTACCTTCTCTATTATTCAGTATCTTTACAACTTTAGAGCCTCACTCTATTTATACAATCCCATGGTCAACGGACCATGGGTAGGTTGACATGACTTTACATTACATTACATTACTTTAGGGCAGACAACCCTATGACTCAACCTCTCCTTCGCGCTCTGTGCCCACAATTCGCAGAGTCTTACAAAACTTTTGACCAAAACTTGAGCTTTGAGCCCCAAAAACCTACTGTGGGGGGATTCCATGCTCGATAGGCCCCCAACACAATCATCGTGACTAGTCTCGAGTCACTCTGCTGGTGCAACAATCTTGGCATGGAGCCCTTCCAACCGATCCTATACTGCTCGGAGGTCCACGATGCACTGTTCTGTAGTCTGTTGGATCTACTCCACTCTTTCGGCCGAAGTCTCGCTGTCAGGGGCAAATCCCTATCTTCAGGCATGCATCACCTTCATCTGTGCAAGATTTCCTTCAATGGCTATAGTGACGAGGAAGGCCTCATCAATCCAAGGCTGGGCGTGCCCTTTAAGGACTGCCTCTTTCTGCCGCGCGGCATCCACCTGTTCCTTCAACGCCTTTGCCTACTGTAGCTTCGCAAGCTGTTGGGTCAGGAAAACTATCTGCGTTGTTCCACGCACACTATCATACTTCACTTGAAGCTCTTGCGCCTCTATTTCCAGGCATTGTATGTTGGGGTCCTCTTGTAATGAAGTGAGGACCGCAAATGATTCTTCCAACATAGCGGTGTAGTTCTGTACTGCCTGGCTTATTTCCTCTAGCCATTTTTTAATAGCACTAGTGCGCTGTTCTCTAACTTCTGGGGGCGTAGAAGACTGTGACTTTAATCACAACTCAACAATCTGAAGGTTGAGGTCCAACTGTACCCTCGTTGCTTCCTCCTTTGCATCGCGGAATCCACTGGCTAATTTGTGGATTCGTACTCCAACTGGTAGGTCTATCATGATTTCTAGCTCTGGAACGTGGCAACATGCTTCCTCTACCATTTGCTCCATCTACTGATTCTGCGCAAGAACTTCATCGCGCTATAGACTAAGCTGCTCAATGTTGATTTTCTGTTCGCTGAGCATCTGTACTGTGTGTCCTTCCCTAGCGCGGAGTTCTGCTATTGCTCCATCCTGCAGTTGATATAATGTATCCCGCAGAAAGGTAGCCAAGTCTAGGCCAAATCCCTTGATCCTGCCCACCACGGCTCTATCCTCCTCGCGTTCCCCTATGAGCGCTCCGTCCGGCAGCACTATGGTGTTGGCCATTTTTGTGCGCAGCAGCTGCTCCACTGTTGATGTACTTGTGGCTCCGTAGGCGGCTACTGCTCCTTCCTATGACGACCGCACCTGAAGTTCCTACAGTTGTTCCCTTGGGCCCCCCAACACATTATGTTGCTCCGTCATTGCTTCTTGGAGCACTTCCCAAGTGACCTCACGAACTGTGTCGCCAATGTCATAGAGGTCACCCTCTGTCAATGTAATTGGCTCGATGTCCAGTTTGGAAGCCTTGGCCTTCTCTCATGGACCTAATTCGCAACATGTGGCCATTTCAGTTGTGTGGATGTCGTGCTCGGGTCCTTGTCTTCTATTGTATCTAGTCCCTGTCCTGTAGACACGTTTTGGCCCCCATTTTGAGTCATTAATGCATTCTTGGTGGGAGATCGTCCCAAATCTAGCTCGTAATTCATGCCTTAATTGCCCGTCACCCACTCCTTTTTGCCTTAAATTGGACAACTTGTCATGAATAGTGGCGCCAATGGTTACTTTCCAGTTTACCCGCATGGCAGTGTAGCTCCCCGGGCTCGGGCGTGAGCCTTGTGCCATGTTGATTCTGCACACACCTCCTTCACCGCACAGTTACCAAACAGACTCATTTAGAGTCCTGCGCTCTCTTTCAACTGTCTGGAGCGCTGAAACTGTGCTCCCTGCAGCTAGTCAGGTGGTCACACCATCTGTGCAAGACTTCAATTCACCTTCCAGTCTAGTCCGTGGACACTCCTCAATTTCCCTCGTGATAGCCGACAATTTCATTCTATCTCATGTGGTGCGCTCCCCTTGTTACTACGTTTGGTAAGGTGTGGTCTCAACCATGGTAGCAGAGTCATAAATCCTCGACGAAAATTGTCTAATGCAGTGGTATGATTATCCATATCTCGCCCTGTCATCCTTGGTTTATCAACGAGACATGCTTGCATGACCTCATTTTCCAATCTTTTGATCTCAGCGTCCATCAACATGCTTTTCTTCCTCAATCGTATCCAATCTTCTTCAAGTTCGCGAAACCTAAGGTTCCCTCATTGAATGGCTTCCCGAATCCTTTTATGGTCATCCTCGCGTAGCTGTGTGATTCCTTCGTCCTAGTCTTTGTACACTATCATAACTGCGGGAGCTATTAAGTGTGGATTCCTTTTGGTATTCCCTTCAGAAATTGTGGTTTCTACTCTATTTCACACCTTTGGAATCATCTTTGCGCTAATGTTTTTGCACAAGGTCCTATAGGCCCATCGAATCGCTGGCACGCGTAGGTCCCAATTAGTTCGTCTCATCTAGTGAACCTTGTTCAGTACTCTGCGCACCTTATCGAATGCCTCATCGTGGAGAATTGATAATGCATGTCACCCTTTCTGTTGTTGTGGTTTGTTCCGATTCTTTAGGCTGGGGGTGGTGTGCACTTGTGCGGACTGTATAGCATATGTCTGTACCCATTAGGAAAGGTGGGTGCGCAAGTTGTTCCGCCCCATCTGATTGGCTCTCATTTGAAGCTGGGGTTTTCCAAAACATAGGTACATCATCCTTCTGCATCTGTGCCAGTCTTCAAAAGTTCCTTGATGCGCACCCCACCATTGTGCAGGTGTTGCGCGCAGTACCCACTTTAGCGCATCGAACCGTTGCTGCTTTAGTACTGCACTTTAGAATTTTCTCAGAAATTCATCCACCGCTAACAATCCATCATATGTCGGCAACTCCCTTGCCTCTATTGTCACACGACGTAGTGATCTAACCATCATATTGTAGTTAAGCGTTGTTACTTCGTGCATCCGATTCTGCCATCTCTCTATCTCTTTGTCTGAATCCAAAGTGCAGGAGCTTCTGCGCTCCCATGAAATCCTTCCATCTGTAGTTGGATTTACCCAATCCTCTCCTTGCGTAGTTATCTTGTAAATACAATCAAGATCACCACTATCATTGTCGCGCACTAGTTCAGTGTAGCGCACTCCTTCGCTGGATCCAATGGTACTACTATGTGTAATGACTTTTTCTCAAAGATCATTTTGCACTTCCTCAGATTTATGACCCCATTCATATCGGTAGCCCAATATATCCCGAGTAGCACAGGATAGGGATTGCTGTCATCGACAATCTCTATCACTTCAAAATCTGCCTGCGTGTCCATGCCTTCAATATCAACTGTCACCCCTTGCAATCTTCCCATGGGAAAAATATTCTGTTGGTTCACCATTCGTAATTGAATAGGGGACCATTGTAATGCAGGTTTTCCCATGCATTCCCATGTCTACTTTGGTAGTACATTCGAATCCGAACCCAGATCTAGAATTACCTGATCCATTTCATATGCGCTAATCTGCGCAGTCAACCTCATCTCCCTTCTTGTGCACAATGCATTCTTCCCAAGTTTTTAGACCACGCACAGTTCTCCTGACCCCGCGCACCTAGTGATAAGTTCCTGTAGCCCTTTGATTGCCTTGTTATCATGCAGCAGTTTCATGCATGTCTCCAGAAAGGTAGTGAGCATTGAAGGATCCATCCCTGGTTCTGGTTGATCCTTACTACTTGAGGTGGAGGCCTCCATGAAGCTCAGGTTCCTTTGTAGGAGCCTTGTGAACCCATGTACTTTCTTCTGGCTGCTTCCCCTTATCATCTCCCGTGGTCATACCGCTTCTAGGCATCATGTTTACATTCGGGTCTTCTTTGCGCGGCTGAGACCTCATCATTTGTATATTCTGAGTCGGAGGGGGCCAGAGTACCCCCTTTTCGCACATCTTCACTATCAACACCGAGAAATCTTCTGCCTCATGATCAAACTGGTTACAGTACCAACATGATATCCTAGTCAGGTTCATACAATCGCGGGCATAATGCCCTGGCCCCCTGCAATTGTAACAAATTATCTGTCTGCGACCCCTTCCTAGCCCCATTCCACCTCAACCCCGACCGCGCCCTTGAAACCCAGTGCGCGCCATCCTTGCATTTAGTTCGAGGGCTCACGTTTCGGCTTGCACCCTATAGGTAGGAGTCTGATCCATCATTAGTTCATAGCTTCCGCAGGTGTATTTGTCATGGCCTACCGACCTGTAGAAATTACAAAATAATTGTTGGGACGTCTGTGTATACTTCTGCAACAGATGGAAATTATCTGTGGTATGTTTTCCTCCTATCTGGAAGATTGTGCACCATAATGCAGATGTCGTGCTCAGCCCCTACCAAGTAGTTCGCGAACACTGGGCAATGATCCTTGTCGTGCCCTTGGCCTTTGCATTTTATGCACCATACTTCCTTGCGCACTTCCGGCCAAGTTGTCCTATTTTGTTTCAAACTATGCATCTTTAGACATAGATTTTGCAGTTGCGCGTGGATTTGTTGGACTCCCAACCCAGGGTCTTGTATAGGGGTCTCATGCAACCTCATTGCCATCTCCAATGCTTCGGCCTAGGTGGAAATTTTTTGATGTGACAGTGCCATTCTTAAGTGTGGTGTAAGTGAGGCCACAAACCGTGCGTGATTTTGTGCATCTGTTAACATCATATTCGCTTCGCGGATCATGCTCTTTAGCCTTTGGTCCAGATCCCAAGGGGTCTCACCTAGGAGCATCGTGATCTCCTTAAACCAGATGATTGATTGTGTCTCTGATTTTGGCCTGCTAAACTCCCTGTTCAGCGTGGTCTGGATCTCTGCAATTCCTGCATTCAGGTGGTCATTAGAATGCTTGATATACCACATTAATGTGTGATCCTACAGCATGCTCACCAGCATGGCCTTTTTAATATTATCATACATGATGCCCTGTGATTCCCATACTACTCTTACCACGAACCATAATTGGTCCAGATCTTCATTCTGTACTCCTCTGAATATTGGTAGTTTGATCGTGCTTGCCATACTGAACTGTGGAGGTGGCAGAGGTGGAGTGGGTGGAGATGGAGGTGAGGGGGGTGAAGCGGGTGGCAGTGTGGGTGGGGGTGGTAGATGCAGAATTTGCTGCCTTGTCAAATTGACCACGCTTCTTGAAGAAACCTTTGCGAGCTCGTCCTCGCTCTCCCGCGAGGGTGAAATTAAGGGACTGTTTTCTAATTCTTCCCTACTTCCGCTTATGTAGATCCTTCCACTTCACATAGTCCCAAACATTAATTTATTCACATAACCCGCTTTTCACACAACAACATCTTAATCCAAGTGTTCAAAGATTTAATATACTTACCTCGCGGTCCCTTGAGAAAATTTCGCTCTGCCTCGCTGTAGCTGATGGTCGTGTCTATTGCGAACTCAGTGATAAATCCTCCTATTATTTGGTCGAGCCAGTGGTCCACAGCTCATTCTATCTTATCTTCTGAGGCTTCTAGTCTACGCACTAGTTTCGAAGTCCACACTATTGGTTTGTTGAGCCCACACCTTCCCTGGTTGTCTGCTAACTTCGCGATCCACTCATACAACTCAGACAGAAAAGATGCAAAGAAAATTTTGTGGATTTCAATGTACAAGTAGCGATCCAACCACTGTTCCTTAGATACTCGCCGATTTTTGTTTTCCTGCGCCGCGAACTCGCGAATCTTCTTGTCCAAGCACTCTTCAATTTCTTTCTTTGTAGGGTTCCAGTGGCATGACATTAGACATCCTTTATGCAAATCCTGGTCCTGGCAACGGAACCATTTGTTGGCTTAGTGGGGCCTGACCCAGGTTCAGAGGTGATTTATCCAAGCAAATCCCGGTAATACTGGCCCTTTCAGCAACAGTCCGCGGAGAGCAGATTGAGGTCTCACTCGAAATAGTATGGGAGGGTGCTAGAACCAGGTTTCTGCACCTTGGGGATGTTTGATATGTTGGGATTGGTACGCGGTCCAACCTTTGCGCTCACTGTGCTGCGCGCATCAGTGGGCACCTCGTGGCCTGCGATGTTGTCTTCACGCAGTCTTATTTGCAGCGCGATCCTTGTTATTTACCCAAGTCTATCTTAATTATGCATTGTTAGCTAGTTACTTAGATTATTTTCATATATAAGTATTCTGAACCATACAAGCATTTACTCAACTACGCGCAGTAAATAAACAGAGAAAAAGTAATGCATAACAACAGAGTAATGATTCAAGACTAGATGCACAGGATTAGGATAAACTTCTCTTTATTAGCTTTCTATCCCGATTACAGACTCGACTCTGCCCTGTGCACTCAGCTACAAAGCCTCTTCCTACTACTACAACCCAAGGTTCTTAGAATTCTACTCTAGGCTTGAACCATTCCTTCGCTACCTTCTCTATTATTCACTATCTTTACAACTTTAGAGCCTCGCTCTATTTATACAATCCCATGGTCCGCGAACCATGGGTAGGCCAACATGACTTTACATTACATTACATTACTTTAGGGTGGACAACCCTATGACTCAACCTCTCCTTCATGCTTTGCGCCTGCAATTTTTGGAGTCTTACAAAACTTTTGACCAAAACTTGGGCTTTGAGCCCCAAAAACCTGTTGTGGGGGGATTCCATGCTCAACAACGATGCAGGAACCAAATTTCCGCACCCTGAGATGGTTGTGTTGTCAGTTTTCTACCTTAATCCCTTCCTTTGCGCAGATCGATAAGCCTTTAGAGCTTATCAATGTATTTTCTCTTCTGTCTTTCAGAACCTCCGCGAAGGTATCCGACTGTCCTTCATGCAACCCTAAACAATTATCCAGGCACTTACGCGCCTCTGTAACTATGTTACTGTCTCATTTCCTAATTATCTTAGTTGTTAGCCAACTTTATCATGTAATTAAGATTACCCTCGCGTAAGCATATATTATTACTTGCGTTCAAATAAAAGATATGAACAAATACATTCCCGCATTAATTGAACATTATAATGTAAACCCAAAACTCAACATATCATAATTAGATGTAATAATCGGGGACATAGAACACAGTGATTCCCAAATACTTCTCTTTATTTATGATTCAAGTTCCCAGTACAGACTCTATTTGCCCTGCACACACAGCTGCAGGGGTCCGCACACTCAGCTGCAAACTTCCACCCTAGTCCTCTGCACACTTAGCTGCAGAGCCTCTTCCTACACTAAGACTCTCGCTCTTTTCTCACCCAAACTTACCAATGACTCATGACTTCTTACTTACTTACTGTACTTATTCCTTATATCTTCTAAGACTTCCCATTTTATACAATCCCATGGTCCGGTAGATCTCCAAAACCAACACAACTTATCTAGACTAAGGGCGGAAAACCCTTTTAACTTTAGACATCTTTGTGCTCCACGACCACGAAATGCAGAGACTTTACATTTCTTTACATAAAATTCAAGCCTTCTGCCCCAAAACTTAGGTATTTAACCCTAAAATTGACCCCTAGGGGACCAGTTCCCAATAGGTTGTCACTTTAGAGAAGGATATTTATATACCTCTAACATACCTGTTGAAGTTCCCTCCCCTCCTTACTCTACTCGACTTAGTTGACAAGGAACATAAAATAAAAGACGGATTAGAGTAGGTGGTACTAGTTATAGATTTAAGCATCATGATTCCACTATAGTTTTCTCCGGAAAAAAAAAACATGTTTTCCATCAAGGTATCATCGAATAAAAAATGACATATTCACGCAAAGAGAGAGAATAAACAGATAACCAAGTGTTGACAGTAGAAAAAATTCCTCGTGAACTTCACCATGCTTGCTTTAGAAACCAACACGATTTCATGTGAAAGCTATCCTATAATTGAAAGAAATGAAAAGAGTGGGGATGAAAGTAAATCAAAACAAAACAAACAAAATAAAGAAAACTACAAACTACCACTACTCCTACACTAACCAAGAAAAGGTCAGACCTACGTAAAATGAAACTTCTAGTGTAACCATCGACGCATCGTTTGGCCTATATAGGCAAGGGAATGCATGTCAAGAAAGATGCTCAACAATAAGAACAAATAAGAAAGATAAAGCAATGTATGTTGTAACATTTAAATTTTGAGAATAGACGTAGATAAATACAAAAGAAAAGTGTGCGCAAAACACTCTACGAAAGCATCATGGTGTTCAAACACACTGTGACAATATGACATGCAATAAAAATCTTTCTAAGTTGTAAATTGGGTGAACATAAAGAAATAAAAAAACTTACTTTTCACAATAGAGCTCTCCAGGTATGATTCCTCCAATTGTTGAGTGATGGGATCGTGAAAAATAGACGGAGGATGCGAAAATTGTGGAAGAAATGGACTTTCAATTTGTGCAGAGGAGCGATGAGGAGCCTTGAAAGATACATCACAATTTGGATTAGAATTGGAACTGGCTTCAAGACTGCTAGAACCTGACATAACCATAAACTCAGGCTGAAGTGCCTTGACAACTTATGGAAGTTCCAAAACATCTTAAGATAGATCATAAAAAACCGGTGGCTTAGAAAGATCAACTGTGGAAAAATCAGATTCATGACCAACTGAGTCGATGAAAAGATCATGACAGCGATGATTAGAAAGTTCAAGATAAAAAAACTGATGAATCATAAAGAGGGAAATATTGAAAACGAGAAATTTCACCCTCTAATTCTTCATGATGATCAGATGATGGATTGGAGAGATCGAGAAGAGAAGATTTTTTTCTCTTTGCATTTGGCTGTAAAATTGACATCCGCGAGTTCTGAGCGTGATCAGAAATAACATCACAAAAAAATGATTCTTTGAAAGATTCAACAAGAATGAAAAAATTGTGGAATATGTTAGGATAATGAGGGAGAGGTGCGAAAGGAGAAAGATCAAGCTTCATCGTAGATTCTTGCTTATAGATGGACTCCCACACATATTCATTGAAAATGATATCATAGGGTTTCTTCTCAACACTAACTCCATCCTTAAATTGATCCTCATGAACACCAACAAAAACAATTGAAATAGGTGAACCAAACTCCACAATCAGGAGGACCACATGAACCAATGGATGGAGGATGAGGAGATAACACATCATCACAAACATCAAATCCGCAGTCCAAACCTGTGCTAAAATTCTAAGTATCTGGGGTAGGAGAAGATGGTGGTAAATCAGTGGATGAAATCTAAAGTTCTCCCACCTCAACCTTCAGAAATGGAGATGTTAGATTAGGGGAAGATGAAGAGTCACTTGGAACAACAACTTCATTTGTCGCAGATTTACGAGCTCTATAACTGAGGTATGTTAGCAAACTTTTGAAAGACTCATATTCTTGTGGATTCATTAAAATTTTAACAAGAAATTCAAATTTCTCTTTCATTAAATTCCAATTGATATCATCTTTAGAAAATTCAAAACAAAAATGAATGAAATGATCATGAAAATCATTAAGAGATTCATCAGGTGATTTTCACAATTGCATGATTTTCTTGAAAACATATTTATAATCATACTTGTCAAAGGCATGGTAAATCTCTTTGACAAGATGTTCAAAATAGTGTATGGAAGCGACGGTAAATGTGTAACACCATTCCTTTACACACGCTTCAAATGCGAGGGAAAAAAAACTGCACGCAATATCATCACAGTGGATATTATGTTTTGTGTAAAATTCAAAAAAACGAGAGGTGTGCTCGAGAAAGGTTGTTCCACCCTCACCATCCAATTTCAGATTTGACAAGCCATTGATTATTCCCATGGGCACTTTCAAATTTGCGATTCTGGAATAAGATGGCGAGGTTAAGATTTTGGAAGAAGCCATTAAAGATGTGGAAATTTCAAACAAACTTCATGGGCTTATCTTGTCATTTACCCCTCCTTCTAGCACCAGAAATGTTGATGGTGTTTCACCCACCAACAATCATGGGATATCCCTGATATGAAGTCCCAATTAGACCTCACACCATTTAGTGTAGGATTCCCATCCGAAATACGGCCTGGTTTCTGATGTAGTGGGTTTTAATGATGTTCCTTGGCTGTAATAACACATAGAGTGATGTATGGTGACTTTGGTGGGAACAAGTGTGTGACTCTACGGAAATTCAAGTGTAATGCATGAAGGTTCTAACACACGAAGGGAAAATGAGTAAGTCCCTTAGAAGCATGTAATAGTACATCTTGAAATGAAGACACGAGCATGAAGATACCACAAGATAATTTGTGAAATACTTCACAAGTTTACAGTGATGGAAGTATACAAGATCATGCATTCAAAAATATTCATACTAATGCAAACAAAATAGTTCATAAGCATAAGTGTAAGTGAAATAACATACATTGCAAGAATAACAAGAATATTCCTACTATATTCACAACATATGCATGAAAACGTGTCATCTCCGAGATTTTATTAATTGAAAGTTCCAATCATACATATACCATTGATGGACCACTAGCGCCAATAGTGGAACATGAATTCAACACCTACTCCTCCAAATAAAGATATTCCCTCTATGCTATGAAGAAGCTAAGGCTTTCACAAAATCTCAAACTCTTGATTCTAAGCCTAAGCCTATCCAAAAGGTAGGCTCCCCAAAAGCCCTTTACATGAGTTATGAGGGTCTATTTATAACAAAAGGGATGACTATTCACTTCCCCATGTGACTATTGGACTTCCCTCATGACTCTTCAACTTTTTTACAAAAATGACTCATTACATTCATTACATTCTGAATCTTCACATTCCAATATTGACACTTGGAATTCCACCTACAAATTAATTACAAAAGAATATTACAATTTAGTCATACTCATATAAGATAAAATTGAGTAGAGCCAACTAGACACCATAATAAGATAAAACAATTAAGCTTGAGTGTGGGTAAACTCCAGCTCAACAACTTCCACTTGATGTTTCCTGGCTATGTAGTGGTGCCAAGTTTTGTACTTTGCGATGATATCCCCAAACTGTGTGATGGTGTCTAGATGGAAGTGGACTCTAGCATCCATGGCATTTGAGTGCACTGTCTTGGAACTGGTTTGTATGTCCTTCTTGAGAAGGAGCAATATCATGTTGATTTGGATAGGGCCAACAATGTACTTGTGCATATTCTGTTTGTTTACTTCAAGATCTTCCTTGATGGCTACCTGTCTTAATTGTTCCAAGTAGTCTTCAATCTCTTGCTTGGCCTAATTGCTACGCTTGATCTCTGTGATTGAGCCGACTGATGGGATCCTATGTGATTTCACTAAGAAGTCCAGGTTATTTTACAAATGTGCATATGATTCCTAAGTGTTGGCAATGAACAAGGTGAGTTTTTTGCTATTCTAGATGAGCATCCAAACCTTTGCCTTCTCCAACTCTTCCTCTTGCTTTGTTTTCTTACCCAAGTCAAGCAGTGCCCCTTTGTATTGCATTGACCATCCATGCACGATAGTGATGGTAGATTGTACATTCATGAGAGTTTTGACAAAATATTTACACTTCTACTGCAAGCCATGCAATTGAAAAACTGCCTTATGCATGGTAACAAGCTTCTCATAAAGACTCAACATGGTCTCTCCCAATGTCAATACTTCACCGAGTATTGTTTCCTTTAGTTCTTCGAGATGGACCTGTGAAGAATTTGCATTATGTACCTCTTCTTAGAGTTGTTAAACGTCTTTCCTAGCAACCTGCAAGTTATTTTCCAGCTATTTTTTCTTGACTATCAAATACTCTGTGTTTGACTTTGAAGCACTTACACAGGCCAAATTGACTGCGGTAATGGAATTTGGACTTCTTCTGGTGTCTATCACAATCACCCTTTATCTGATGAATGCAGGAGTCGCGAGGTCATCCGAAAAATTCTTCTTCCTCTCTTGTACAATCCTTTTTTGAAGCTCATCGTAACTTAGATTGTACATGTCCATAACCGACCATCATCAAGAGGAACAATTTCCTCTTCCATGCTTGGAGCTTCCTCTACTGGAGGACGGGGAGACTGAATGGTGACCTGTTGTGTAATTGGCATCAGGTCGACATCTTGGTTCTGCAACTTTGGTTCCTCCTCCATGTCTTGGATTTCAATAAACTCCTCAATCTCTTGAGTGAGCTCTTTATCCTGCATTTGTTTTCTCTCCTCCTTTGATTTTCGGTTTTGTTCTAGCTCTTCATATTGTCTTCGTGTTGTTTCTTCTACTATTTCTTTTCTCCTTTCCTCTTCTTCCTACTTATGTGTTTCTTACTCCAATCTCTTCTACTCTCGATGTTCCTTATGCTTGCATTCTTCTTCCTGTACCCTTTGTTTCCTCTTCTTCTCTACTACTATAGTTTCTCTCATAATGACAAGATCTTCTTTCATCTTGCGGCTTTGTTCACCCCCTAGACTGTGCACAACCTTCCTCTTTCCCTTCTAGTGCACTAGGTTGCGCTCTTCCGCTAGTGTTGCCTCTGGTGTAGCTTCCTTCTACAGAGTAATCTATGAAGTTCTTGCAAAACTGATCAACTAGTGGGAATTGGAGGCATTATAAAAATTCTTCCATGGTTCCTCCTTCGGCCAGTGAAAGGTCTCGCATAGCCATAAAACAATTCCAGGGATAGTATGGATTGAAGTCCAAAGTACCAAATGAAATTTTTTCTATCGCCTTCCCTTCGGTATCCAAGATCTTCAGGTTCTTGATGTCCTACAATCCAATTTGCATAGGAAGAGAAGGCCAATGTTCTTTCTTTTTCTTGTGCAAAGCTACTGACAAGCTTGTGGACAGATGTTACACAACTTCTTGCATGACTAACTTATCAGTGGAATACCTCAGTAAATGATGCAGATACTTCTATCTACCAAACATTCCAAGGAAATTTCCATCCAGTCAGGCAAACCAATCTACTATTTGTGATACTGCTTCAATTTCCCTAGGTGACAAGCAAGTTGGATCTTCCTCAAATATCATCTTATACAAGGGAAGGAGAAGGGATCAATTATCTTCTCCATTAATCTTCTATGGCTAAACTCTAAAAGTAGCTTGCAATAAACATACACGACAGGCTTTGATGGTGTCTAAGTCTAATTCATGCCAGGGAATGCATTGTGTGCACAGATTGCATCTAGTCGATATGCAGGCATGTAAAATATAGCTTGTCCGCCCTTGGGAGGACTAAGGAAATTATATACATAGATCTACAGCTGTTGAGCCAACAAATATGACCAATTGAATGGTTTAACTTCATTCACAACCTAGACCAATAAGAAATCCCACCCTTCAGCAAAAGTCTCAGTGCTCCGCTGATCGTAGATCTGCAACATAGGATTATCAATAACTAATAGGTCCCCCTGAGAGATCTTGTCTTGTAGGTGTTGGTGGGTGTCTGATGAAACTTTGTTGGCTCTTTCACCCAGCCTTTACTAATCTCCTTGGTGCTCAAGTAGTTGGTTTTCGCATAGAAGTAGGAATCCATGAGCGATTTTGGCTCAAGAAAATGGTACATGAGATGATAGTCTACTGCCAGAAAAGAAGCAAGCCTTCGTCTATTAGTACTGCTAAAAGTCATAGTATTTGGATCTTTGTGAGACAATATGCAACTAATAACATTTTCACATGGGAATGTTGCGTATTTGCATGCAACCCTATGTAACCCCTACTTTTGGACATTGACATATACCGATCGATCTTCTAGATTTGCTTTGAAGGTTATTGCTAAGAAAAATGCATTCACCTTTTTCCATGTGATATCTAATTCCTTTTCTACAAACAATTGAGTGTTTAAGTACACTGGCAAGTAAACTGGCATACTCTCAACTACCTCCATGATGCTTCTCTCTACAGTATCCTTTGAAGAAATTATCTTGGGTGAAATGATAATAGTGACTGACGAAGAGAAGTGCTCAACACCTGCAATGCATGTGGGAGGAAAAAGCACTCATGGAGGACATAAGTTAACTTCAAAAAATCAACTTACAAAGAAAGATCAAGCAATAAAACAGTGAATTGATGGGGAGGATTGCGAAATTCCTGAGGTCAAGGGAAGGAGATTGGCTAAAGGAACTACGCATTGTGTAGTCTTAGCAGATAGTGATGCATCCTGAAGCTAGAGACTAAACAATGCATAGTTCTACCTGTGCATACTGAGGTGGATATTGCACATTACCCAATCTTAGTGGCTAAGGTGTTGATCTAAAGATGATCTGAGGTTGTCATTGATGTCAACCCAAGCAGCACCAGGGGCTACCCTGATCTTGCAAGGGAATTTTGACTTGACAACTTACTCTATTTTGAGTCAAGGATCTTCTAGATAGATTCTACTCTTCGAGATGTTTCCATTGATATATGGCACACCAAGTAATTCTTCACGGTTTGAGAGATATTCATGAATGAAGTTAGTAACCCCAGTTAGTGGGCTAAAACCCTATGGGGTTGTGGCATGGCACTCATAATTGGTTTTGGTCATTTAATAGTCATTAATTAATAATTTTTTAAGCTCCTAAATTCTCTCCAACATTCTCTATAGAAGCCCCTCTCAACTCTATAAAAAGAAATCTCATATATCCTACAAATTTAGTGATCATGGAATTTTCGCTATAACTTCATTTCTACGAAGTCTTAGATTCTGAAATTAAAACCCATTTGATTCACAATCCTGATGAACGTCTTGACTGAATTTCAGATCTTGGTTCACTATATTTGTGGAGATATTATCTGTGGAAGTTAGGGTTTTGCAGGCTGCCGAATTTCATCTCAAATAAGTGACCTTGGGAAAATCGTCATAACTCTCTCTCTGAGAAGAGGATTGGAATTCTATAAATAGTGGCGGATAGTGCACGGACTGTAGTTTTCTTTGTATGAATTTCAGAGCCAAAGGAGGAAATAGTGACACGTGGCATGTCGTAAAAGTTCACTCTACTAAACTAGTCCATAATTAGGTCATTGTGAGATATTGGGCATAACTTTGTCTTGAAGAGTCCAAATCAGGTCAGACCCATGGAATTGGAAAGAAGACTCAGAGGGATTCTACAGGATCGAAGATCAAATGTTGGGGATCTGAAATCACAGAGATACATTAGAATAAATATCGTGCTCTTAGAAGGCAAGAAAAACTAAATCAAGTGTTGTCAAGGGGTGCAAAGGACCAGACTTTCTAGGGAAGAAAAGAGCAAGGTGCAGCAAAATGATGTAGTAGAGGTAAGATATAGGTAAATATATTCTATATATGCATGTTCATCTCTTAATTTCATTAGGTTCTTTGTATTCTAATTTGTTGTTTTTGTTTAGCACTGACATATGTTCTGCAAGATGAGGTAAGTTTTGATATTATCATGTCATGGGTATTTCCTTGAAGACTTTTTGTAGGTATTATATATTCATCAAGAGGAGAATCAATGCATAATCTAATGTTCTGAAGAATGAGAAATGGTAGCATGACAAGAGCAGTAATCAAGGTGCAGAACAACAACAAGAAGTTCACCACATGAAGTCTTCAAGTGGGCAGCACTGCATACAAACATTGTCAAAGTATCATTGTATAGAGTCATTGTAAAAACATCTTTGTAAAAGTTGTACAAATGTCTATCTGCCAAGAGTTGAAGAGGCAATGTTGGGAGGTCTAGGATCATCATTAGGTGGTTGTGTCATAGTTGGGGTTATGGTCTAGTGTGTTGTATTCTTCTACATCATTCTATATCATTGTAAAGTGGACCATTTTCCCTGGTACGAGAGTCCATTCTTCTTTTATTATTCTATAGGGTCGTCGGGTGGCACTAGGATGGTGCATGGAGTCACCAAAAGGTTCAAGCTTGTGAAAACTTCAAGGTGGTAGGGTGGTGCGAGGGTGAGTTGTAGCTCATTGGGTGTTGGGGCATCCGTTCAGTTGAGTATTGAAGAATCTCAAGCGTTGGAGCGTCCATTCAGTGGGAGCTGGAGAAGAATGCTTTTCTAGATTCTAGGAAGTTGGAGCTTTCTTTTCAATTGGAGTTGAAGATTAAAGAATTATTAGAAAAGCGTTCGGTGGTTTTTGACCCGGAGGGGGTTTTTCACCTAAAATTTTCTGTGCCTCCTATGTTCTTTTATTCACTGTTGTTAATACATAAAAATTAATGATAATTGAAGATTAACTAATGCTTTGAAAAGATTTAAAAGTTCTAATTTCTAAGGAATACTAATTCAACCCCCCCCCCCCCCCCCCCTCTTAGTATTTTCCAAAAATTGGTATCAGAGCTTGGTTCCTTCAATAGTAGTTTAACAACTGGAAGGAGATCATGGAGCATACCAAGAATGGTGTACCTCTATTCAATGAAAATAATTATGCACTCTGGAAAGGAAGAATGGAGGTCTATCTCTTGGCACAAGGTTACGAAGTATGGGAAACTATTCAAAATGGCTTTACACCAACCGCGAATGAATAAGGTAAGAAGAATTTGGTAAATGATGCAAAAACAAAGAATATTATTATCGGTGGACTTATTGAATCTTCTTATCATAAGGTTTTGGGTTGTAAAATCGTCAAAAATGTATGGAACAAGCTTGAGAATATATATGCAGGTGACTCAAATGTCAAAGAAGCAAAGATTCAAATCTACAGAGCAAAATTTGAGCAACTCAGAATGAAAGAAGATGACAACATTGCTACATACTTCCAACACGTTGATGAAATAACCAACACTCTGGAAGGATTGGGAGAGTTTTTTGACGAGAATACTATTATATGAAAGATTCTTATAACGTTACCAGGAAGATTCAACCCAAAGGTATCGGTCTTAGAATACAATGCAAATCTGGACAAACTCAACAAAGAGGAATTACATGGAGTTCTCATAGCATATGAAATGAGACTTGATGAAGAAGAGGGTACTTCACATCTAGAAATTGCATTCGTTGCATCTAAGAAAACCAATAAGGAAAAACAACCTTCAAAGGAAAAGACCTGCACTTGCACCTACAAGTGTGACGAAAAGGAAGATGATGAAGAAGGTTTTTCAGATGGAGAATATGCTTACTTTACTAGAAAACTAAAAATTGGTAAGGGAAAATTCAAAGTTAAACTTCCATTGATATGTTTTGGTTGTGGTGAGGTTGGGCATTTCGTAGCAAAATGTTCGAACAGAAGTGATGGAAACTCAAAAGGAAAGAAAGACTTTAAGAAATTCAAAAAGCAAGGCAAGAAGAAAGGATTCAAAAGGAACTTTCTCTCTAAAGAAGATAACTCATCATCCGATGAAGATAGTGACAGTGAAGAAGAAGCCAATGAGAGAGTATTGTTTATGGCCAAGCACAATAAACAAGAGGTATCAAACAATGAAGAAGAAGGGTTGACCATAGAAGAATTTTCTAAGGAGGCAATCAAGCTTATAAAAGAGCTCAAGGCTGAGAAGATCCGTTCCAATACTCTTGAAGAACAAGTTCAAGGTCTCAAAACTGAAATTGAAGATCACAAATGTATTGAAGAGACACTTCAAAAGAAGTTGGAAGAAAGCAACCGAGAAATGGAAGCATTAGAAGCCGAAGTAGTCTTGATGCATAAGGAAGTGAAGAAGGGAAAAAATGTCCAAAACTATGCCAACAACTCAAGGGCATTGGAAGAACTCATCAACAATCAACGATCTTACAATGACATAACTAGCCTCGGTTACAAAGAAGAATAAGTAGGACCTTCTACAACAAAATACAATGAACCTATGAGATCTGACAGGCATGTAGACTTCATTGGACAAGATTTGCAAGAACAGCCTTGGAACACAATTCCCCGATAAAGATTTCCATCCAGGTACCAACATATTTTTCATAGCTATTGTTATTCATGATCCAGGTGGATATTGGTGGCCACCTGCCAAGTCCACCTGGACCCCCACCATTGTCTTTCTCAGCATTTTCAGTTTCCTTAATTGTAGCACAACTTACTATTTTTAGCAGTTTTTTGGGTCCTGAACTTCCGGAGCCGTTTTGAGGCCCTAAACGACGTTTTTTTGGGGAATCTGGGGGCCACATGGGTCCATGGAATGGACCGATGTTGCCCGTTCCAACAATGGTAGTACTCGGATAGATCTTTCTAACGAGCTATTGTATGCGTCAAACGGAGATCATATGCCAAAGTTACGACCCCGGGAAGTTGATGTACCAATTTACCCCAAACGAGGCCCACAGTTTGGCGTTTCATCTCCTAGGGTTAGGCTTTGGAATGTTAAGGGTTTTCCATTGTTTCTCAACAATAAATAGGCCTTCGAGCCTCATTGTAACATAGTTCAGAGGCATGTAGCCATCACATCTCTTCTCAGAAATAAGCTACCATCACCCTAGTTGGTTTATTTCCATTTCTCGTTGTAAGCATATTTCAGTATTTTCCATTAATGAAATGAAGTATTATTTCCGCTGCATCTTTGTGTATATGGTTATTTGTGTAATTTGTTGCGTTCCTGTTTAAATCCAGATCAGTGGTATCAGAGCGGTCTGCTTTTTCTCTGTTTTTCTTTGCATGTCCCCAACAAGGTTGGGATATAAGGAGTTAGGGCTTGAACTGGTTGAACCTTTGCAAGACCAGCCTCGCAAATCCCGACGGCCTCCCAAGGCGGACGAGAAGAAAGACGAGGGGGCAGGAGATCCCAACAAAATCTTGCTCGAAGAAGCCCTCGAGCGACAACGGAACGCGATGATGGACAGCTTTGCCCAGATCCTTCAGCGGCTACCCAGAAGCGACGCATCGGCTTCCAGCAGCTACTCTGGAAACGCCACACCCTTTAAGGTACAAGTTAATTTTGAAATCCCCATATTCGAGGGTCAGATAGACGCAGATGCCGTAGATAAATGGTTAAATCTACTAGAGGGTTATTTTTCTGTTCATGAATTTTCGAGTCGGGAAAAGATTGTTTTTGCTCTTCTCAAAGCAGCCCCCCACGTCAAGGACTGGTGGGAAACCTACTGCGAGCAGAAGGATGAAAGTACTGGCTCACTATTTTCAGCCGCACCCACCTGGGATTCATTCCGGGATGCCATCAAGGAGCAGTACTACCCTGTTGGAAGCTATGAGGATGAATACATAAAGTGGACCACGCTGCGGCAGGGAAGGGACCAAGACGTGCCGGAGTTCACCAATCTTTTCCATACCCTTCGCACAAAGTTGGGTATCAAGGATTCGGAGCAACATTTGATACTCAAATATCGTGGCTGCCTGCACAAGTACATCCAGGAAGAAATACAATTCCTAAACATCCCCTCGCTTGGCGCAGCATACCGATATGCCGTCAAGGTCGAGCAGAAGTTTAAACAAAAGAAGCGAGACTTTGGATCTGCGAATCCAAAGCAGGGGAAAGGTGCCCCTAAACCACAGAACAAAGGACAAAGCCAAGGCGGGACAGCCCAAGACAACCAGCCGAAGCCGCAAGCAAAGAACAGCGCCGCGAAGCCGAGAAAGGACACTAGAAAATGGTGCGAGTTCCATAAGAGCTCCACTCACAACACAAGTGAGTGTCGAGCCAAGCAGTCACTGGTGGCTGAGCTAAAGGTTTCAGAATCAGATGCATGTTCCGACTCTCAGTCAGAACCTGATAAGGGGTATGAAAAAGGGAAGCAGTTCATTGATGCGGATCCTAGCGCCACTGTTGTTGCCGCAAAGATCCAGAAAAATGAACCCGAAGATCCAGAGGAGGAGGAGCGTCTCTTCCACTCCCAGATGTGGGTAAAGGGCTCCCCGATACAGTTCATTGTTGATAGCGGGAGTCAAAAGAACCTCATTTCGGCAGAGGTCGTGAAGCGGTTGGGCTTACCGACCACAGCACATCCACAAACATACACCATTGGGTGGCTTCACCAAGGACGAGATCTTCGCGTGAGCCAGCAGTGTCGCCTTCCATACAACATCAAGCCCTTCACGGATGAGGTATTGTGTGACATTGCTCCCCTTGAAGTTTGTGATGTATTACTAGGACAACCATACTTGTGGAAGCGACATGCTGTGTATGAATCAAGGCCCCGTGTTGTTATTATTACATTGGGAAATAAGTTGTTCAGGATACCAGAGGTAGCACCACCTGCCGCCATCTCTTTGATTACTGCAAAACAATGCAGTAAGATCATTTCCAAAACCAGGAAATTTGTTTTCCTGATGATACGCCCTCAAGGAAGAAGAAGACAGTGGCTGCGGCCTCCAGACGGGGTCCCTCTGCACGACAACTACAGATGGACAAGATTGTGGAGGAGTACGAGGACATCTTCACCTCCCCGGCAGGGGTTCCTCTGCACTGTCAAGTCAAGCACTCCATCGATCTGACCCCAGGTGCGCCGCTACCCAATGGACCAATTTATCGGCGCTCCGTTTTGGAGAACGATGAAATCAAGAGGCAGATTCAGGAGCTCCTGCAGAAAGGTCACATCCGTCCGAGTTCATCGCCCTGTGGGAGCCCGATCATGTTGGTACAGAAGAAGGATGGGACGTGGAGACTCTGTATTGACTATCGGGCGCTGAACAAGATCACTGTCCATAATAGGTACCCGATCCCGCGGATTGATGACCTCCTAGACCAACTAAAGGGGGTGAAATATTTCAGCAAGATCGATCTGAAGTCAGGATATCACCAGGTACCAATCGAACCCTCTGATGTGTGGAAGACTGCCTTCAAATCCAAGGAGGGCCTCTTCGAATGGTTGGTCATGCCTTTCGGATTGACGAATGCTCCTGCAACCTTTATGAGGCTAATGGATGACATCTTGCGGCCATTCACCAACTCCTTTGTAGTAGTATACTTGGATGACATTTTGATCTTCAGCCAGAGTTGGGAAGAGCACCTCCACCACATCCGACAGGTTCTCCAAACACTGCGGCAACACAAGCTATGTGCCAATTTGGAGAAATGCACTTTTGGCATGACCCAGGTTCAGTATCTGGGATACATCATTGATGAACAGGGGGTGCATGTCGATCCAGCCAAGATCCAAGTCATTCGGGATTGGCCCTCTCCAACCACTCTAACAGAGCTCCGCAGCTTTCTAGGTCTTGCCAACTTCTACCGCAGGTTTGTGTTGGGGTTTTCTCATATTTCTTGGCCCTTGAGTCAAGTCACCAAGGGAGGGGCGAAAGCAAAATTCTTTTGGTCTGAATCTCAACAGAAGGCATTCATGGAGTTGAAGGATCGCCTCTGCACGGCACCAGTGCTCGCGTTACCAGATTTACAACAACCATTTGAGGTCGAGACAGATGCCTCTGACTATGCTATTGGGGCAGTCCTTACTCAACATGGACATCCAGTGGCATATCACAGTGAAACACTTTCAGACACAGTCCGGAAGTACCCCACTTATGATAAAGAGATGTATTCCATTGTACAGGCCTGCCGACAATGGAAGCATTACATTTTGGGGAAGGAAACGGTCATCCACACAGACCACCGACCCCTGCAGTTCATACAGACCCAAGGGAAATTGCAGAATGATCGCCATCAGAAGTGGTCTACATACCTGCAACAGTTCCACTTGAATATCAAGTATAAGAAGGGCAGCACCAATAATGTTGCAGATTGCCTCAGTCGACCACCGATCATGGCGTTAACCACCGTGCTCAACTCTTGTGGGCACGAGACTTCTGATTGGCCACTTCTCTACAAAAGCGACCCAGAATTCGGCCACACATACCAGACACTCTTGGAGGGTCGGCATGTTGCAGATTTTCACCTCCAGGATGCCCTATTATGCCACCTCGGTCACCTTTGTGTTCCTTCAAGCGAGCGTGCCAAGATGATTTGGGAAGCACACTACAGTCGGGCTGCTGGGCATTTCGGGGTCGAGAAAACAGTGGCAGTACTGCAAAATTATTTCTATTGGCCGAATCTTCGACAGGATGTTGGGAAGTACATCAGATCATGTACTGCCTGTGCCATTGCCAAACCGACCATTAAGAAGCACGGCCTCTATACCCCGTTGCCTACCCCTAGTCGACCTTGGGAATCCATCTCCATGGATTACATGTCAGGCCTTCCTTCCACTAAGCATGGAAATGACTGTGTTTTTGTGGTCATCGACAGGTTCTCGAAGATGCCATTATGATGGCCTGCAAGAAGAATATCACAGCAGAAGCCACTGCTAAACTCTTCTTTGAACGAGTGTGGGTGCACTTTGGGATCCCACATTCTATCATCTCAGATCGGGACAGTCGGTTTCTCAGCACATTTTGGTCCAGTCTCTGGTCAATGCTGGACACCAAACTCACGAAGTCCACAGCCTTCCATCCTCAAACTGATGGCCAGACAGAGGTTGTCAATAGGATGATTGTGCACATTCTGCGCATGTATAACTCAAAGCATCCACGCACATGGGACGAGAGCCTCCCCTATGTTCATCACAGCTACAACCGAGCTCTTCACAGCTCCACTGGCCATAGCCCTTTTCAGGTGGGTTTGGGATTCCAACCACTATGCCCCATTGATGTGGCCATGCCACTTGCAGCTACTCACATGAATTCAGCTCATGTCCAGTCAGAAACAGATAAGGCCACCAGCTTCATTGAGCGCATCCAACATATTCGCCAGCAGGTCCATGACATTCTTGAGAAATCAAATGCCAAGTACAAGCAGCGACATGATCAACACCGGGTGCCACACAAGTTTCAGGTGGGCGACAAAGTCTGGTTGCATTTGCAAAAGGAACGCCTTACTGGAGCCTATCGGAAATTGAGACCACTCCGATATGGTCCTTACACCATTACTAAGGCTATGGGAGACAATGCATTTGAGCTCAGCATTCCCCCATTCCTTGGCCTGCACCCAGTGTTCAATGTGGACCGCCTTCGGCCATACTTTCCACCATTGCTAGACACATCCAACATTGCAGAACAACTCAAACCCACAGAATTAAATCCAGATTGCATGGAACAAGCTGCAACTGATCGGATCATGGACACACAGATCAAGAACACTCGCCAACAGAATATCCAACTGTATCGAGTTGTCAAAGCAGGCCAACTCCTTCAGCAGGGCAAGTGGCTCACCAGGGAACAAGTTCAGCAAAATTTTCCTCATCTCATGGAGGAGCTCAACACAATGGGGACCATTGCTTCCTAAGGGGGGAGGAATGATCCAGGTGGATATTGGTGGCCACCTGCCAAGTCCACCTGGACCCCCACCATTGTCTTTCTCAGCATTTTCAGTTTCCTTAATTGTAGCACAACTTACTATTTTTAGCAGTTTTTCGGGTCCTGAACTTCCGGAGCCGTTTTGAGGCCCTAAACGACGTTTTTTGGGGAATCCGGGGGCAACATGGGTCCATGAAATGGACCGATGTTGCCCGTTCCAACAATGGTAGTAATCGGATAGATCTTTCTAATGAGCTATTGTATGCGTCAAACGGAGATCATATGCCAAAGTTACGACCCCGGGAAGTTGATGTACCAATTTACCCCAAACGGGGCCCACAGTTTGGCGTTTCATCTCCTAGGGTTAGGCTTTGGAATGTTAAGGGTTTTCCATTGTTTCTCAACAATAAATAGGCCTTCGAGCCTCATTGTAACACAGTTCAGAGGCATGTAGCCATCACATCTCTTCTCAGAGATAAGCTACCATCGCCCTAGCTGGTTTATTTCCATTTCTGGTTGTAAGCATATTTCAGTATTTTCCATTAATGAAATGAAGTATTATTTCCGCTGCATCTTTGTGTATATGGTTATCTGTGTAATTTGTTGCGTTCCTGTTTAAATCCGGATCAATTCATGTGGAAAATTTGGTCATAAAGCTGTAGAATGTCGCATGTACCCTAGGAGCCAATACAATTCCAGGAGATCTATCAAATATGAACCTCTCGGGGCTCAACAAAACATCAATAGATTTTAACATTTAAGAATTAATATTAAATGTTACAAATGTCGAAACTTTGGACACATAGCCAGAGACTACAGACCTAAAAATCCTCCAGAAGAATCTTCGAAGCCACAGAACGAACGAACATGGAAGAAGAAGAACACTGATAATTGTGCTCTTGCTATCAAGGCTCAAAACAACAAAGATGTGTGGTATGTTGATAGCGGTTTCTCAACGCATATGACTGGAGATAGAAATAATTTTGTATCTCTGAAAGAGAAGAAGGATGGAACCGTGTCCTTTGGAAATGATGGATCTTCAAATGTTATAGGATCAGGTACTGTCGGTCTCGGAAGCAAATATGCTCTAGCCAAGAATGTTCTATTGGTTGAAAACATGAATCACAATTTGCTCAGTGTTGGACAAATGTGTGATCAAGGACACACAATGCTATTCAACTCCACAAAATTTGAAATCAAGAAAGGCAAGTATGGTAAAATTGTGGCTACAGCAAGTCGAGCACCAAACGACATATATTTTCTGGATGAAGCAACTAAAGCATGTCTACTAGCTAAAGAAGATGAAATTTTGTTATGGCACACATGAATGGGTCACATAAACTTTGAAAATCTTGTAAGGATAAGAAAAAAGGTAGCAGTACGAGAAATGCTGCAAATATCAAAACCTTCCAACACAATATGTGAGGCCTGTCAGTATGGAAAGCAAACAAAATGCAGATTTAAAACAAAAGAATACTTTACATCACATCCATTGGAATTGATACATACTGATCTATGTGGTCCTATGGGAACAAAAGGCTTAGATGGAGAATTATATTTCATGTTAATGATAGATGACTATACCAGGATGACAGCCACCAGTTTCCTAAAGAAAAAATTTGAAGCATTTGAGTGCTTTAAGATCTACAAGGAGTTGGTCGAAAATGAAGCTGATTTAAAAATAGAGTGTCTAATATCAGATAATGGCAGAGAATTCACTTCCAAATTATTTCATCAATATTGTGTCGAAAATGGAATAAAAAGACAATTTTCAATAGCACGAACACCTCAGCAAAATGGAGTTGCTGAAAGAAAGAACAAAACTATAAAGGAAATGGGTAGAAGAATGCTGAAGGACTCGAAATTGGATGAAAAATTTAGGGTTCAAGAAATTGTTACGACAATCTTCATTATCAACAGAAGTCTTCTCAGAAATAATTTCAATAAGACCCCATATGAATTATGGAAAGGAAAACCGGCTAATGTAAAATATTTAAGAATCTTCGGAAGCAAATGTTATATCAAAAGAGAAGATCAAAAGTTGGGTAAGTTTGAATCACGTGTTGGTGAAGGTACCTTTGTTGGTTACTCACGCAAAAGAAAGGCCTATAAATGCTATAATACAAGATGAAAATAGATAGCGGAGAGCATAAATGTTACATTTGACGAAGATAATGTTCTAACAAATAATGATGAGGATCTAGAATCTTTGAAACTTGAGACAGAGACTGAAAAAGGTAGAGAGAAAATTCTAGAACAAGAAGCAACTGTCAAGTAAATAATGATCAACAAGATATACATGAACAACAACAAGAAGCTCCTCCAAAGAGAACAAAAGAATGGATTCAAAAGAACCATCCATCAAATCAAATCATTGGTGACATAAATGAAGGAATTGGAACAAGAAAAGGTTGACAATTTCGTTCATCACAACAAGCTCACATTGCTTTTCTAGCAACCTTTGAGCCTAGTAGTTTTGAGGAAGCCGGCCAGAACGAACATTGGGTAGCAGCTATGAATGAAAAATTGGATCAAATCAAGAAGAATAACACCTGGGAATTAGTTACACGACCAAAAGATAAAAATGTCATTGGGACTAAATGGGTGTTCAGGAACAAATTGAATGAAGATGGAAATGTTACCAGAAACAAAGAAAGATTGGTTTGCAAAGGATATGCACAAGTGGAAGGAATTGATTTTGATGAAACATTTGCACCAGTTTCCAGAATGGAAGCCATCCGGATGTTTCTCGCCTATGCATGCTCAAGAAAAATAAAAGTATACCAAATGGATGTTAAGTCAGCATTTCTGAATCGAGAATTAGAAGAAGAAGTTTACATCAAACAACCTAAAGGTTTTCTAATATCAGAAAAAGAAGACTATGTTTGCAGGTTAAAGAAGGCTCTGTATGGTCTCAAGTAGGCTCCCATAGCATGGTATGCTTGTCTTGATGGATATCTACGTCAACAAGGGTTCAAGAAAGGTACTGTTGATAACAATCTTTACGTACAAATAGACAAGGATAATTTAACAATCGTTGAGGTATATGTGGATGATATAATCTTTGGTAGCAATGATGATTGACTAAGCAAGAAATTTGCTACAAATATGCAAAGTGAGTTCAAGATGTCTTTACTTGGTGAGTTGACATACTTCTTAGGGCTTCAAATATCTCAGCAAGAGAAAGGAAAATTTATATGTCAAGCCAAGTACATCAAGGAAATGCTTAAGAAATTCAAAATGGAAGATTGAAAACCCGTCCTTACTCCAATGGTAACAGGTTGCAAATTGAGCATAGATGACTCATCTAAGGATGTGGATTAGAGGTTGTACAGATCTATGATTGGTAGTCTTCTATATGTAACAACCTCTCGACCAGATGTTATGCAAGCAGTTAGACAAGTAGCAAGATTCCAAGCAACACCAAAAGAATCACATATTATTTCTATCAAAAGAATTCTTCAATATCTAAAGGGAACAACAGAATATGGCTTGTGGTATCCCAAGGGCAACAATCTCATTATTCAAGCCTTTACAGATATATATTGGGTAGGAAACATTGATGATCGTAAGAGTACTAGTGGAGCAACATTCTATCTAGGTGGTTGTCTCGTATCATGGTTGAGCAAAAAGCAAACCTCAATCTCGTTATCTACATCGAAAGAAGAATACATTGTAGTGGTAGCTTGTTGTACTCAAGTCCTTTGGATGAAACAAACTTTGTAAGATCTTCAAGTACAATTCAGTGAGCCTATTCCCATCTTATGTGATAACACCAATGCCATCAGCATCTCCAAGAATCCTGTCATGCAATAAAAAAAAACACATTCCGATAAAATATCATTTTGTTAGAGAACAAGTCACTGAAAAGAATATCAAACTTGAATATGTTAGTACAAAAGAACAAATCTTTGATATCTTCACTAAACCTTTACCTCGTGAAGCATTTGAATATCTTCACCAGAAGCTTGGGATTCTCTTAAGTTCTCATTAGATTTTCCTTATTCAGAAAATAAAGGGGGAGTGGAAGTGTGTATAGGTCTGCAGGAGGGTTGTGTGTTAGGGGGAGTTACCCTTTGCCATTGATGTTAAAGGGGGAGAGAATGTAGTAGGAAGAGGTGCCCTGATCGTAGGGGGAGTACTTGTGTTGCCATCAATGCCAAAGGGGAGATTGTTGTTCTAAAGATGATCAGAGGTTGTCATTGACGTCAACACAACAAGCACCAGGACCTACCTTGATCTTGCAAGGGAATTTTGACTTGACAAATTACTCTATTTTGAGTCAAGGATCTTCTAGATAGATTCTACTCGTCGAGATGTTTCCGTTGATATATGGCACACAAAGTAATTATTCATGGTTTGAGAGATTCATGTTTGAAGTTAGTAACCCTAGTTAGTGGGCTAAAACCCTATGGGGTTGTGGCATGGCACTCATAATTGGTTTTGGTCATTGAATAGGCATTAATTAATAATTTTTTAAGCTCCTAAATTCCCTCCAAAATTCTCTATAGAATCCCCTCTCAACTCTATAAAAAGAAATCTCATATATCCTCTAAATGTAGTGATCATGGAATTTTCGCTATAACTTCATTTATGCGAAGTCTTAGATTCTAAAATTAAAACCTATTTTATTAGCAATCCTGATGAACATCGTGACTGAATTTCAGATATTGATTCGCTATATTTTCGGAGATATAATCTGTGGAAGTTAGGGTTTTTGCAGGTTGTCGAATTACATCTCAAAGAAGTGACCTTGGGAAAATCATCATAACTATCTCTTTGAGAAGAGGATTGGAATTCTATAAAACGTGGTGGATAGTGCATGGACTGTAGTTTTCTGTTTATCCATTTCAGAGATGTAGGAGGAAACAGTGACACGTGGAACGTCGTACAAGTTCTCTCTACTGAATTATTCCATAATTAGGTCATTGTGAGAGATTGGGTATAACTTTGTCGTGAAGAGTCCAAATCGAGTCAGACCTATGGAATTGGAAAGAAGACTCAGAGGGCTTCTACAGGACCAAAGATCACATGTTGGGGATCTGAAATCGCAAAGAGACATCAAATTAAATATCGTGCTCTTAGAAGGCAAGAAAAACTAGATCAAGTGTTGTCAAGGGGTGCAAAGGAAAAGAATTTCCAGGGTAGCAAAGAGCAAGGTGTAGCAAAATGATGTAGCAGAGGTAAGCTACAGGTAAGTATCTACTGTATATGCATGTTCATCTCTTAATTGCATTAGGTTCTTTGCATTCTAATTTGTTGTTTTTGTTTAGCACTGACATATGCTCTGCAGGATGAGGTAAGTTTTGCTATTATCATGTCATGGGTATTTCCTTGAAGACTTTTTGCAAGTATTATATATTCATCGAGAGAAGACTCAATGCATAATATAATTTTCTGAAGAATGAGAAAGGCTAGCATGACAAGAGAAGCAATCAAGGTGTAGAACAATAGCAAGAAGTTCACCACATGAAGTCTTCAAGTGGGCAGCACTGCATACAGATGTTGTAAAAGTATCATTGTACAGAGTCATTGTAAAAGAATCTTTGTAAAAGTTGTACAAGTGTCTATCTACCAAGAGTTGAACAGGCAGTGTCGGGAGGTCTAGGATCATCATTAGGTGGTTGTGTCATAGTTGGGGTTATGGTCCAGTGTGTCATCTTCTTCTACATCATTCTATATCATTGTAAAGTGGACCATTTTCCCTGGTACGGGAGTCCATTCTTCTTTTATTCTTCTATAGGGTGGTAGGGTGGTGCTAGGCTGGTGCATGAAGTCACCAATAGGTTCAAGCTTGTGAAAACTTCAGGGTGGTAGGGTGGTGCTAGGGTGAGTTATAGCTCATTGGGTGTTGAGGAATCCATTTAGTTGACTACTGAAGAATCTTGGGCATTGGAGTGTCCATCCAGTGGGAGCTGGAGAAGAATGATTTTCTAGATTCTAGGAAGTTGGAGCTTTATTTTCAATTGGAGTTGAAGATTAAAGAATTATTAGAAAAGCGTTCGATGGTTTTTGACCTGGAGGGGGTTTTCCACCTAAAATTTTTTGTGCCTCCTGTGTTCTTTTATTCACTGTTGTTACTGCATAAACATTAATGATAATTGAAGATTAACTAATGCTCTGGAAATATTTAAAATTACTAATTGCTAAGGAATACTGATTCACCCCCCTCCTCAGTATTTTCCAACATAAGGGTGAGGGCTTGAGGCCTGAAATTGCACAATGTGCAGGTGGGTTAGCTTGGGACCATGATAGTGCATGTTAAAGTGAAAATATGAATAAGTATGGATATATTAGTGAAAAACAAGTACGAAATATCAACATGCAAAAGGAAAAATAAACATGCATGGAGAGTCACCGCAGCAACGACCACAAACACGCAAAAACAACAAAATTTATACGACACTTGTCAAAAGAGAATGGAAGAATGAAACAACACATGTTAAAGATAATATACATTAAAAATCTAGCAACCATGAGAAGAAACAAGCAAAACAACACTCATATAAGCCAAACAACAAAAAATGATGGAAAAAGTGACAAAAGACGACAAAAGAAAAACTCACTTGGAAAAGTGTTGCAAACTCCACTGAAGGCTCCTTGATTTCCTTTCAAATGATATAAATCAAAGATAGAATGTACAAATGATCTCTAGGGTCATCCATTATATATATCTAGATTGATTAGGGTTTATGACACGCATGCCTAAAATCAAGAAAAAACGACACTTGGCGGAAAGTTCCAAAAATAATAGGTGTGCCACCTTCAGGAAACTAATTAGTGAATCCATATTTTCTAGGAATGCCTTTTGTTTTTTGTTTTTTGTCTTTTTAATTTTTTTAGGAAACTTTCATGCACACTACCAAGAAGGATTGCACAATTCTTGAGGATTGGGAAACTTCTTGACTCAGTGCATTACACATTTTCTGTGCTCAAGGGATGCTTTGCACAATTTCCATCAACAAGGCTAGGTTGTGATCTAGAATTACACATTTTTCATGCTCAAGGCTAGAATGCCAAGAAGGATTGCACATTTTCTTGAAGCAAGGTTGGCCTACCTTCCAAGATTGCACAGTTTTAGAGGAAAGCCCAACAATGTTGCAAGGTCAAGTCAAGAGTTAAACTTATGTTTGAAAGATATCAAGCCAGGATCAGTACATCACAAGCAAAGCAAGAAAAGTTAAGTCTTGATCATGTTGGGTTGTGTTATATTCTTTCCACGACTACCTTACCTAGTTTAGGTTGGGCGGACCTACCTATATTAGGTTAGGCGGACCTACCTATGGTTTTGTGCATGGTTTTTTCACATGGTTTTGGACACGATGGTTTTCGGTCCATGGTTTTGGATGCGATGGTTTTCGGTCCATAGTACTGGACGCTTCAACATGTATAAATATGTATTGTAACATTGAAAGGAACATAATAAAAAATCAAGCTGGTAGTCCCAGTTTTGGGATCCAGGGGAAAATATCTATGTATAGGTGTTTTATGTGTTATGCTCTCGCATTGTTTATTTTCTGTGTTTTAGAATTCGTATGCAGGTAATTTATGTACTAGGTTAAAAACTACATTTGGTATCAGATCTGTTTTGGCTTCAAGGGGACGCCTTCATTGCTGAGGGGTTTTGCTCAGGCCTGTGGTAGACCCTGTTTAGTGGGAGATCGGCGGGATTGATTCTGGTGGTGAAAGAAGATGGTGAGCAGTGGAAAGATAGAGATCGAGAAATTTAATGGTCAGAGTTTTGAGTTGTGGAAACTCAAGATGGAGGATCTGTTGGTGGATAAATATCAGTGGATCACGGTAGATCTAGGTACTAAACCAATGGGAGTGTTCGATGAAGAATGGAAGAATTTGGATGGGAAGGCAAAGAGCACAATACGATTGTGTGTCTTAGATTCAGTATTGCTGAATGTATCTGGGGAAGCTATGGCTAAGGCTTTGTGGGACACGTTAGGGACTTTGTACCAATCTAAGTCTCTGGTGAATAAACTGTTCCTACAGAAAAAACTGTATAACCTGAGGATGAAAGATGGAAACTTGGTGACAGAGCATCTGAACGCATTTAATACTGTGGTAAGTTAGTTATTATCTATTGATATTAAAATTTCAGATGAAGATAAGTGCATCAATTTGTTGTGTTCTCTACCAGATTCATGGGATAGTATGGTTATTGCAATAGGTAGCAATGCAACTGTCTTGTAGTTTGATGAAATAGTCTCATCCTTTCTAACGGAGGAGATGAGACGGAAAAATATGGAGAGCCAGAATGGTGATGCCTTGCTTGTACGAGGACAGTCCCAGAACAGAAACAAAAATAAGTCATCGAGTGGGAGATCTAAATCTCTAGGAAAACCTATAAAGGTGGTTTGCTGGAAATGCGGAAAGGAAGGGCACTACAAAAGGGACTGTAAATCTAAAGCTCCTGACAAAGGAAAGGGATCTGATGATGCTCCTTCTGCAGAGGTGAAAACCACCTCAAACGAAGGTGGGGATGTGTACTTGGCTTCTTCAAGTACAAATGTAGATCATAAGGCATGGTTGATTGACTTAGGTGCATCCTTTCACTTCACTCCCCATAGAGAGTGGTTCTGCGAGTATGAGAAATATGATGGTGGTGATGTCTTCTTGGGGGATGACAGGAAGGCTAGAATTTTTGGTCGTGGAAAAGTAAAGTCGAAGTTGCAAGGTGGAAGGGTTAGAACACTTCCAGGTGTTCTACATATTCCTGCATTAGCCAGAAATCTGATTTCTATAAGCAAGCTGGATGATGCAAGTTTAAAAATAGTGTTCGAGAAAGATACCTGCAAGATGGTTCAGGGAGCACTGGTATTGGTGTGGGGAGTTCGGATTGGAACTTTGTACAAGCTGCAAGGTAGCACTATTATTGATGGGTGCAACTGTTCTGTGGTTCCTGAAAGCGGAGCAGAAAATCTAGTGGTCTCTGGAGAAAAGACCATGCTATGGCATCAAAGGCTTGGACATATTGGAGAGAAGGGCCTTCGAATACTTCATGGTAAAGGTATGGTAGAAGGTATGAGTAATAGCTCTCTAGATTTTGATTTCTGTGAAAATTGTGTATATGGGAAGCATAATCGGGTGAGTTTCCCCTCTGGTGGTAAGAGGGCGAAACATATATTAGATCTTGTGCACAGTGATGTGTTTGGACCTGTGAAGGTTCCATCACTGGGTAAGTTTGTGTACTATGTATCATCTATAGATGAATTCTCAAGGAACACATGGATATATTTCCTCAAGAAGAAATCTGAAGTCTTTGACAGGTTTAAAGAATTTAAGGCTCTAGTGGAAAACCAGACAGAGAAGAAGATAAAGGTGCCGAGGAAAGATAACGGTGGAGAGTTTTGCGGTAAGGAGTTTGAAGAATTTTGTAAGAAGTGTGGTATAACACGACAAAAGACTACTCCACGTACACCTGAGCAAAATGGAGTTGCAAAAAGAATGAACAAGATGTTGATGGAAAGGGAAAGAAGCATGCTCAGTGGTGCTAGGCTAGGACAGGAATTCTGGGCAGAGGCGGTGGAGATTGCATGTTACCTGATCAACAGATCACCTTCATCAATGTTGGAGGATAAGACTCCACAAGAGTTATGGACTAGTAAGAAACCCTCTCTTTCACATCTGAGGGTATTTGGATGTGATGCATATGTACATGTTCCAAAGGAGGAGAGAACAAAATTGGATAGTAAATCTGAAAAGTGCATCTTTATGGGGTATAAGGATGGTTTAAAGGGATATAAGCTTTGGAACCCAGTAACAAGGAAGGTTGTGTACAGCTGAGATGTGGTGTTCATAGAGGTTAAAGATGTTATTAAACATGAAGTCCAACCAAAAGAACCTGAGAAGATAGAGTTTGAGCTAAAGGAGGAAGAATCAGACTCTACAGCAAAAGAGGAATTAGAAGATGAAGAGCCACAAACTCTAGGTGTGAGAAGATCAGTTTGAGAAAGAAGGCAGCCAGAAAGATATAGTCCATCTACTTTCTGTTCAAATTTTTCTTTATCTGTTACTGATGACGATCCCATAACTGTGAAGGAAGCAGTAGATTCAGAGGATGGCAAACTCTGGAAAGAGGCCATGGTTGATGAAATGGCATCTTTGCACAAAAATGAGGCTTGGGATCTAGTGGAGTTTCCAGCTGGAAGAAAACCCATTGGCAGAAAATGGGTGTTCAAGAAGAAGATGAATGTAGAAGGAAAGGTGGAGAAATACAAAGCTCGGTTGGTAGCAAAAGGTTATTCCCAGGTGTTGGGAATTGATTTTGGTGATATTTTTTCTCCTATTGCCAAGGTAGCTTCTATTAGATTACTTTTATCTGTTGTTGCTGCTTTTGATTTTGAGGTAGAACAGATGGATGTGAAGACAACATTTCTTCACGGGGATCTGGAAGAGGAGATCTACATGAAGCAACCTGAAGGTTTTGCGGTGAAGGGTAAGAAAGAACTGGTATGCAAGTTAAAGAAGTCTCTGTATGGGTTAAAACAATCACCAAGGATGTGGTATCAGAAATTTCATACATTTATACGGGGACTTGGCTTCACCAGAAGCAAAGCAGATCACTATGTGTATTTTAAATTAATTGGTGAACATGTTATTTATCTGGTCTTGTATGTGGATGATATGTTGCTGGTTGGAAATGACAAAGAAATTATCTAGGATTTGAAGACCCAATTGTCCTCCAAATTCGACATGAAATATCTTGGTTTTGCAAACTATATTTTGTGCATGGAAATTAAAAGAGATAGGGAAAATAGGAAGCTCTGGTTAAACCAGAGGAAGTATGTCGAGACAATACTACAGAGGTTTAATATGCAGGATAGTAAACTGATGAAGGTTCCTATTCATGTAGGTGTAAAGTTATTTTCCGAACAGTGTCCCAAGACATAAGAAGAGGAAGAGGTCATGTCTCGTGTTCCATATGCATGCAGTAGGTAGCCTGATGTATGCAATGGTCTGTACTAGACTAGACATTTCACATGTAGTGGGAGTATTGAGCAAGTTTATATCAAAACCAAGGAAGGAGCACTAGACAACAGTGAAGCGGGTTTTCAGGTATTTGCATGGCACTAGTGATTATGGCTTGTGCTACTAAGGAAGACCAGGATTGGACAAAGTGTTGGATATTCATGGCTTTGTTGATGTAGACTGGGCTGGAGATCTGGATCAGAGAAGATCTACAAGTGGGTATGTGTTTAACCTATTTGGAGGTGCAGTCAGTTCGATGAGTAAGAAACAATTTGTAGTGGCACTATAAACTACAGAGGCAGAATACATGGCAGCCACTCATGCAAGCAAGGAAACAGATTGGTTGCAGAGATTGTGTTCAAGTATGGGGTTAGTACAGGGAGATATAAGGATAGACTGTGACAGCTAAAGTGCTATTTTCTTGGCAAAGAACCCTGCTTACCATTCAAAGACAAAGCACATTGATGTTCAGTATCACTTTGTGAGGGATATGATAGAAGACAAAAAGGTGTTGCTAGTAAAGGTGGACACTTTGAAGAATACTTTAGATGCATTGACAAAATCTATGAGCTCTAAGAAGTTCTCTTGGTGTAGAAAAACAACGGGCATTTCAGGGCTAGATAAATGACTAAGCTCTCCTGTGGCCCCATGTGGAAAGAAAACAACAAGTGGGAGAATGTTGGGTTGTGTTATATTCTTTCCATGACTACCTTACCTAGTTTAGGTTGGGCAGACCTACCTATAGTTTTGTGCATGGTTTTGGACGATGGTTTTTGGTCCATGGTTTTGGACGCGATGGTTTTTGGTCCATGGTATTGGATGCTTTAGCATGCATAAATATGTATTGTAACATTGAAAGGAACATAATGAAAAATCAAGCTGGTAGTCACGGTTTTGGGATCCAAGGGAAAATCTCTATGTATATGTGTTTTATCTGTTATGATCTCGCATTGTTTATTTTCTGTGTTTTAGAATTCGTATGCAGGTAATTTCTATACAGGGTTAAAACCTATAGATCACAACATGAATACTTGACGATAGTAAAAGATAAGCTCCTATGACCAGAAGGAAAGATCCAAAATAAAAGCATGGGAAAAAAAATGGAGAGTGGTTGTAGGAGCTACAATAGAACCAAATAAAAAAATGCATGTACCATGCATTCACACCGCAGCTAGGAAATCACATATGCAACATGTTACTTGCAAAATCTTCCCGTTGAAGTTGCTTGATCCAACATTCCTTTTGTCCTTTCTTTCCTTGCTTGTCCTCTTCCTTTCTTTCCTTTACTTGTCCTTCCTTTACTTTTCTTTCTCCAATGCTCAATGCTCCAGGAATGCACTAAGTGTGAAAAATTATGAGAGAATAGAGAGAGCTCCAAAACTGAACTGACAAAAAGCTATGAACAGATCCTCAAAATCCTTTTTATCATTAAGGCCTCTATTTTCTTCCTTTTCCCTTAATTTTCCTTCAATTTTCCTCTCATGCAAATCCATGTCTTTTCACCTTCCTTTTCTTATATTTTCCTTTATTTTCATAAATAAATGCCAATTAATGCCTCTTTTCCTTTTTCAATGCCTTTTCCAATTTCCTTAGCCATAATAGACCAAAAGTGACACCCACTAGGATGTTTTTCCAACATTCAACTTGGAATATGTGTCACATGTCCTTGGTCTTATTCTTTTTCCTTTATTAACTTGATTACATGAACTTTTAACTCGGGGTTGTTGCAAACCCCTCCCTCTTAGGGGAACACCATCCTTAGTGATGTATGACACTTATGACTAGAAAAACCATTGAAACCAAAACATACTACCTATGGAGATTTATAACTTAGCTCGATGTAGTATTTATAATAACAACCACTACAAACCATGACCAACATGATAAACATGAAAATCATATCACTTAATGGATATTTATAACACAACTCACTATAGTATTTATAACAACAACCATACATATATATGTACATATACCAAAACTCCTTTGTCTCAACCAACAAACAATGAAAGATACAAAGGCAACATTTGATCCGCAATCTCCCATGTAGCTTCTTTGGGCCCAAATCTCTTCCACTACACTTTAACTTGCTTGATTCCTCAGTTTTAGAGCATGATCTATTTCAGCTACAATATGAACTGAGGTTCCGACTGTAATTCTCCTTCTGGATCCACCTACAATACAAACTAGTTAATCACATGATCAACATCCTTCACATATCTTTTAAGAAATGAAACATGGAAAATATCATGGACTTTCACTATTGGCAGTAGTGCAAGTTTGTAGGCCACTAGTCCAATCCCCTCAAGGATATCAAAAGGCCTACAATATCGATGTGCCAACTTCGCACATGATCCAACCCTCAGGGAGCTCCTCTTGGGTTTGATGTGCTAGTACACATGCTCCCCAACCTGAAACTCCTTAAATTCCTTTTGTTTATCTACATAAATATTTTTCCTGTCCTATTCTGCATTTATATTCTTCTTGATAACCTGGATTTCCTATTCCATCTCAGCCAACAAGTCCGGTCCAATCAACATCCTTTTCACTAGATCACTCCAGTTGATGGGAGTATTACAACTCTGACCATAAACAACCTCAAATGGACTCATCCTTAGTGATTCCTGATACTCATTCTCATAATGAAACTATACCAGTGGAAGATACTCTTCCCACCTCCTCACTGGTGCATGATGTACATCCTCAACATGTCCTAAAGAATCTTGTTGATCCTCTTTGCCTATCCATCTATCTACGGATGATAGGTTGTACTAAAAGCCAACTTTTTCCCCAAACCTGCAAACAACTCCTTCCAAAAAATGGCAGTGAACTTGGCATCTATGTCTGATATAATATTCTTAGGGTTACCATGCAATCTCACTATCTTCCTAATGAAGACTTGAACTACCTCACTAGTGGCATTAGTAGCTTACTGGAATGAAGTGAGCTACCTTAGTGAACCTGTCAACCAAAACCATGATGGAATCATGATCTCTAGATCTCCTCAGAAAACCTGTGATGAAATCAATGTAAATGACCTCCCATTTCCATTATAGAATCAGAATCAGTTATAGTAAACCACCTAGATGCTTTCACTTTTCTTTTACCTATTGACAATCTAAACACCTTACAATGAACTCAACTACCTATTTCTTCAGATCATCTAGTAGTAGAACTTTTTCACAGCTATTAAAATCTTTTGATATCCCGGGTGACCTAAATACAACTTAACATGAAATTCCCTCAAGATAAGATTCTTGATTTCACTATTGTCTGGCGCATATATCTTATCCCTAAATCTCACCAAACCATCTACCATGAGATGATAGTCCACATACTAATCACCTGTACTCTGCTACTATAACCTATGCTTACGAAACTAGTACCTACCATCCTAATAACCTACTTGCAAGATCTTCTCTTGCAAGTCTGTCCCATATGAACTCATAGCTGCAATGTGATTTACCTGCGCTCTTCTGCCAAGAGAATCTACAACCCTGTTCTCCTTTCCCTTGATGTACCTGATTTCGAAGTCAAAATCATTGATTGTGTCCAACCATCTAGATTTCCTAGAATTCAGATTAGGGTGGTCAAACAAATATTTCAACCCACTATGATCACTCATCAAAACAAACCTCTTGCCAATAATATAGTGCCTCCACATCTTTGATGCATGAATGATCACTAACAACTCAAGATCGTGAGTCACATAATTCTTCTCATGCTCATTCAGTTTCCTTGAATCGTAGCATACCACCTATCCCTCTTGCATCAGAACTCCACCAAGTCCTCTCTTCAAAGCACTTATACACACCATGAACTCTTTATCTGGATCTGCAATCCTTAAAACTAGAGCATTTGTAAGCAACTTCTTCAAATGCTCAAAAATGGTCGCATATTCCTTTGTCCATTCAAATTTCTTTCCTTTTCTTTGCAATGTTGTAATAAAATAGGAAATTCATGAGAATTTCCTGATGAGCCTCATATAATAACTTGCGAACCCCATGAATGATCTGACCTCATCCACACTCCTAGGATTTTCCCATTCCATGATAGCTTTGATATTTCTCGGGTTCACTGCTATGCCTTCCTTGGAAACAACATGTTCCAAGTAATGAACTTGTGTTTGAAAAAAATTGCACTTACTAATCTTGGCACACAACTGATGTTCTCTCAATAGTCACAACACTACTGCCAGGTGTTCTACATTCTCTTTCTCATTATTAGAATATACCAATATATCATCAATGGACACTATCACAAACTTTTCCAGATAAGGATGCAACACACTATTGATAAAACACATGAAAGTAGTTGGAGAATTAGACAAACCAAATGGAACCACAATAAACTCATAATGCCCATACCTTGTCCAGAAAGCAGTCTTGTAGATGTCCTCTTTTTTGATGCATACCCGATGATCTCCTAATCTCAAATAAATCTTTGACAACACCGCTACTCCCTTCAAATGATCAAACAAATCATCGATCCTCTACAACGAATACCTGTTCTTGGTCATCACCTTGTTCAACTGTCTGTAATCAATCCAAAAACTAAGAGTATCGTCCTTATTATTCACAAACAACACTGGTGCACCTCAAGGCGATACACTTGGCATTATGTATCCCTTGTCAAGAATTTCCTTCAACTACAGCTTCAGTTCCACTAACTTTGGGGTGCTCATCCTGTAAGGTGCCTTTGATGCTGATGTTTCTCTTGGTACTAACACAATAGAAAAGTCCACTTCCCTGTGAGGAGGAAACTCTGAAATCTCTGTTGGGGATACTTCCTGAAATTGTTACAAAACTAGATACCTCTTCAAGACTTATGCATCTTGAACATCCTTATCTTTATCATTGGATACATTCACTACAAACGCTACACAACCTTTCCAAAAACTATGCTTAGCTAGAATAGTTGTAACTGTTAGAAACCTAATCCACTATGGGTTCAGGTGTGTAAGTTGAACAGTCAATGGTAGTCCAAGAGACCTTGGGGGATGAATCCAAGTGTCACTCCAATGTACTATAAATTTATATCATGTGAATAATATATGTAATTCAATGTTTATATTTCATATATGTTGTTCTGTTGGCTTAGTGGGTCCTGACCCAGGTTCAGAGTTAGTTGTGACAAACAAATCCCTACACTATTGGCCCTTTTGGCATCAATCCACAAAGCGTAGACTGAAGTCTCACTCGAAGCAGCATGGGGGGATGTTGGAACCAAGTTTCCGCACCCAGAGGTTAGCGTGATGTCATTTTATCGCCTAAATCCACCTTTGCACAGATCGATAAGCCTTTATGGCTTATTGATATAACTCCCTTTAATCAACCTCTAGACCCCCGCGAAGGTATACGACTTCTTTTGCAAACCTTGAACAAACTAATCAACTACTTACATGCATCAAATATTACTCTTAATCCAGCAATTATTCATATCTGCCTGAGTTTTCAATAACTTTAACATACAACAAGATAATCTTCGCATAAACAATCAACCTCAAGCATTCATATAACAATATAAATTGTGTAAAGTCGCGCATCAATACTTCATTATTTCATAACCCATCACAACATAAATTTCATTCATATAAACAGAAGTAAAGAGATAAACACGGGTATTTCTGCAACAATCTTCTTTATTAATATTCAGTTCAACTTACAGACTCAAACTTCCCTGTGCACTCAAATGCAGGGGTCTGTGCACTCAGCGATGGATGCTACTCTAGGCCTCTGCGCACATAGCTGCAGAGCCTTTCTTCCTACTCTTCTCCGCTAACTCTCTAGAATTTTCCCATAGACAAAACTTCATTCCTTGCCTCAGACATCCTAAGACACACCTATTTATACAATCCCATGGTTCGCAGACCATGGGTAGATCCTCAAAAAGCTGACTCAAACATAAAGAAGGGTAAAACCCTTTATAGTTCTTTAACTAACTCAGTGCTCCACAACCACAATTTGTGGAGACTTTACATATTTATACAACAAAACTTGGGCTTTTGCCCCAAAATTGACCCTAGGGGACCCCATCCCAACAGGCCCCCAACACAAAGATCGTGACTCGCCCTCGAGTCACTTGACTGGCACGAAGATATTACTGCAAAGATTCCCCATCTCTACTTGTGAAACTGCTACCTCAGCTACACTCTGCGTGACTGCCTGCTTGATCTGTTCCACCAGCTTCTCTATAGCTAGTCCTACATTGTCCTGCTTGATTTTCTTCTGCGTACTTTGTAATTTCACCAATTTCTCTTGAATATTGGCAGTAGACAATGTAGCCCTCATCTAATCAGGGCCCCAATATTTCCTTAAGAACAACCTCTTTCTTCTGCACTGATTCCCCCTGTGTAAGTAGCTGCTTCACCTTCTGCATCTTGGCAAGGCGTTGTGTTGTAGCAACGGTGCGCGTCATCACCCTCACTTCATCAAATTGCTAGTGGAGCTTGTAGACTTCTGTATTTAAGACCTATAGGGTGGGATCTTCCTGCAGGGCCATGAATACCTCCATAGCTTGCTTAGATAGCGCAGTGTAGTCCACCACCGTGACATCCACCGTTGCGACTCCATATTTCACAGTGGCTTTGCGTTGTTCCCTTACCTCTGGCGGGGTTGAAGGCTGCGACTTGAGCTCTAGTTCTATTATCTTCAGGTTCAACTCAAACTGGACTCTAGCCATGTCTACCTTGGTGTCACGCATGCCTGTAGCATGTTTTCTGATCTTTGCCTCCAATGGTGCGTCCTTCGGGATATGTAGTTCCGATGTTGTTCTACATGCTTCTGCCACTGCGACCACGAGTTGGGTGCTCTATGCCTGAATTTTATGCTTGGCCTGCAACGCCTCTGACTTCTTAGCGAACATCTATTCATTGTTCACTCTATATTCACTTATGAGACTGAGCGCACGCTACTCCTGAGCTCTGAACTTTGTTGTCACACCTACCTGCAGCATGTGAAGGTACTTATTGGGGAGCACGGATAGGTTGAGGCAGATATTCTTCAAAGAACTTACAATGACCTTGTCATCGGCCACCTCCGTGCTCAAGGATCCATCTGGTAGCACGACTGGCCAGAGATCTAGTGATCAAACCATCTTTGCTGCCTGATTGCTCCCTAGTGCCAAACTTGATGATGTAGTGTTGATCTGCCCTGTGCCTACCAGGATCCTACTTGTCTGAATCTGCACCTCGTGCAGATCCTTCTAGATGGTACTTAGAACCTATTGGTGTTGTTTTTTGAACTATTGGAATAGTTCTATTGTGGTATCATGCACCTTGTCGCCTATTTCGTATAGGTCATCATTTGTCAGAGTGACCGGATCCAACGATGACTTTGTCGCTTTTGATTTCTTCCGCGGCCTTTCCTTTCTTTGTTCCCTGTACCTTTTAATCCAGAAGGGAGGGCTCTGCTCCTCCTGACCACCGCCACCCTGCTCTGACTACTCCTCCTCCTCTGTTTGTGTGAAGGGGACTTACCACTTTGCTCAGAGTAGCGCTCTTCCTATTTGGCCTGCTACTTCGTAGCGTGCTCTGCTTCCACCCGGGCCTTCTTCTCGACCTCTTTTTTACGCTTCTCGGCCAACTGTTGGACCTTCTACTTGGCTGCTTCCTTATTTTTCTTTTCCACGAACTTGCTCGTGCTTACGGCCAGATCGGATGGAGAGTGCTAACCTGTCAGCCAATGCTTAATCATTTCCTGGATGATGTTGTCAATGGCCAAGTAAGGGAGGTTGAACCACTTCTGTTGTGGATCCTTCCGCAGTCTGATGTACACATGATGGAAATCTGCTTTGAATTTTTCATACTCCGAGTGTTGTTCAAACACCTTCGGTGACAATCGTGGCTTTTGGTTGATGGATATGCGCAAACTAGCCTCCATTAAAACCCATAACACTTTGGTCTCTGTGACCCATGTAACATCTTTTGTGGCCCAAAGGGATGCAAATTGGGCAGCCTTTGAGAATCCCTTGTCCACAGGAGGAAACTGACTGTTCTCCGACATATCCCCAGCTACTAATATGATGGAGAGTAACAGCCACGTGTAGTGGAATGTTTTACTCTCATCCTGCGCCTATCGATAGTTCGCAAGGAACTCGCTACAAAGATAGCGCACCCAGTTGCACTGCACGCCCTCTGTGCACTGTATAGCCAAAGAAATCACTGGCATCGAAACCTCATCCGTGCGACATTTTCTCATAACTTTTCCCGCAAGGATCTATGTCACAATCTTCACCACGGGTTCAGTGATAGAGGTGATTGAGTACACACGCGACTTCTTTACTAGTTTGAATTTCTCCTTCAACTTTTCAACGAGGTCACACTCGTTCGTCTTTTCGCCAAACTCCTTGGTCAGATTCAACCCTGAGTGCGGCAATAGCGTGATCCGATGGATCAACATATCAGTAATAGGGATTGACACACTGAGCCAAAAACAGCCGTCATGCACCAGGGTAAGCAACTATTTGATAACTATCAGGTTGATGTTGGAGCGGTGGTAGTGGGGCACCCACAACAAGTTCAGCAACCCTGATTGATTCACTCTGCAAATCCACTCCACAGGCTCCAACGTGGTGACACCTGATTCCTTGTAGATTACCCTCTTCATGTAGTTTTTTGTTGCCAAGTGGGGGAACCTCTCGTGGTCCACCAAATCCCATTCCTCCAATTTTAAATGTGGAATCCATGCCAAGCGCGGACCTTTGAATGTAATGCTCTTCGGCAACAGAGGTGTGTGGATCAAGAACTTATTTGCATCTAGATCTTTGGTTATTTTTACTTTTCCCTTGTGTATAGGGATATAATCTAGAAGTTTGGATATAGGATCCACCCCCTCAGTGTCTATGTCCTCTGCGCCCTCTTCGGCCTCTAAATCCACCACTTCCCCATATCCTTTGCTGACAGTTTGTCTTTCTTCTGGGCCTATGTAGCAGCATGCCTTCTTGGCGACTCACGCACCGGCATGGGATTCTTTTGCTTGTCATTCTTAGGTTTGGGCACTTCTCTCACTAGTGTAGGCTTCGGCCTAGGCGACCTCAATGCCGTAGGCACAACAACTGGAGCCTCCCTGCTCATTACCTCTGGAGTAGCTCCCTTAGAGGCAACAACTCCTCTAGTACTAATAGTCTCTCCTGGTCTAGACATCGTGTTGAGAATAAACTGTTGGGTATCCTCGGGTAACTTATCAAATACTGAACTAGCGACTAAATTAGCGAAAACCTCAAGATTCATAAACAATTGATAGCTCAACACATAAAGTCTAAGGATGCAAAGTATTTTTCGTTGGATGGCCACACGTAATTTATAGGCGAATTTGAATTTAAATTCAATCGTTCCCCCTAAAATCTGTCCATAAATGCTGAATTGGTGACAAATTTCCAAAGATTTCACTCTTAAATTAAACCTTAAATGTCACCCCCCACTCCTCTTAACCGTCTCCTCACTGTCAAATCATGAACAGTGATTGTAATGGTCACTTTCTGGCTGTGTTCCGTGGTCTCTCCCCCTATAACACAACTCCCTTTGTGTTTTGTCTGGTACTGTGACATCATCCTATTTTGTGCAACCCCCCCATCGCGTAGCTCTACGACCCGGGCAATGTAGTTTATTGTCTCACACCTCCTTGCAGCTGCCTGGAGTGCTAAGACTATGCTACCATCATGTATTCATTGGGTCGGATCCCCGGTGTATGGCTCCAATTGATTTCCATTTACCCTTCCCAGAAATGGATTTCCATTCAACTTCACGAGTTGAACTGCTCCACCATCTGTAATCTCTTTGATAACATATGGCCCCAGCCAGTGCATCTGAAATTTTCCTGGAAAATTATCAAAATTATTGTCATATAATAAAACCATATCATCTACCTTGAAGGTGCATAGGTTGATGTGTCGATCATGCCAAGTTTTTCACGTTCCTTCTGAACCTACTGATGGAATCTAGCCAAAAATCTATCTTCCTTGAGCTCCATTAGCTACACGAGCCTTTCTTCTAAGGCTCTAGGTCCACCATTCCTTTGAAAGCCATGATGCATAGACTAGGCACGATATACTCCATAGGCATGATAACTTCCATGCCATAGATCAACCTAAAAGGTGTCTGACCAGTAAGATTTTTACGAGTAGTTCTGTAAGCCCATAACACTACTGGTACACGCACATCCCAATCATTTTGTTGCATGTTGCAAACCTTCATTAGCGCATTCTCCAGTATCTTATTAAAAGCCTTGACCATTCCATTGGCCTAAGGATGATATGGCATACTCTTCTGATGGTAAACATGGAACTCATCTGTCAACGCGCTGATCGTTTCATTGAGAAAATGTGTATCACAATCATTCATCAGTACCTTTGGGCAAACAAACCTGGTCAACAAATATTTGAATAGAAATTTTGTTGTTGTTGCTCCTATACAGTGCTTGACAGACTATACCTCCGCCCATCTGGTCAAATATTCGGTCGTGGTAATGATATACCACGCACCTATCTTCTTGCATGGAGGCTGAATCAGTCCTACAAAATCAATTGCCCATTTCTCAAATGGTTGCAATGACACCGGCGGATTCAAAGGAAGTTCATCCCTCCGCGATGGCCTGCCAATTCTTTGACATGCATCGCCCACCACAACCCAGAGTGAAAAATATTCTGCACTGTTGCTTTTCCTGCATAATGCCCTCCTGTAGCTCCTCCATGAGCTTCAACGAGGATATTGTTTCGTTCAAAATTAGGCACATAACGTCAAAGTGTCTCATCCAATCCCATCTTACACAAATTCCCTGCAATTATAGAGAAATCTGCTATGTGCACCACCAATTCTTTCTTTTGCTGACTATTATATCCTTATGGAGCTGTTCATGTGGTCAAGAAATGGATAATATCCGTGAAGTGATTATCTGCTACGCGCATTGCGAAGAGCTATGCTTCAGGCAACCCTTCCTTCAAATTGGTAGGCTCTTCTCCTATTTCAATGCGCGACAGATGGTCTGGTCTCGCGTTTAATCTTCCTAGCTTCACAATTACTTGAAAACCATATTCTTGAAACAACAGCAGCCATCTGCATATTTCCCCCCTCAACACAGGCTTATTAACTAGATATTTTAATGCAGAATGGTCTGTGTACATCTTGAAATGTCCGCGTAGAAGGTAATGTATGAACTTTTGGAGCACGTACACCATAGCCAAGCCTTCACGCTCTATCGTTGAATAATCCTTTTCAACCTTATACAACTTCCTGCTTGCAAACGCTATAGGATGATCCAGTTCTCCTTCGCCAGCCTGTGTCAGCACTGCCCCTAATGCAATACATGAGGCATCTACATGCACATGGAATTCCTTCTTCCAATCCGAGAAGACTAGAATCGGCGCGGTGACCATTTTATTCTTCAGTCCATCCAGGCTATGCTGACATTCTTCATCCAAATAGAATGTAGCGTCCTTCTTCAGTAGCTTTTCCCTAGGCACGGTAATCCGAGCATATATTTTGATGAAATTCCGATAGTACCCAGTGTGGCCCAGTGTTGCACGCAACTGTTTAACACTTCTTGATGCCTCCAAATTAATTATTACAGCGATCTTAATAGGTTCCACCATAAGTCCTTACCTACATACCACATGACCCAACAAGATTCTGAAAGGGATGCAGAACAATAATTTCTTTAGGTTTAGTGCAATCTGATACCTTCGACATTTATCCAACATCAAGCGCAAACTGGCTACATGGCACTTTACTAGCCCAAACATTGTCCAATCATCAAAATATACCTCCAAGAACTTGCGAATGAATTCTTTGAACGTTGCGATGACTATGCGCGAGAAGATCGCCACGCATTCTTAAGTCCAAAAGGCATCGTTGTATACTGGAAACATTCCCACTCTGTCACGAAGTTGGTCTTATTCCTGTCTTCTAGCGCGATCTTTATCTGATGGTATCCAAAGAACCCATCAATGAAGGAATATGCCTCCTGCCCTCCCACAGTATCTAGTACCTCATCTATGAAAGGTGTTGGAAAAGGATCATGAACGTAAGCATCGTTAAGCTTCCTGAGATCTATGCAAATACTTATTTCATCCTTCTGCTTCTTTTCTTGAATGACCATTGGACTCACCCAATCAGATTCCTCCATGGTTCAATAATACCCGCTGCAAGCATCTTTTCCAACTCCAAGTAAACCTTTTCCTTGTATTTGGGATTAAGGCGATATGGACTTTGTGTCCGGTTTCAAAGTTATTTTCATCACTCCCAAATCGCCTATGATGCCTTTTAAGTCTGAAAATTTGGTGGGAAATAAGTCCTGGTATTCGCAGAGAAACTCAGCAACTTTATCTACTGTAGCATCATCACAGTAATCTCCAATCTTTGCAAACTTCGGCTTTGCCTCTATGCCAATGTTCACTTGTCTAGTCTTCAATGGTGCGGTGATGTCTGGATTTTCTATCTGTGGTACCTCAACTTCGCGGTGGCCTTCGGCCTATGGGATGTTAATATTCCTTGGATCCTCATCACCTTCTTCAACAATCACATTATAGCACTCTAGCGCATGGCGCAGCTGGGTGCTCCAATCCAGTTGAATCAATTCTAAAGGATCCTGCGGTATTCTGAAGATTGTTGCCTTAACCTCCTGCAGCACTTCGTCGATGGTTTCGAATCCATCCTCAAAGCTTAAGGTCATAAAAAATCCTTCTCTCAAGATGTCCCACTCCGTGGTACTGCAAAGCTCTTTTTCCAGGTACCAATTCATAGGAATGATGTCCAAAGTGTGACAAAAAATATGCACCCACTCTTGTTGCGGCTTCATTCCATAGACCTTAGTCCATTTTCCTAAATGATCGTGTGGATCATTTCTCCCATTGTATTTTTCAGTTAGCCAAACTTTTAGGCGAACAAACCGCAATCTCATCATTCTTTTGTACTCGCGCCATTCATCCAAACTGCCTTTATGCCTACCCCACCACAGTGCATGCCTAGCGTGCAGCACCAAATCCAACACATGGAAGCGATGCTTCTCCAGTACTTCCCTTTAAAATGCATCTAAAAATTTATCTACATCAGTAAAACCATCATAATAAGATAAATTTCTTACCTCCGATGACACACAACACAATGATTTAGTCATCATATTACAACGCAACATAGATACTTTGTGCAACCTATTCTGCTAGTGCTCCAATTATTCGTCTAAATCTGATGTACAAGAGATTTCACGGTCCCATGCGATTCATCAATCATTTGTTGGATTAAACCAATATTGCTTCCACACAGTTATTTTATAGATCTGGTTTAATTCATCATCGCCTTCCACATAGTCACAAACTGCTTCAGTATAGCGCGGTCCTTCTTCAGGGTCTAATTGTACTACTACGTGGAGCAATTTTCTTTCAAACAACATCGTCCGCTTCTTCAAATTGATTACCTCATTCATGTCGATAGCCCAATCAATTCCCAGGAGCACAGGGTATGGATTGCTATCATCAACAATCTCTATCACTTCAAAATCAGCCAACACGCTCGCACCTTCTATATCTACGGTCACTCCATGCAATCTCCCCATAGGGATAATCTTCTATTGATTTTCCATTCTCAATTGAATTGGAGACCAAGTCTCCCCATTCTTTCCCATGTTTGTTTAGGAAAAACATTCACATCCGACCATAGATCCAAAATAACTTGATCCATCTCATAGTCTCCTATTTGTGTGGTAAGCCTCATCTCGCACCCTATTCTCGTCTTGTGTTTGCCTATATTTTTGACTGTGCGTTGTCCTTCAGGAGCACTTTCCTTATTGACACACTTATTTATCAGTTCTTATAGCCCTTTCACGACCTTGTTGTCACAGCAGCAACTTCATACAAGTCTTCAAGAAAGTGGTAAGCATGGAGGGGTCAACTTCTTCAGATAGCTTGTCCTGACTTCTTGAGGTAGAGAGGCATCAGTGAAGCTTTTCTTTGCTTCCATGAACGTTTTCTTCACGCACTCCAGATCAAACCCAACCTCCTTTTCTGGATCCTTGCAATTCCAGTCACTTTCTTCAAGTTGCTTTCCTTTATCATCACCAGTCATCATTCCTCTTTGCAGCACAATACTCACATTGGTATCCTCCTCGTGGGGCTCGGCCCTCATCATTTGTAGGTTCTGGGTAAGCTATTTGGGTTGCGCCTTCTTCTCCTACATCTTAGCTATTAGTATAGGGCATTCTTCTATTGCGTGTTCAAAATAAGTGCAGTATCAGCACAACAATCGCGTTTGGATCGTGTCTTGGCACTCCGCAATTGTAGAAAATAAATTGTCCTCGACCTCTACCAGGTCCTCCTCCTCCTCGATCTTGTCTGCACCCCTGATATCCTTCATGTGATCCCCCAATGCTTTGATTTGGAGGCCGAGTTTCTGTTTTCATTCGATACGTGGGCATTCTTTCCATCATTAATTCATACCTACGACAATTATGCTCATCGTGGCCCACCGATTTATAGAAATTGCAGAATAACTATTATGGCGTTTGTACAAATTTATGTAGCAAATGCCAATTATTTGTAACATGTTTTATAGCCACCTGCTAGATAGTGCACCATAGCACGACCTGTACTTGGTCCTACAACAGCCTCTTGTCTTAGGAGCATTGGCCCTCCCCCTGTAATATAATTCGCAAAAATAGGGCAGTGATCATTATCATGCCCCTGGATTTTACATTTTAGGCACCAAACTTCTGCGCACACCTCCAGCCGAGCAGATTTTTCCTTCTTCAAGCTTTGCAACTCCAAGTAGAGGTTCTGTAACTCTGCATGGATATAATGAACTCCCACAGTAGCATCCTTAATAGGCATTTCATGCAATCTCATCGCAATTTCCAGGACTTCTTCTTGGGTCACTATCTTTTGTTGCGATAAAGCAACCCTTAGGTGGGGCAGAAGCGTGGCTACAAACCATTCACGGTGCTGACTATCCATGAGATTCATGTTAGCTTTGTGGATCTGGCACTTCACTCTCTGATCCATCTCCTAGGGTGTTTCACCAGGCCTCATCTTGATTTCCTTGAAGCCAACTACTAATTGTGATTCAGACTTGGGCCTATCGAATTCCTTATTCAAAGCAGTCTGAGTATCCCCTAACGTTGCCAATGGGTTATCGGTGTAGTACTTAATGTACCATGCCAACGCGCAATCTTGTAGAGTAGTAACAAACTGCGCCTTCTTTATATGATCATTTGTAATATTCTGTGTCGTCCATACAGTCTTTGCAATGAACCAAAATTGATCTGGATCCTCACTTCCCAAGCCCTTGAAAACGGGCAACTTCATGGTATTTGACATATTGAATGGTGGTGGAGGTGGTGGTGGTGTGGGTGAAGGTGTATTTTGTGGAGGTGAAGGTGGAAGTGGTGTGGGCAGATGAGGTATTCATGGAAAAAAAACCCTACTTTATCAACTGTATAGTGCTTCACGGTGAGGCCTGTACCGCTCCCTCATCATCACTCGAAGGAGGTTCTATCAATGGGTTGTATTCAGGACCTACTCTCTGTGGATTTCTAAAGAATCATCCACTTCACATAGATCCAAACATCAAGGTAGTGGCATAACCCGCTTTTCACAAAAGAGAATTTTAATCCAAGTATTCAAAGATTTCAAATACTTACCTCATGGTCATTTGAAAAACGCCGCTTTTCTTCACTGTAGCTGACTGAGGTATCAACCGCGAATTCTGTCACAAATCCTCCTATGACTCAATCAAGCCAGTGATTGAAAGTGTGCACGATCTTATCTTTAGAAGCTTCCAACCTCCGCACTAGCTCTGGGGTCCACACTATTGGACCGTCAAGCCTCCACCTTCCTTGGACGTTTGCCAATTTTGCGATCCACACGTACAGTTTAATCGGGAAGGTGCAGAAGAAGATTTCGTGTATTTTTGTGTATAGATACCTATCCAATCACTGTTCTTTTTTCAGGCGCAGAATTATGTTCTCTTGCTCTGTGAATTTGTGGATCTTTCTATCCAACCACTTCTCAATTTATTTCTTTGTCAAATTCCAGTGATGCGACATCACACATCTCTTTATACAGATCCCGGTCCCAGCAACATAACCATTTGTTGGCTTAGTCAGTCCTGACCCAGGTTCAGAGTTAGTTGCACCAAAAAAATCCCTACACTACTGGCCCTTTCGGCATTAATCTATGGAGCACATACTGAAATCTCACCCGAAGCAGCATGGGGGGATGTTGGAACCAAGTTTCCACACCCAGAGATCAATGTGATGTCATTTTATGCCATAAATCCACCTTCACATAGATCGATAAGCCTATATGTATTATTGATATAACTCCCTTTAATCAACCTCTAGACCCCCGTGAAGGTCTACGACTGCCTTTCGCAGACCTTGAACAGACTAATCAGCTACTAATGCACAACAAAGATTACCCTTAATCCAACAATTACTCAGATCGGCTTGAGTGTTCAATAACTTTAACATACAATAAGATAATCTTCTTGTAAACATTCAACATCAATTGCGTTCATATAACAATATAAATCGTGTAAAGTCACGCATCAATACATCATTATTTCATAACGCATCACAACATAAAGCTCATTCATATAAGCAGAAGTAAAGAGATAAACACGGGTATTTATGCAACAATATTCTCTATTAATATTTCGTTCAGCTTACAGACTCAAACTTCCCTGCGCACTCAGCTGCAGGGGTCCACACACTTAGCTGCAGACGCTACTCTAGGCCTCTGCGCACACAACTGTAGAGCCTTTCTTCCTACTCTTCTCTGCTAACTCTCTAGACTTTTCCCATAGACAAAACTTCATTCCTTGCCTTAGACATCCTAGGACACACGTATTTATACAATCCCATAGTCTGTGGACCATGGGTAGATCCTCAAAAAGCTGACTCAACTTACATAAAGAAGGGTAAAACTCTTTATGAGTCTTTAACTAACTATGCACTTTGCGACCACAATTTGCGGAGACTTTACATATTTATACAACAAAACTTGGTTTTTTGCCCCAAAACTTGGGCTTTTGCCCCAAAATTGACCCTAGGGGACCCAATCCCAACATGTTCACATTCCATGTGTGTTTAATATGGTACCAGAGTAGGTGTACTCCTGCCCTGCCCAAATTTGAGCCACTAGTTTTGTGGCCGCTTTGTGCATATTAGTTATGCATTCTTGCTTGTAGAACTACCACTATTTTTTCCATGCCTATTTATTTTTGTGCTTTGTCCCTCTGACCTCTCTTATCTAGATTCCTATTGGGTTCTCTATTCATTGTCCCAAATAGAAAAAAAATGCACAAGCACTCCTGTGGATTTTGAGGAACTAATCAATCGAGTTTATGATTTCTGCTTAAAGGTCTGCCATTTCCCTTGCAAATTTAGTGTCAATTTATTTGCTCAGCATTATTTTTGGATGTACGTTTCACTCGAATTTCTCTCAGCCCAGATGAAATCCTGACTCTATCATCAGTACTGCCTCCTGGGCTCTACACTTAGACCTGGGCACTCTCAGGAGTCTGTAAAATCTATGCTGCATGGTCCTTTCTTCTGCCTCTTGTCAAATTTGTTACTTTACCAATGCCTAAATTTGCAGTATCTCTATTGTGCAATTCAGTCAAATACAATGTAAAGATTTTGAAAAAGACAATTTACCTCTTGAGTACGAATGTAATGGCTCAATCCAGAATTTGTGCCCACTCTATCATTCTAGGCATTCTCTGCACATGACATATTTATTGTTGTGTAGTCTTCATCCAGGAAAGACGTTTTGACTTCCCTCCACTGTTTCCGTTGAAATCCCTTAGATACCAAGAGATGCAAAGCTAGTGTGTCTATGATAGAGCAAGCATTGTTAAGTATATTCTATCATTGAAACATCTTTATTACTTTGAGAAAGTCACGATTCATTCGAGTTGTGTTCATCGTTGATTCTTTGTGTGATAGTTTATTTCATGCCCTGGTTTTCTTGTGTTAATTGAAGTCCTCATCATATGATCTGATGCACCGTAATATTATTGCTATATTGTTGGAGCACTGTGATTATTTTCCGCAGTGTCAATAACATGTTCTTCCACTGGTTTACCATGTTCTCTCCATGCTTGAGAGTATTGGGTTTGAAATGCGTGTGTGAATGACATCTAGCTCTTGCTAATTGTTACCTGAGTCAACTTTGTCATAGAAAGTGTGGCTGATGAGATTGGAACCTTGATCCATCAGGATTCTAACCGACACATTTCTCTGTTAATATTTGTCGCTTTAAGAACTATATAGCAAGCCCTCTGTTTCAATTATCTAAGGGATCTTATATGATTTTATATGTATGATTGTGATGAGATGGAGTTGAAATTGGGGACCTGGGTCAATTAACCCCCAAGAATGTTCATGTAAGCGGCTCCCCATCGAGTCAAATGCGGCCAAAACCGGCTGATTAGATTCAAAGCAGGTGTGACAATTGGATTCAACAAAGAGGTAGACATCACATCTAAGGCATACATAATAGCACCAACTCTCGCAAGTCATGGCCTTGGGATAGTCTATGTGAGTCTTTCGAGAAGTGTTGTAGCGGCTGGAGTGCCTAGAACATCTGTTGCATTTGTGTACACAAAATAAATAGCAGAATAAAAAATATTTGGGCATTTCAACAAGAGATATGTGAACTAGCCAAATTCTCTAATTCATAAGTGCATTTTCTGTATTGTCTAACAGTTCCAATAAAAGATAGAAAATTGTGAGTATAGGCAGTCTCTATGAATTCAATCACCTTTCAAAGGTCCCAAACTCGTTTGACTAAAAATATGGATAGAAGACCTTCAATATTTTAAATTTGATGGCTTACATGGCAGATTTGAATTCCTAATTTTTGACAGGAATTTTAGAGTCATTTTTCTTACATAAAAGTGTAAATATCTACTTTGGAAGCTCTAAGTGTACCTAGTTTATTATAGCAAAAAACCTAGTTGAAATGGAGAGCATGTGAATTTTCAATTGAAACAGAAACTCGTTTTATCTTACTTGATTTTTATAGCATATAGGCTGGTCAAAACTCTCGTGCATTAATTAAAACTGTGTGTTGAAGACCCTGAACTGTGGTGCTAGGTTAATTAAATGTTGTATTCCAAATTGCATATGTGTTGAATGCGTATGCATTGGAATGTGCATATAAATGTTGCTCAGAGCCGTGGATTGTATATGATGTGGTCAGAGCCATTGGATTGATGTTATATGCCATAGTTCCTTCTCCTTATATGTGTATCTAACCAATTCATTGTAGAACATATAACCAATTCATTGCATAAATTTGTGTAGAACCATTCTAAAAATTGTAAGTTGCTAGATATCTACCCTTACAAGTACATTTGTGGTAATTTGTTGACCTAAGTTGGTTGAATAATGGTGAAAATTCATGGCTTATTAGAGTTATTGAAAACTCTAATCAGGTCCACTACTCATAGCACAATCAAAATTAGCAAAGGCTCTCTTTTATACATTCAAACATGTCTGCGAAATGCACATGAAAAGATAGAGTTCCTGCAACTTGAATCCCAGTTACAGAGAGATGAGTTACAAGAGAGTTTTTGCAACTTGAATCGTAGTTACAGAGAGATGAGTTACAACAAAGTAAGCAACATTTTGAACTTATTGAGATTGAAACAGACTGCCATCAACTGCCAGAAATTGGTCAAAGCAGTGACATTGAAGTTGACTCCCATCAACAACTAGAAATTGATCAAATCAATAAGCCCATCTCAGGAGTAGATTTGCATGCCAATGTAGATGTTCAACCTGCATTTCCAAAGCCCATCATCAGACCTTGGGAAGATATTGTCCATAACAAACAAGAAATAGGTCTTGGATATGACAAGGATGTGTCTTTTCATATTCTAGATTACTCAAAGCCCATCTAGTTCCATAGTGCTGGATTTCTTCATGATGGTTCACCTTCACCTGTTCTAGATTCTGATCCTCCACATTCACAGCCAAAAGTTGTTAAATGCCAACGCTATGACCGAGTTGGCCATATGAAATATCATTGTTTTGATCTTCATCTATGCAAGCATTGTGGTTAGTGTACTCATTCTTCACATAGATGCTTAAAAAACAAACATCTTGCAAGAACAAATATTCATGTTGGATGGATTGTTTATTGGCAATTGGCTTCAATAGCCAAGAAGATATTCTTCTCATACAATATGATTTGTTCTCAAATATTGAAAAGCCTTGCAGTTGAGATCTCTTCATCTTCTCACTGATGTAGGCTTCTTCTTTCCCTACAAGATTCTCTTCTCTTCATCATGATCCAAACACTCTATAGCATTCTCGTAGCAATCTACATTAGTCCTGTGAAGGTACAACCAATCCATAACCAGAAGCATATTGTATGATCCCAATGGAAGCACATTTAGATGTGTTGATGTATGCATACCATTAAGCTCAAATGCATAAGCTCTTACCCAATGATGAATTCTTTTCTTAGTACTTGTAGCCAACTACACCAACCAAGACTCTGCATGCACTTCTTTTCTCAAACCACACATATCCACTAGGTCAAGATTAACAGGGTCAATAAAAATGGAAACAACTCAATCATATAGCTTACCTTCCATCTCAATAATGGATTCCTGGTGATCCACCTGCTTGTTATCAAATGATGCATAAATCTGAGGAATTCTCTGGCCCACATCCCAACTATCTGCACCTCCTAATCACTGTATATTTGAGGTATTCCACCCTGTTACAATGGACAATCCTTCTTGCGATGATATTTTCCACATATCCAACACTACAGCGGTTTTCTGACACTACTCTTATTTTTCTACTCTCCAGGCTGTGGTCCATGTCCCTTCTCTACCATATTAAATTTCTTGTAAGGAGCAACCTTTTCCTTCTCACCTACATCCTGAGGTCTTCCCTGCTTTGGTGGCCACTTTCCTTTAGTATTTTCATTCCCTTGCCAATCTCACTTACACTCACACTTAAGCTTCGATTGATCATAACAATTCTTCAACTTTCTAATGACTTCTTCCAGCTACTGAGCCTTGTCATACAGTCTATTGATGAACCTTTGAAATTTTTTCTTCTCATCCTTGAGGTAAGGAACATACTTCAACAAATCCAAGAAATTATTAGTGCACTCCTCATCTGTCATAGATCCCATATTCAACTCATAGAACTCCTTAGCCTTACCATTGTAATATCTCTCTCACAAGTACTTCTTCCTTAAGAGTCTCTTGAACACATGCCAACTCAACTCATGTATCTCGATGCCTCTAACACACTTCAAATCTTCCCATCGGATGTCTGATTTCCCTTTGAGATTGAAAATAACTATCTTGGATTTCATGTTCTCTATGTAATCATACAACTCAAAGAACTTCTTCATCCCAAGTAGCTATGCCTTTGCATATTATGGTTTCTTCAACTCTCCATCGAATGTAGGTGGCTTGGCTTTCATGAACTCATTTGGAAAGTATCCCCTCTCACTCCTCTTGTAAGGATGATAGCAATGATGACCATGATACCTATCTGAACCAGAACTAGAATAAAACCCATAACCACTTCCTATCCTGTCAGGCCTATCAAAGAACCTAACATCTCTAAATGTATCATCCATGTCTGACATGTACCATACATGAGACATGCTACCATATCCCCAATTAGTCCTATCCTCTTGTACATATGGTTGTCCCGGTCTCTGAAAATATAACAAACTATGAAGAATAACTACATTGAATTCTACTTGTTTTTTCTTGTGCCCCGACAAGTCTTTCCTATGACTGAATGATCTTGTCATCATTTTCCTTAAAAATTCTGATTTCTACCTTTAAACTTCTCAAAGTATCTGCTATGTTAGGAGAGTACTCATCTCTTGGTTTCTCGTCTGATCTATAAGGAGAGTGTTGTGAACTATAATCCACCATTCTGCTAACCATCTTTTATCTTCTTCCTCTTCCTGCAAACATGTCATTGTAGGTTTCAATCCCGTACAGAAATTACCTGCATACAAATTCTAAAACACAGAAAATAAACAATGCGAGAGAATAACACATAAAACACATATACACAGAGATTTTCCCCTGGATCCCAAAACCGGGACTACCAGCTTGATTTTTCATTATGTTCCTTTCAATGTTATAATACATATTTATACATGCCGAAGCATCCAATACCATGGACCGAAAACCATCGCATCCAAAAAACATGTGCGAAAATCATGCAAAAAACTGTAGGTGGGTTCTTTGCCAAGAAAATTGCACTTTGGCTGTCACAGTCTATCCTTATAGATCCCTGTACTAACCCCATACTTGAACACAATCTCTGCAACCAAACTACTTCCTTGCTTGCATGACTGGCTACCATGTATTCTGCCTCTATAGTTGATAGTGCCACTACAGATTGTTTCTTACTCATCCAACTGACTGCACCTCCAAATAGGTTAAACACATACACACTTGTAGACCTTCTCTGATCCAGATCTCCAGGCCAGTCTGCATCAACAAAGCCACGAATATCCAACATTCTGTCCAACCCTGGTCTTCCTTGGTAGCACAAACCATAATCACTAGTGCCATGCAAATACTTGAAAACCTCCTTCACTGCTGTCTAGTGGTCCTTCCTTGGTTTTGACATAAACCTGCTCAATGCTCCCACTGCATGTGTAATGTCTAGTCTAGTACAGACCATTGCATACATCAAGCTACCGACTGCACTTGCATATGGAACACGGGACATGTCCTCTTCCTCTTCTTGTGTCTTGGGACACTGTTCAGCAGATAACCTCACACCTACAGGAATAGGAACCTTCACTGGTTTACTATCCTGCATATTAAACCTCTGTAGTATTGTCTTGACATACTTCCTCTGGTTTAACCAGAGCTTCCTCTTTGCCTGATCTCTTTTAATTTCTATGCCCAAAATATAGTTTGCAGCACCAAGATCTTTCATGTCGAATTTGGAGGAAAATTGGGTTTTCAAATCCTGGATAATTTCTTTGTCATTTCCTACCAACAACATATCATCCACATACAAGACCAGATAAATAACACGGTCACCAATTAATTTAAAATACACACAATGATATGCTTTGCTTCTGGTGAAGCCAAGTCCCCATATAAATGTGTCAAATTTTTGATACCACATCCTTGGTGACTATTTTAACCCATATAGAGACTTCTTTAACTTGCATACTAGTTCTTGCTTACCCTTCACCGCAAAGCCCTCAAGTTGCTTCATGTATATTTCCTCTTCTAGATCCCCGTGAAGAAATTTTTTCTTCACATCCATCTGTTCTACCTCAAAATCAAGAGCAGCAGCAATAGATAAAAGTAATCTAATAGAAGTTACCTTGGCAACAGGAGAAAAAATATCACCAAAGTCAATTCCCGGCACCTGGGAATAACCTTTTGCTACCAATCGAGCTTTGTATTTCTCCACCTTTCCTTTTGCATTTGTCTTCTTCTTGAACACCCATTTTCTGTGAATGGGTTTCCTTCCAGCTAGCAACTCCACCAGATCCCAAGCCTCATTTTTGTGCAAAGACGCCATTTCATCAACCATGGCCTCTTTCCAGAGTTTGCCATCCTCTGAATCTACTGCTTCCTTCACAGTTCTGGGATCATCGTCAGTAATAGATAAACAAAAATTTGAACAGAAAGCAGATGGACTATACCTTTTTGGCTGCCTTCTTTCTCGAACTGATCTTCTCACACCTGGATTTTGTGGCTCTTCCTCTTCTAATTCCTCCTCTGCTGCAGAGTCTGATTCTTCCTCCTTAAGCTCAAACTCTATCTTCTCAAGTTCCTTTAGTTGGACTTCATGTTTAATAACATCTTTTACCTCTCTTAACACCACATCTCGGCTATACACAACCTTCCGTGTGACCGGGTTCCAAAGCTTATAACCCTTTAAACCATCCTTATACCCAATAAAGATGCACTTTTCATATTTACTATCCAATTTGGTTCGTTTCTCCTTTGGAACATGTACATATGCATCACATCCAAATACCCTTAGATGTGAAAGAGAGGGTTTCTTACCAGTCCATACCTCTTGTGGAGTCTTATCCTCCAATGCTGATGAAGGTGACCTGTTGACTAGGTAACATGCAGTATCCACTGCCTCTGCCCAGAATTCCTGTCCTAACCTGGCACCACTGAGCATGCTTCTTGCCCTTTCCATCAATGTCTTGTTCATTCTTTCTGCAACTCCATTTTGTTGAGGTGTGTTGAAAAGTGTGCAACAAGAAATGCTTGTTGAGAATGCAACAAGATGATGGAGCTTAGTGAAAAGAGTCGCCTTCACTAAGTGGGCCTGCAGGCAAATTATGGCGCAAGTTCTATTTTTGATCACAGTGTGGATGATCACAGTGTGGATGATCACAGTGTGGGTGATCACAGTATGAGTGATCACAGTGTGGGTGACCACAGTGTGAGTGATCACAGTGTGAGTGATCAAAGTCTATTTTTAGACTGGCTTTCAAAAATAGAAAAGTCAAATATTATTGTCTCATAATAATATTTGGACTATAAACTTGATCTTATTCTCTTGGAGCACTTCAAGATGAGCTACGGATGTGGTACATGCAGATCCCATAAGGAAATACGTGGTTACCTATGGGATGACTAATATTTGCATGCAGGACTTCAGTTAGAACTCAAGTGAGTTGAGTTTAGTGGACTGGAGGTGCAATTGATGGAGTTGTGTTCAGTTTAGCCTTGTTAAACTGGTTGTATTTAGTCTAACTGATCAATAGACTAGAGATGAGTTGGGTGAATTAGTTATTAATTAATTCACAAGTTATTAAATCATAATGCAACTATAGAATACATCAATTAACTCAGTTGCATGTTAGTGCATGTTCAGTTCAGCAGGGACAAGTGTTAGAGGATCAGATTGCTATCAGTTGTGACTATAGTTGTGCATGATGATTTGCACAATCAGAGGGATTGAGTATGCCAGTGAATTGGCCAATATCAAGAATTGTAGCCTGTGCTCACGTCCAACAGAGTGTGAGTGATTATTTGCAGGTCAAATACGAGTTTGGGAAGCCATTCTCATCAGTTATTGAGCAGGTATTGAGCTGGAGAGGCAGGCAAGCAGTGGAATAGATTTGGAGATCAGATCTGAGCTGTATTGTGTGTAGCATGTGGAGATAGTACTGAGTACTTGTGAGGAGTATTGTACTATGTATTGTTACATGATTCAATCACTATAATATACAGATAGTTGGGGTTTTTAGCGAGATGCTTTCCCCAGGAAAACACTGTGTTGATATGTGTGATTGGTGCTTCTATGTGCGCCTGTGAATGTTTCTGCTTCTGTAAATTGATGATCAACGTAGAGGAGGTTATGTATTATGCATGTTCCGCTTATAAGTGTATAATCAGGATAATCTCTGTGAATATGTGTCATATTATTCAAAATTTCTACAAGGTGTATATGGAGTAGTCTTCTGTTGTGATATACCACACTTCTTACAGCATTCTTCAAATTCCTTGTTGCAAAACTCTCCACCATTATCTATCCTCAGCACCTTTATCTTCTTCTCTATCTGATTTTCCACAAGAGCTTTAAATTCTTTAAACCTATCAAAGGCTTCAGATTTCTTCTTAAGGAAATATATCCATGTATTCCTTGAGAAGTCATCTATAAATGATACATAGTACACAGACTTACCCAGTGATGGAACCTTCACAGGTCCAAACACATCACTGTGCACAAGTTCTAATATCTATTTCGCCCTCTTACTACTAGAGGGGAAACTCACCCAATTCTGCTTCCCATATACACAATTTTCACAGAAATCAAAATCCAGAGAGCTGTTACTCATACCTTCTACCATACCTTTACCATGAAGTATTCGAAGGCCCTTCTCTCCAATATGTCCAAGCATTTGATGCCACAGCATGGTCTTCTCTCCAGAGACCACTAGATTTTCTGCTCCACTTTCAAGAACCACAGAACTGTTGCACCCATCAATAAGAGTGCTACCTTGCAGCTTGTACAGAGTTCCAATTCAAACTCCCCGCATCAAAACCAGTGCTCCCCGAACCATTTTGCAGGTATCCTTCTCAAACACTGTTTTTACACTTGTATCATCCAACTTGCTTACAGAAATCAGATTTCTGGTCAATGCAGAAATATGCAGAACACCCAGAAGTGTTCTAACCATTCCACCTTGCAACTTCAACTTTACTTTTCTGCAACTAATGATTCTAGCCTTCCTATCATCCCCTAAGAAGACATCACCACCATTGTATTTCTCATACTCGCAGGACCACTCTCTATGGGGAGTGAAGTGAAAGGATGCACCTGAGTCAATCAACCATGCCTCATGATCTAGATGTGTACTTGAAGAAGCCAAGTACACATCCCCACCTTCATCTGAGGTGGTTTTCGCCTCTGCAGAAGGAGCATCATCACATCCCTTTCCTTTATCAGGAGCTTTAGATTTACAGTCCCTTTTGTAGTGCCCATCCTTTCCGCATTTCCAGCACAGCACCTTTATAGGTTTTCCTGGAGATTTAGATCTCCCTCTAGATTTAGATCTCCCACTCGATGACTTATTTTTGTTTCTATTCTAGGACCGTCCTCATACAGATAAGGCATCACCATTTTGGCTCTCCATATTTTTCCATCTCATCTCCTCCGTCAGCAAGGATGAGACTATTTCATCAAACTGCAAGGCAGTTGCATTGCTACCTATTCCAATAACCAGACTATCCCACGAATCTGGTAGAGAACACAACAAACTGATGCACTTATCTTCATCTGAAATTTTAATATCAATAGATGCTAACTAACTTACCACAGTATTAAATGCGTTCATATGCTCTGTCACTGAGTCTCCATCTTTCATCCTCAGGTTATACAGCTTTTTCCGCAGGAACAGTTTATTCACCAGAGACTTAGATTGGTACAAAGTCCCTAACTTGTCCCACAAAGCCTTCGTCGTAGCTTCCCCTGATACATTCAGCAATACTGAATCTGAGACACACAATCGTATTGTGCTCTTTGCCTTCTGATCCAACTTCTTCCATTCTTCATTGGACACTCCCGTTGGTTTAGTACACAGATCTACCGCGATCCACTAATCTTTATCCACCAACAGATCCTCCATCTTGAGTTTCCACAACTCAAAACTCTGACCATTAAATTTCTTGATCTCTATCTTTCCACTGCTCTACATCTTCTTTCACCCCTAGAATCGATCTCGCAGATCTCCCACTGAACAGGGTCTACCACAGGCCCAAGCAAAACCCCTCAGCAACAAAGGTGTCCCCTTGAAGCCAAAACTATTCTGATACCAAATGTAGGTTTTAACCCTGTACAGAAATTACCTGCATATGAATTCTAAAACACAGAAAATAAACAATGCGAGAGCATAACACATAAAACACATATACACAGAGATTTTCCCGTGGATCCCAAAACCGGAACTACCAGCTTGATTTTTCATTATGTTCCTTTCAATGTTATAATACATATTTATACATGTCGAAGCATCCAATACCATGGACCGAAAACCATCGTGTCCAATACCATGGACCGAAAACCATCGCGTCCAAAAAACATGTGCGAAAATCATGCACAAAACCATAGGTGGGTCCACCCAACCTAACATAGGGTCCAAAACCAAAATTTTTCGTGGCACTGCCCCAAACCCCATAAAGTGGGGTTATGGGTACACCTCAAACCCCTTGTGATCCCCCCGCCCCCGCTACACAATCGGCACAACAAAGGGGGGCTCTGCCCCCCTCTAACCCCCTGGTTAACTACATGGGCTACTCGTGGAAAGAATATAACACAACCCAATAGTCATTTCATATAACCAAATATAAGCATAATCAACATACCTCTATGACGTTCATGGGAGGATATATCATCTACAAAATCAATCCAAATTAGCGCAAAACATGTATATACATGATCATATCAATATATCGACATCATGCATGATAACACTAACTGCATACAGTGACCTCATGCATGATAACCATAACCATGACAATGCACGTATAAAAGCATGCATCTATGACATGACATGACCTCCTAACTCTAGTTAAGGAAGTCGCACCTACAACTGAGACTTATTAGCCACAAATTAACATCCTACAGGGCTTACAAGACACTCAGGGGATAAAGAACCACCCTAGGTGACTGAACCATGACCTGGATAGATTTTCAGTGACCTGGGCCTACAACCATATGCACAAGTATGCAAGGGTGCGGCTAGGACCCTCCAACTACATGCACAAGCTAGTAAGAGCGTGGTTATAGCCCAAAATCATCAGTTCAAAGGGTGTGGTCCTGAGATCTGAGCCAAGATTCCATACCAGCCTTTAGACCACTTCCCAAAACTTCTTGATACTTTCCAGAATGAAAAACGAGTTAATGAAAATGCTATTCATACAAAACTTGAGCAAGAACTTGACCTAACCAGGCCTAACCATGACAATCATTTCATTAAACATATGGTGAACATGTAAAGTACAGGTCATGAATGCATATATGATCATAGGAGTTTGAAACTTATCTGAGATTCACCAAGAAGGTATAACACCCTTTCATAATAGTTTCAATAACACTTGTTACCCCATGCATTCATTAAGCATCAAATACTTATCAGATCTAGAACAAGTCATAACTAGAGTACATTACAAATCCATGCTTATAACCAACATATAACTAGATTAATAACCATGACATAAAAGTCATCAATAACAAGTACAAGTGCTAATATATTACAATGGAAAAATAGATCTTATTAACTTATGCAAAATCCAACCAAGTCAGGGACTTCCATGTACCACCCGACCATAGATTGGGTTGAACCAAATATTTGTTTTATTCAATCACCCCTATTCCATATTCCAAGTATGAATGTGGGATCTCAAGATATAAAAAACCAGGTCTTCATGGATATTAAACCACCTCCACCCTCATGCTACTGTGATCTCACCAAAACTGGTTAAGAGATCACAAAGCCCAAAACAAGATTGGATGCCTTACAGTTTTCTTCACCATTACCTTGAGGAATTTTCCTATCTCCACCTAGCTATCAAGGGCTTACTGAATATTAAATGACCTCCATCCTCAACACTTGGGAATTTTCTCGAGACCACCTCACCTAGTTCCAAAAACTTTTGACAATACAAAGCTCAACCAAAAAAAGAATCCCATCACACCATGGTTATCTAGGAAATGGCAAGGCAAGTCTGAAACCATTGTCAAGCCAAGAAAAACCCATTCCACAGACAGAAAATGAACCAAATACACAAATTCATGTACCATGCATTCACACCTCAGCTAGGAAATCACGCATGCAACTTGCTACGTAAAAAATATTCCTACTGAAGCTGTTTGATCCAACCTTCCTTGCTTGTCCTTTTCCTTCCTTTGATTTCCTTGTCCTTCTTTTTCTTTCCTTTCTTCAATGCTAGAGTGCTCCAATAATTCTCCAAGTGTGTAAAAGTATGAGAGAATAGAGAGATCTCCAAAACTAAACTGACGAAAAGATGTGAACTGATCCTCAGAAGCCTTTTTATCATTGAGCCCTCTATTTTCTTCATTTTTCCTTAATTTTACTTCAATTCCCCCCTCATACAAATCTATGTCTTTTCACCTTCCATTTCTCCTATTTTCCTTTATTTTCATAAATAATTGCCAATTAATGCCTCTTTTCCTTTGTCAATGTCTTTGTCAATTTCCTTAGCCATAATAAAATGAAAGTGACACCCACTAGGATGTTTTTCCCAACATTAAGCTTGGAATATGTGTCCCATGACCTTGGCCTTATTCTTTTTCCTTTATTAACTTTATTACTTTAACTTTTAACCTAGGGTTGTTACACCTATTCACTATCTCCCCTCTTTGGGTCCATAGGGTGTTGGCACACCCCCCTCCTATGATGCAAGAAAGTTCCCTCTGCAGACAGAGGCAACCCCTCTAGCCCTAGAGTGGGTCTAGTCACAGCAAGACAAAGACAATAGCTAATTCCTTAAATAGTTATCGTTGAAGAGGCCTACCTTATACCAGTGTTTGATGAAGTTTTCGTCATGTCTCTTCAGCTATCACTTTCTTCTCCTTAATGAATGATTCACCTGAAACAACATATGAAAAAAACAAAACACATAATAGATCACAAAAACGAACTATCCACTTATAGAGTCAAGGAACCATAAGATATCAACATACATTTCATACATGATATAGGAAATAACCATTGATTGTATTAATATAAACAACAGTAAATCTTACAACCATGCCTTGACGTTGCAAGCTTCCTTGAAGGGTTCGATCAGTATGTCTCCATAAGCATTCACTCTCAAAGGTCTCCCAAAAGGACTGATGACTCTCTCTCTCACCCAAAAGCACAAGTATGAAACTAAGGAAATCACAACAAGGCTTCCTTCTTATAAAACCATTTCACACTATCAATCCACAACATGAAAGGCTATTCTCATATCTCACAAGCTATTGTTACGCTACCAGCAATCCAAATTGTAAGCTATCAATCCAACAAACCAAGAACTAGCTAATTTGCTAACTATCAAGAACTTGCTAAGAACTCCGAACTAGCTGATCATAGCCATGGAGGATGTTTTTATAAGAGGAGGAGCCTCCATAAATTAGGGGAGAGGAAGCTTATCTTCATGGGAGGTTACTCGAAAGGTAGAACCACCATCTCAAATGAGGAAAGGCGAACTTCTTTGACCCAACAACTAGCTCCAGAACCACCCAGAAGCATTTCGTTTAAACTAATTCACCATATCTGGGTCGTCACAAGTCAAACACTAAGACTCAAAGATGGTCACGGGTCAAACACTGAGACTTAGAGATGTCATCACGAGGCGTTAGTTCATTCTGGGCCATCATTGCAGGCAGAACACTGATGACCTGAGACGATTTTGAAACATGGGTAAAAAGGGGTCAACTTTAGGATTAATGAGCTTAGGCAATCTTCTTGAGTAATATGGAAGATTTGGGCACACATTTTGGTATATGAAAAAGAGCAGATATCACTCAGAGACCAACTTTATCTAGTATCAGGGGATGTGGGGTCAGTGACAAAATACTGTGTAAAAACTCCCCTTGTCCACATATCTGGGTTGGGCTTGGAAATGTTTCCTTAGATCTTGATGCAGTTAAAAGAAAGTTAAAAGAATATCATGGCTATAAGCAAGAAACAAAAGAAAAAGAAAATCATAAAATGAAAAAGATGGTCAAGACATTAAATAAAGCACATGGGTAAAATATAAGCATGAGCTATACCCCTTATCATTATGTCCATCAATTTGGTTCCTAGGGCCAATGAGTGCCCCATCACATCATTAAAATAACCCATGCATGTCCCAACCCTTGGTAGGTGATGAATCGCCCCACCTTTAATGAGGTAATAACTGCTACACATCATTCACAGCATGCTCTCATTTCCTAACACTTTGAGCAGTAATACAAAAAAAAATAAAGAAAAATAAAAAGGGAAATAAAGAGGGGTGAAAAAAAAAAACGTTGGGGTAACTCAAGCAACCATGATTTCTCCCTCCTCACATATGTACACCCAATATTTGGACTTCCTTGTTCTTTCTACCCCTTTTGGTATTTGGCCCTGAGACCCATTCATCCCCATTTTGTACGATATTATTCATATGCCACCTATTGATTGAATAATTTATTCCCCCTTAGGGACATTTTATCCCCTTAGGGTTTTGGAACACCTAATAGGGTCATCTATTAGCCACTCCTACCTAGGGAGGTAACATTATTACGATATCAAAACCTTGAATTTGGAAGGGAATCCTAGTATGAAGTATCAATTTTACCTTGATTAACAAGCTTGTTCACTTAGATGCACTAATTTTTATTGTACCTAATGGTTAAGATGAAACACTAGACATTGTGTGTCATTGGAAGGTGGTTTTCATCATGGTCTAGGCAACTTAACTGGGGCCCAAGTCCACTAGAGGAGTATTATGACACCCTAAAGGTGAAGCATGGAAAGGTATGGGACTCCTATCACTTATAGAGCATCATTCCATTCCATGGGAACCTACAACACTCCAATAATCCGCGCTTCACCCCATAATATTCATGAGATGATACACTTGGACAAACATGCCCACAACTAGCTTGAAAATATATATGAGTTTTGGTAGTTGATATAAGGCCCAAATTAATTTTGTATCACCCTTTGATACATGGGAGGGCTAGCACCATCCTTTGATCCCTTAATGTTGGATAAAAACTAGCTTATTCTCTCACTAGGAGACCCATGGGACCCATTTTGTGCCCCAAACACAAAATTGGGTTCCATAGGATGATTTGCATGGAGATTTAGGGGCCAACCCATAGATCTAGATTTTGGGAGCCCTTTACATTTGACTTGGCACTAGAGGATCCAAACGCATCCCAGAGAAGGGCCTGTGTATGCATGATGTTAGCATTTCAACCCCTTTGTGGGTTATTTTTTATGTTTTACATTGGTTATGAGGTTGGATTGTAACCTCGCTTAGCTTTTCCCATCATTTTACAACTTGGAGGGGATTTTAGGCTAAATTAGAGATCATTAGACATGTATAAGTAAGAGAGAGGTCATTTCACTCTCTCATCATCATCACTCGGAGAATTCGAACATCATAAGAGAATTCACACTTTCTTCTATGTGGCTATTGGAGATTCTTGGAAAGAATTTTTATGTTTGGAATTTATTTTGAATTGTCTTTGGAGCCATTTCTTTGGTGAATCGATGGGTATACTACATGTTATAATGTAAGTGCCTATTGTTGAATATTATCATTTTGAACTTGTCTAATGTATGGAACTGTTGCTTCTAGATTATGCTCTTTTGTGCCCTAATTTGTTGAAAAATAATTTTTAAATCTATCTAGTTTATAATTGCATATGTTACTCATTGCATAACATGTAATGGATGTTCCTAGTGGAGGAATTCTTATAACTCTCCATCAAAATCCATTTATCATTGAGCAGGTAAATGTAGGAATTTCGATACCTAGCGCATCAAATTTCAGCCTCCTTAGCAACAAATTTAACTTATCTAGCATATCCTCGACTCCATACACCCAAAGTACAAGACACTAGTCTAAGTATTTGGTGATAATCTCAAAATTTTCTCCATAAATTTCTCCCCTTAAATTCGGTCCTTTTAAGGCTAGGTTAAAAAACTAGGGCTTGGAGATAAATTTTAGGGAGGAGGCTTTTTAGTTATTTGAGAGCCTAAACATCAACAGATAGGCCTAAGCTACCTAACGTATCAATTTTGTGGGAATCCACTCAAATTTCATCCATAAAATATCTTGCCCTAGGTGGTTTCTCAAAGAGGGAAACCCTATTTTATTTTCCCCTCAACTTGAGGACTTTCTTGAGGTTTTCATGAGCCTTGGCTTAGTTGTATATCATTGTAAGAAACCATTTCCCTCAGGCCTCAACCTTGACATCCATACCTATTACCATAAAAAAACCTCAAAACCATAAGACTTGAGCCTTCTTTTCTAGGGATTTTCTTGGAGAGCGATTCGCTTCTTTGAAGCCTTGTCTCATTATTGAGCCTCTCTTTTGGATGAGATCTAGCTTTATCACCTTGTTCCTTATACCTAACATATCTATTCTAAGTGATATGCTTCATACCAAGACTCCTCCCATCGGTGAAATTTCGTAAAGAGAAGGGGGTTTTAGCTAAGGTTACATTGGGACTTTACCCAATTGTTATCACTTTATATAGCTTTGTATTTGTAAAGTTTTGTAGATGTTCTATGCTAAGAGCAATTTCACTTTTCTCACAGCAATCATACAAGTAGATAAGCAAAATGCAGATAGAACATATAAGCAGATCTTACAGAAGACAAATCAGAAACAAGAAAAATGTATGTGTTTGTTTCGGCGGTCAACAGGATGCTTCAACCAGCAAAGTATCCTTTGGTCAGCCAGCCCAGCATGTGTCACAACAACCCTCCAACCAGTAGATGAGTCAACCCAAGTCAGTTCTACAAAAGTCAACGCTGTCCTGAAAAGTCAACGCAGGGGCAGCAAGCTAAAAGTCAATGCAGCAGCAAAACGGTCAACCCTTTGACCTCGATTTTTGTGCCAGGTAGTATGGCCTTCAAAAATCGAACCTCCCACAAGTTTTCAGCTTGTTTGGACAAAGCGTTGACCAAAGTCAATGCTGGTCAAACTTCTGCGAAACCCTAGCAGCAGAAACCCCTCTTCGTCCTTCCCACGTGTGGCTGAAATTCGTCCTCCAGGTAGCTCGTACTTTTTAGGATGAGAGAGGAAGATGTGAGTTATGTTGTGTTCAAATTCTCTCCAACTTTTCCTGTATATATATGTCCATCAATGAGGGTGTGTGACACATCTGTTGGGCATGTGAGCCTACATTACAAAACTGGCTGACCTTTGCACATATAATTTATTAAGAATAATAAATTCAAAATATAAGTTCTGCTCATCGGATTAAGACTATTTTTATATGGATTTTACACCTCTCAGAAAGAGGAATCCAACAAAAATATTAGCCTCTTAATCTGAGCATCAGAACATGGAGTTTGGACCTAGTTGTCCAAATTTAACAGTATTGTAGGGTTCCCTTCTCCAAGGATTGCTAGATTTTTTGGTAACAATGCCTAGGCCCAACAAGAGAAGTATTTACCTATTTGGAGGCATGTTATAAATATTACAAGAATTCCTTGTGGTGGTTCATGATAATGGTAGTGAAATCTCTGTAATAACTTATATAATGACTCTTACATATGAGTGAAGGCACATTGTTTACAAGAATCAAGAAGGTTGTTGATTGATTCCCAAAAATAAGTGACCCAATAGAGAAGAGAAAGTATTCTAGTGAGCAAGAAAAGAATAATAAGATTAAAAGAAGACATGAACAACCCTAAAATGCACTCCTCAAGGTCCAAAAATTTGACAAAAGGATTATGCATGAAGTAGAAAGAGGAAAATAACTCAACAACAATAATAAGTACAAACATAAAAAAATTTTAAAGGTTATGATTCATCTTTTGCAATTGAAGAAAGTGGAATAACTGAAATGGTGAATGTTCGAGGTAGAGAAGTTGAAACAATAGTGACAAGGGCCATATATGCTTGTGGTATCCCTTTTAACATGGTTCAATCCCCCTTGTTGGAAAGATATGGTGAGATGAATTAACACAACTCTTAAAGGCTTTAAGGGGTCTAACTATGAAAATATCTAAATCAATATACTAAAAAAGAAGGAGTTTATTGAGGATATTTTAGCACCCATTCATGCTTCATGGAGTAGCTAAGGGGTTGCCTCTATTTGAAATGGATGGATAGATAATAGGAATAGTTCATTGATCAATATCCTTTCTCACTCACAAAATGGAGAAATACTTTGGAGGGCTAGACTATTCAGGGTGGGGGATTAAAGGATGTTTGATTCACTGCTAATATTTTACTCAAAGATATTGAGAAAATAGATCCTACTAAGGTGGTTCAAATTATCATAGATAATGCACTAATTAGAAAAGTTGAGGGATTGATTGTTCAAAGTAGATATGATTATAATCAAACTCCTTGCATTGTCCATAATTTAAATATGATCTTATAAAATATTGACAATAAAAATCTATAGATTAAGGTATTCACAAGGAAATCAAAGGAGATAACCAAATTCATCACCAACCACCTCTAGCCTCAAGCAATATTTTGAAAATACTCCAAATTGGAATTGTTGGAAGTTGTTGAGACAATATATATCTAAAACTTCATCATGTTACACCTACTTATTGGGGTTAGGTGGTGATTAGTTTCTATGGTGATAAGTCAACTTTGGGTTGAGTGAACATAAGAATATTTAGAGTGGGGACTTATAGTGTGTAGATTATGTCTTTATGAGGAGTGGTGGAGCGAGATAGGTTTCTTGCTCAATTTCACATCTATTGTGTTCGTTCTTCTCCAAATTATCAACATAGCCAAACCTTTTTTTGGAAAGGTTCATGATGGCATGGAAACCCTGATTGAGAAAAATATGGAAATCATTTCATAGGAATATCCTCACCTTTGATTTGTTGGTGTTCATTTGGTTGATTCAATGAAGAAAATCATTGTTGAGTGAGGAAACTAGCTTAACACTCCATGACACACTTTAACACATACCTTAAACCCAATATTTTATGATGAAGACCTTATTTTTCAAATCAATGGAAATAGGAATGCACCACATAAGGATAGGGATGTGGTAAATGGAGTGAAAAGAGTCCTTATGATAATATTTCGAACTCATCTACAAAGGGAGGTGAATGAATAATTTGTTAGGTTTTCTATTGGTTTGGATGAATATTCAATCATGTTAGCTTTGTATGAAAGGAGCACCATGAGTTTGGATACATGGTTGATTTGTCATGAAGAACATTGTGCACATTTTCAAACCCTTTCCATTCATATTCATGCACAAGTTACAAGCTCTTCATTAGAAGAAATAAATTGGAGCACTTATGGTTTATTCATTCAGTGAAGAATAATAGGTTAGGTTCAAAAAACATTGGGGATCTTGTTTATGTACTTTCCAACCTTATCCTTGAATCTTAAATGGGTCCAAAATATACTAGCAGGTCTTTGAAATATTGGAATGTGGATCTAGATTCCCTTTATTTCAACATCTCTCTTGTTGCACTAAATCTTGAGGAACTTCAAAGTGGAATTGGAAATATTGCTTCCACACCACATTCCATTATTGAACATGCATCATGTTCTATTTTTCATGATGAATATGAACATGAGGATGATGAATGTTAGGCTTTACCATCTTCACTGATGTTTTATTTCTGTGTCCACTACTCACAATTCCATACATGTAGCATTCTAGCCGAATATATAAAGGTTGATTTTGGAAATATAGTCTTGTTTATGAAGGTTATTTTTGAACATTACTATTTGAATTAAGTAATAATTTGTAAGGTATACTATAGAGATGAGTTTAAGAGTAAATTGTGATGTTCACTTGTTTATGTTTTTCATTTAAATTTTCTTTCTCATTTATTCAAGAAGTTGAATCATAATGTTAAATGTTTTATTTCAAAGTTTCAATTTTATTTTCTAGTTGTAAAATCACACATTATATATATATATATATATATATATATATATATATATATATATATATATATATATATAGTTTCTTTGTTTCCAAATTTTTAAGGGATAATATTTCTAGTGTATTACTATGTTTGGATACATGTATCCATTTCCTTGGATCATGCAACTTATATACATGCATACCTAACTAATTATATTTTTTCCTTATTTCCAAAATTTTGAGTGGTTACATTTCTAGTGCATTTCCATTTCAGAAACTTATACCCATTTCCCCAAATCATGCAACTTATCTTAGGTTTCTATTTCAATTATAAAGAGAATAAAATAAATAGACATGACTCTTTAGGTAGTGTAATAATAATAATAATATTATTATTATTATTATTATTATTATTATTAATAAAAAATTCCAAATAGCTTGTATGGCATTGTACAAAGTTCAAACATGAATGGTAAATGAGAATTCAAGAGAATGACATTAGAGTCATTTGAACTTGAGGTAGCTCATTTAGAAATTGTGGATATAATGAATGAATTAAAAATACTTTTAGATTTGACTCATAAGTTGTTGATAGGAACTAAAACATCTCTTTATGTATCCAAAAATTTTATGGTGTTTCTAAATAATTTAGTAGACCTAAAGATTGATGTAGGAATGGTTGTTTGTATTTTTCCAAGGAAAATAACTAGTCAAGAATAATCACAAGAGTTGTTTTGAGGTTCCCATAAGATAACTAAGGAAAAAAATTTCAATCACAGTAGATTTAGAGGATTGATTTGTGTTTAGGAGATTTCATTATTTTAACCCATTCCTTGTCATTTATATCTAGAAATTTAAAGGAGTCTCGTCATGCTCCCATGGAACACCAACAAATGATCCATTTAGTGAATTGTTTGAAACTTTGACATATCATGTGAAAAACTAGGGCAAAATTGATGAGCCTCATAAATGGGTAATTATATGGGCTCATTTTACCTCATAGCCCAGTCAAATCAACCATTCTCTTAGCTTATTGTATGATTTTTTGATTATATTTATGCTTATAGGGTGAGTTGAGTTAGTTATGATTCCATGTGATCTAACATGTACTTAATGCAGATTATTGATGGATTTCGATGTCAAAGTCAAGGATCCAGTGGTCAAATTGCAGCAATAACTCGAAGTAGAAAGAGGAGAGGACTTATAGGAGGGAATCCCCCCTCATTTATTACTCCTCACTTACAATTCCCCTTCATTCAACTCAGAGCACAAGCAGCCAAATCATGCACTAGAAGGCAGCTGAGCAAGTGGAGGATGACTGATAGTTATCTCGAGTTTTGGGAGCCAAGCCTCCCTAATTTTAAGGAAGCTAATGGTAGCTTCATATGTATAAGTAGAGAGGCCTAGGGCCTCACTAGGGTGGGATTTTTTTTTCTTGTGTAAACTCTGCTCAAATTTCGAGCTTATTATTTTGTGATAGTTTCATGTAGTCTTACTATTTTTTGATAATGAAGATGGAATCCTTTTTGAGCTAGCACTAAGTTACCTCAGAGGGCTGAAGCTCTTAGGTTAGGGCCCAATCCAAGCAGCCAAGCTTCTCTTTACTTGTATTTTTAGGCTTTACTTTAGTTTGCAGATTAATTTGCTGTTAGATGTAATTTTTCTTATGGTTAAGAATAGGTTGCTTTTGATGATTTAGTAGTTTGCTTCCATTTGTGTTTTCTGTAGCAGGTTGAGCAGTGATTAGAAAAGACTCAAAAGGCTAGCAATAGTGCCTTGGCCTCTCTTCCTCCCTCGGGGACCATGCTTTGAGGCAAAGACTCTCTTGCTGCCCCAAAAACACAGATTTTCCTCATTCCTAGGACTTCTAGTGTTTGCAGCTCTCTAGTAGATTGATAGTCCAGTTTTTCTTTGCTTTAGATCTCCTTTATCATGTTCACTTCCTGATTTGCAATAGTCCTATTTCATGATTTCCTTTCTTATAGAATTTACCATAATTTTCTTCAACACATCATAGTTTAGGCCATTCTAATGCAAAACTTTGTTTTTCCTAGGATGCACTCATTTCATTTGCTGCTTGATTTTCTTGGTTGACTATCAGTTTCTATGCACCAGATCTCTTCCAGTAGTAGGCCACCTTACCAAAAATCACACCCTCTATCTGATCCATGTCCTACAGGTCTCCCAAACCTTACCTCAATTCTACCCTAGTTTCCTTCATTTTTCCACAAAACTTCTTCCTCTCTCCTTGAGCAAACCCAAGCATCTTTCTCTCTCCTGGTGACTCATGGTAGACCTTAGGCGCCATAACACTTCATTCCAACCTTCATCCACCTCTTCCACCCACTCTCACATCCTCCAAACAGCGAAAATTGCTCTCAGCCTCCTCCTATAGGCCTCTTGTAGTTTCCCTGTTTTCCTCATGTAGTTTTTCCTATAGGCTTTTGGTTGGGTAGCAGAGGTCCCGTGTAACGGTTTTGGGGCAGAAAGCCTAGAAATTAGGATTAAATTATTGTAAAAACTCCGAAGTATGTGGAGCGCGAAATGTAAAAGGTCAAGTCAAAGGGTTGTCTGCCCAAGAAATAATGTAAAATAATAGGAAGTAAGTCAGTCTGCAGACCATAGGAAGGTATAAATAGAGTGCAACTCTATGAGGAAAAGGCAGTTCTTGTTGGGCATGATCTTGGATCTAAATTGTAATGGGTTGCTGAGGGAAGCACTCTGAAAGCGTCTATAAGTCCGAGTTGAGGGTTTGGGTAGAGGATAGAGGCTCTACAGCTATGTGTGCAGAGGCTTGGAAGAGTCCGCAGTTGTGTGCGCAGACCCCTGCAGCTGAATGCGCAGGGCGGATTTGATTGTACAGGTGAGAAGTGGAAATAAAGATAAGTTCATTCTGAGAATTATTTGTGATCTCAGAATTATCGTGAATCTGGCATTTTGTATGGTTAATAAGACTGTTCTGATTTATGCGCACTGCTTAATGAATACTTGTGAATCTGGGTTTAACTCTTAATCTATGAACCGAATGAAAGTGATAAATGTTTGCTTAAGGACCACTTTAAAGTAGATCCAGGTCGTAGTAATTCCTCCTATAGATTAGATCTATAGACTGCGTGTTAATAGACAGTAAAAGGTATTCCGGATTTGCACAAATACAATGTAGCGCGAAGCTCTCGAACGGGACATGAAGCCTCCAAACCACATCTAGACATCCCAAGGGTGCGGAAACCTAGTTCCAGCACCCTCCCATGCTACCTCGGGTGAGACCTCAGTCCGCGTTTTGCGGGCTGTTGCCGAAAGGGCCAGTCACTGCGGGATTTGCATGGCTAAATAATTCTTCCGAACCTGGGTCAGGCCCATATAAGCCAACAAATGGTTTCGTTGTTGGGACCGAGATCTGCCTAAGGGGTGTCAGGTGTGAAAGGTGGGGACTCTATAGAGAAAAGAACTAGAGTGAAGGGACCAGGAATAGTAGTAGTTCAAGGGTAACAATGACGAGTGCGATCCAGTTACCAATATTCAAAGGAGTAGGAGGCAAAGACCGAGAACAATTTTGGTTCGTGTTAACATCCGTATGGAATGCGCAGCGAATTGTGGATGATAATATTAGAAAGGCTACCTTAGTCAGTGCACTGCAGGATCGAGCACTGACATGGTACATAAAGTACTCGAATGATCACCCAATGGTGGGGACAACAAAAATCCAAACCAATTTGAAGGAGTTTAGTTGGCCAAAGTCAGAAACATGGTCGATTATAGGGTTCAAAGAGATTGCGATGATGCCTGGTGAAACCCCGTGGGATTTGGACCAAAGACTGAAAAGTACTTTTCGCGAAGCTAACATGACATTGACAGATGCGCAGCACTGCACTTGGTTTATGGCATCCTTAACACCACATCTGAGGACGGATTTATCACAACAGAAGATCTCAACCTAGGACGAAGCGCTAGAGACAGCAATGAGGTTACACGAAACTCCGTTACAAGACCCGAGGTTGGGAGTTTAGAAAATCCAAGCACAGATCCAAAATTTGTGTTTGGAAATGAAGAAGTCAAAACAAGAACAGGTACTGTGACTGAAAGTCCGGGAGGAAGTATGGTGCATAAAGTGCAGAAGCTAGGGACACGATAAAGATCACTGCCAGATCTCAGTGAATTTTGTGGCAACAGGGGGACCAACCCTATTGTGACCAGAGGCACAAGTAGGACCAAGCACCATAGCCCCACTCTGGTGTGCAATCTATTAGTTGGGGGGAAAGCACAACACAGATAACTGTCATCTGTTACCAAAATACAACCAGACCCCCCAGCAACTATTTTGCAACTTTTGTAGGTCGGTGGGCCACGAGGAAAGAGACTGTCGTAGCTACCAATTGTTAATGGACCAATCACCTGCTTACAAAATGTAGACTAAGGCGCAAGGTTAGGATCCAGCCGCAGTGATCGCGCGCGGTGGGTTCCAGGGCCAAGGCTGAGGATGAGGCAGAATAGGGCCAAGAAGGGGTCATGGGTAGCTAATCTACTACAACTGCAGGGGACCAGGACATTATGCACGGGATTGTACCATCCCAACTAGAATTTCGTGTAGTTATTGTGAGCAATTCGATCATGAGCTGATAGATTGTCCTACGCTGATAGCACAAATTCGCGAAAAAAGGACAGCGCAACCAACAACGACCCAAAATGTGCAGATGATGAGGTCTGAAACCCGCGAGGAAGATCCCAAAGTCAAAATGGTACTGAGAAGTGGCATGGCCACAGGAGCGGATGAAAGGAGCTTAGGGACCGGTAAGGAGACATATCTGGAAGCTCGAGGGAGCTTCGCAGAGGTCTCTACTCCAGGTAGTAGGGATCAGTAGGAGGCAGATAAGGATCCCTCGATGATAACTACCTTTCTAGAGACATGTATAAAATTACTTTGTGACAATAGGGCAGTTAAAGGCTTGCAAGAGTTGATAAATAGATGTGCAGGATGGAGTGAACCTCACATCATTCTAAAGTTTGGAAGACATGCATCACAGACCTGGAGGGAAATGCAACTAACAGCACAGATTAGCGAGTATGAAATGGATCAGGTCATTCTGGATCTAGGTTCAGATGCCAACGTACTGCCTAAACAGACTTGGGAGCGCATGGGTAAGCCTATGCTACAATGGTCCCCTATCCAACTACAGATGGCAAATCAGCAGAAGATACTGCCCATGGCAAGGATGCAAGGAGTTAAGGTAGACCTTGATGACGCAAGTACTTAGACAGACTTTGAAGTTATTGAGCTCACGGATGAAAGTACGTCGTATCCTACATTGTTAGGGATAGACTGGGCCACCGACATGAACAATATTATTAATTTAAAGAAGCAGACAATGGTATTTGAAACAAAGTCACTATGCATGGTCATTCCACTAGATCTGGCTGAAGGACTACGCTACATTGAACCTGTGTGCGATAGGGAAAGCAACGACGATGTAGATTTTAGTTACAGAATGGCTATGTAAAGGCAAGAAGGGGTCAATATAGCAGAGGATAGAAGGATATCCCAAGGCTATGAAGAATCCTGCACTTCTGAGTCAGATGAGGAAGACGAGCAGTGGCACAACAAGTTGAGAGGAGTGACCACACTAATTGCAACATGGTGACTAAATCTCTATACTACATGAAGGCCCAGGATCGCGAAATGCCGACGTATGATGGGCTGACAATAATAGATGAATTCTTGACCAAATTTGAAGTCGCAGTATCAGAGCACCAGCAGTTTGATGTGATGAGGTGGGCATTGCGTGCGACGCCTGCGCGATGGTGGGGAACACATGAAGGGACGTTCGACGATTGGTGCGCCTACAGATGTATGATGAAGATCAGATTTGGGAAGCCGGAATTATGCCTAACAGAGAAATACAATGGACGTAATGACCCACGCATGCACCTTACCAGATGGATCAAAGCCTACGGCGAAGAACCTCAGCCAGAATGGGTGAACTTATTTTATCACACCTTGGACATCATTCCCAGAAACTAGTATACTGAAGCAGAGATCCGACACGACACAAACGAGTGGGATATCTTGTGCGAAGGGTTTTTGTTGACATTCCTCTTTGAAGATCAATGGATGGGCCCCGTGGACGACGCGTTACAGCTAGTAAAGGCCACCATTTTCAAGACGCCACTGGAACCAAAAGAAACTGTGCAGCCTGACTAGTAGCGACAGCTAAGCCAGGCTCTCAAATGCTATAATGTCTAGGCAGAAGATGATGAGGATGATCCACAAAACATCAACATTCTGGAATTAGAGGGGAGCCGTGAGGTGCGCGGACCCGAAATCAAAGATCCAGATATCACGGCACCGTTGAAAACGAGACAAGTCAATATCGGAACAGACGACGAGCCAAAGTATGCAATGCTTGGGGACTATTGGGACGACACCACAGTGGAGAAGGTCATCGAATTGCTTCACAAATATCAAGATTTATTCCCAACAAAAATCATAGAGCTAAAAGGGATTCTAGGGAACCTGGGAATGATGAAGATAACATTGAAGCCAGACGCGAAACCAATTAAGCAACGACCCTATCGATTGAACCCAAAATATAAAGTGAAGGTCCATGAAGAACTAGACAAGATGCTAGTAGCAGGAATCATTGAACCAATCAATGAGTCCAATTAGGTAAGTCCGATGGTTGTGCAAGAGAAGAAACAAAAGGGTGAGATTCGTATCTGCGTAGATCTTAGGAAGCTCAATGATGCCTGCATTAACGATCCATTTCCAACTCCGTTTACAGATGAGGTACTAGAAAATGTGGGAGGGCAGGGAGCCTACTCCTTCACGGATGGATTCTTAGGATACCACCAGATCAAGATCGCGTCAGAGGACAGGAGTAAAATGACGTTCGCCACTGAATGGGGTTGCTTTCAGTACATGATGATGCCCTTTGGACTGAAGAATGCGCTGGCAATATTTTCACAAATAGTGGTAGCGACATTCAAAGAATTTATACACACGTTCTTAGAGGTCTATCTTGATGATTGGACCATGTTTGGACTGGTTAAGAAGCATGTATCGAGCTTGTGATTGATGCTAGATACTTGTCATCGACTCCAGATTGCGCTAAACTTAAAGAAGTGTACTTTCCTTGTCCCATTCGAGAACCTGTTGGGCCATGTGGTCTGTAAGCAAGGCCTGATGGTGGATCCGACAAAAATCGCAGTCATACTCAATCGACAAGTGCCACGAAGTGTCAAACAACTCCGTGCCACACTCGGACATACAGGCTACTATTGGAAGTTCATCAAAAGCTACACCCAGATCACAGCTCCGATGGAACAATTTTTGAAGAAGGATGCTACTTATTGCTGGAATGAGGAATGCAACAAAATTCTGGAGATGCTCAAGGAAAAGATGGCATCAACTCCTATATTGGTCTTTCCGATATGGGACGTCAAGTTTCATGTGCATGTCGACGTGTCATGTATCGTGCTGGGGGTGATACTTACTCAACCAGGAGTGGATGGAATTGAACACCCGATTGCGTTCGCAAGTCTTTGATTGTCAAAAGCTGAGAAGAATTACTCCAATACTGAGTGCGAGGGATTAGTGATGGTATACGCGCTTCAAAAATTCCGCCAGTATCTGCTTGGAGGCCACTTTAAGATATATACCGATCATTCGATGTTAAAATACCTAGTGAACAAGCCTGTGTGGGGGGGCGCATTTGTAGATGGTTAATGTTATTCTAGGAGTATGACTTTGAGGTTGTCGTAAAGATGGGACGTCTAAATGCAGGCCCCGATCACCTGTCCCGAATTGAGACTGGCGACGAACCCACAAATCTAGAGGATGGACTCCCGGATGCACAACTATATGTGGTGCGCGTAGCGAATGGTCACTTTGAAGATATAATCCACTTTTTAACAACAGGAACAGCGCCGCAGGGATATTCTGTTCAGCAAAAGAAGGAATTTTTAATACGCACAGCAGACTTCACCGTGATTGCAGGACATCTCTACAAAATGCGCAACGATGAAATATTACGTAGATATGTCCCAAAGTTCGAGCGAGGACAGATCCTGGCCGAAGAACATGGGGGGGTTTCTGGGGGACATTATGCGGGTCGCGCCACAGCCCAAAAGATTCTTCGCACAGGATTATGGTGGCCCACCCTGCATCAAGATTCAAAAGCATACTGTTGTGTTGCGATGTATGTCAACAAATGGGGAAACCATCCCGGAGGGATGAAATGCCGCTCCAGCCATAGATGACGGTACAACCATTTGAGAAATGGGCCATTAACTTCGTCGGGCCTATTAAACCACGCGGAAAGATGGGCACGTGCTATATCATCACCGCCACTGAATACTTGACCCGATGGGCAGAGGGACAGCTGGTAAAGGATTGCACGGCTACGACAACATTGAAGTTCTTGTTTGAGAACGTACTAACAAGGTTTGGATGTCCCAAAATTCTCATGAGTGATAGGGAACGCATTTCCTGAATGAAACGATCAGCGCACTCACTGAGGAATTCCAAATATATCACCAACAGAGTACGCCATACCACCTGCAAGCAAATGGGACCATTGAGGCATTCAACAAAATTTTGGAGATCGCGTTGACTAAGGTCTGTAATGCGCGTCGAAATGACCGGGACTTGCGCATTCCTGCCGTGCTATGGGCATACCGAACCACGTGCAAGAATTTGACAGGCCATACACCTTTTCAGTTAGTCTATGGCAAGGAATTCGTTATGCCTATGGAATATATTGTGCCTAGTCTACGGATCACGACAATCATAGGTATGGCAGACCGCGGGGCATTGGAAGAAAGGCTCGCACAACTAGAAGAACTAGAGGAGGAACGATTTTTGGCAGGATTCCATTAGCAGGTGCAGAAACAACACGAGAAAGCATGGCATGACCGCCATATCAAGGTGCACACTTTCAAGGAAAACGATCTAGTATTACTATATGACAGTAAGTTCGAGAAGTTCCCAGGAAAACTCCGCATGCATTGGTTGGGACCCTATGTCGTCAAAGAAGTTACTGATGGGGGCGCAGTTCAGCTTGCCAAACTTAATGGAGACCCCTTCCCAAGAAGAGTGAATGGCAGTCGCCTGAAGCTCTACACGGGTGGTCAGACCGCCTGACTAACCATTCAAAGGGTAGTCTCACTGCTCCAACCAGTTGAAAGAGAGCACGAGACGATAAAGCAGTCTGGGGGACCGATGCACGAATACCAAGGTGCGCGTCCATTTTGCCAAACACGAGGATCGCGGTTATGCAAGCCAAATCATGCAGATGCATCGGTAAGTGGAACGATGACTGTTGATAGCACTCTTCATGAAAAGATGTATGCGTTATGGCAAAGGAGAGTGGGCAATGGGTAATTAAGAAGAACAATACAAGCCAGATATGGAACGAGCTACCACAGATTTTACACAAGGATGATAGAATAGGTGGGAATCGGTAAATTTGAACTTCACAGGCCTTATAAATCACCGAGGAGCATCCACCGGGTGACCTACGCTTCTGGAAAACATATACTGGGTATCGATATGGAGTTGTTCATTCTCTCTACACAAGGAGTAAGCCCGAGGGTGGTGATATGGCCGCTGAAGAAGTCGGACTCTCTAAGGGGTATGGTGTTGACAGTTGTGGGCACCCCACAGACTACCGCATCAACAGTAGAGGATGTACCGGAAAAGGGGAGACACGAAGCAGAATTGGTTCAGATGTCGTCGCCCTGCCTAGGGGCAGGCCGGCGAACTACAGCAGACAAGCAAAAGGATCGACAGATGGAGACCATGGGTAGATATGCAATTAATAAGTCAGCTTTGCAGCTCCTTAAAAATGGGGATTTTGCGGACAGTAGCAAGGGTCTTGCAAAATTGCAACACAAGCTACAACAAGCCATACGAAGAGAAGATACAAAGGTTAAAAGTGGCTGCAGTGGTACCAGGGCGTCCCATATGCGGCTCCCCTGCTCGTGCTAGAATCTTCTGAGGGGGTGTTCTATGTTAACCAAGCAGAGCAGAATGAGCATTGTCGGTTGCGAGAAGTGGGAGAAACAACGAAGCCGGAGCCGGCTGAAGCATTGCAGGAGACGATGAAGGAGCAGCAAGACAATGAGCGTCACTCAAAGGGAGGCGAACCACAAAGCCAAGGCAAAGCATCTAGCCGCGCTGGTGAGTGACTCGGGACGAGTCACAATGATTGTGTTGGGGGACTGTTGGGTAGCGGAGGTCCCGTGTAACAGTTTTGGGGCAGAAAGCCTAGAAATTAGGATTAAATTATTGTAAAAACTCCGAAGTATGTGAAGCATGAAATGTAAAAGGTCGAGTTAAAGGGTTGTTCGCCCAAGAAATAATGTAAAATAATAGGAAGTAAGTTAGACCGCGGACCATAGGAAGGTATAAATAGAGCGTAGCTCTATGAGGAAAAGGCAGTTCTTGTTGGGGCATGATCTTGGATCTAAATTGTAATGGGTTGTTGAGGGAAGCACTCTGAAAGCGTCTGTAAGTCCGAGTCGAGGGTTTGGGTAGAGGATAGAGGCTCTGCAGCTGTGTGCGCAGAGGCATGGAAGAGTCTGCAGCTGTGTGCGTGGACCCCTGCAGCTGAGTGCGCAGAGCGGATCTGATTATACAAGTGAGAAGTGGAAATAAAGATAAGTTCATTCTGATAATTATTTGTGATCTCTGAATTATCGCGAATCTGGCATTTTGTATGGTTAATAAGACTGTTCTGATTTATGCGTATTGCTTAATAATACTTGTGAATCTAGATTTAACTCTTAATTTGTGAATCGAATAAAAGTGATAAATGTTTGCTTAAAGACAAATTTAAAGTAGATCTGGGTTGCAGTACTTCCTCCTATAGATTAGATCTATAGACTGCGCGTTAATAGACAGTAAAAGGTATTTTGGATTTGCGCGAATACAACACAGCGCGAAGCTGCCAAATGTGGTGCGAAGCCTCCAAACCACATCTAGACATCCCAAGGGTGTGGAAACCTTGTTCTAGTACCCTCCCGTACTACCTTGGGTGAGACCTCAGTCCGCGCTTCGCGGGCTGTTGCCGAAAGGGTCGGTAGCTATGGGATTTTCTTGGCTAAACAATTCTTCCGAACCTGGGTCAGGCCCATATAAGCCAACACTTTCTTTTGAAGGACGAGTGTGGCAAAAGCCTCTAGAAGGCCACCTAAGATCTCCTAGGACCCATCCACACCATCCTACATCCTCCCAAGCTCCAAAACCACCCTCTAACACCACCTGTTCACTGCCACACTCACATACAATAAATTATATGCATGTTGAATTCACATAAAAACACATAAAAATCCAAAAATATGTTTTTTTTTCTTATTTACTTCCAGAAATAGCATGGTTAGATGTTGTTTACTTCCTTGAGTAGGTAATGACATTTCTTTCATGGTTTTCATAGTATTTTTGGAAAAAGTATAATTAACTTGTTAATTAGGGTTTACTAGGTTTTGCTTTACATTCCAGTCTTTCCCCTTTTTGCAGTTAGAATAGCATCTGTAGAGTAATATTTCTTTCCTTTCATCACACATAGAGCTTCTTCTGAAATCTAATAGAAGTTGGCTTGAGCTCCTAGTGATCTTGCGTCGGTTGACCAAGTGACAACCTGCAGTGAGAACTAGTACTTGTGCATACAACACTGATGCTTCCAAGTTTGTTACAAACTACCCGGTTGATAAAAGTAAAGTTGGTAGCCCAGGAGTTGCAGCATTCTTGCTGCAATACTAGGGCTCACCATATTTTTGGTGCCATTACTGGGGAAGCGTCAGAGTATTTTGTGATTACTACTTTCTTCTATTTCCTATTGCAACATTATGCTAATAGTTTATTTCAGCAAAAGTAGACTAGGAATTTCTTTTCTTTCAGTTCTGCATTTCCTTTCTTTCCTTTTCAATTCTACAAATTTCCATTCAGCAAGTTCATTTCAGCTAGTTGCAATTTGTTTTGTTCAATCACAATTTCAGTTTCTGCAGGTATTTTCAGTGTGGGGAAAAAGAAAAAAAAAAACAACCAAAAATATTTCCTTTCATGCCTCGTAGGAGCAGATATAACTTAGGAAAATTTTTGCCCAACACCCCCACTGCTTCACTCAACTAACCTTCTCTCTTCTTCAGTGGCTGCAATCAGGAAGAACCCTTAGGTGAATAGCCAGACATATTTGAAGAACCTATAGGGTAAGAAGAAGAAGAAAACATTCCTCTGGAGCCAATGGCTGAAAAAATAAATGCCAGGGGAAATGGAGAGAGAATAGAGGGTACCTTCCCAATTTGAGAGACCAATGGGGACACCAAAATGAATAATATAAGTCCTTCAGCCCTACCTCACTTCCATGGTCTGACTACAGAAGATCCTGACACCTTCTTGTTTGAGTTTGTTGTTATATGTCGAACTTATGACTATGCAGAAGACGAGCAAAAGTTGAAATTGTTCCCTTCTACTCTCAAGGATGCAACACTGCGCTGGTTCATGAGATTACCTGGCAATAGCATCACAACTTGGGCTCAGATGCATCAAGCCTTTAACAATAAATATCGAGACTGTTGTAGGTCAAAAGATACTAAAGAATAAATCTTCCGAATGACCATGGGAAGTGATGAATCCCTGGAAGACTATGAAGATAGGTTCCAGCTCAATTACAAAAGGGCCAGGTGTACACTTGACCCTGAGTCTCTGAAGTTGGTCCTGCTTAGGGGAATCCAGGAAGACCTTTTAGACACCCTCCATCTACTGGCCGGGGGAGACATCTATCTTATGAGGACATAAAGACTGTTTTTAGAAACCATTCTAGAGCAGCCAGAAAGAAAGGTAGGGGGAGTCAATCCATAGCCAGTACCTCTTATTCCAATTCATCCATTAAAGGTGAAATTGGAAGCATGCTGGAAGACTTCAAGAGTGAGATGCTGTAGACCCTTGCCATGCAAATGGATACCTTACATATCAAAATAAAACAAGAGGAAGCAGAGAGGGCTTTGGCCATTTTTTTCCCTAGATGCACCAGGAGGCATCCTAGGAATGAATTCCCATTGAACTCTATAGAGGTTTGTTCAGTCTGTGAAGAAGATCATGCTACAGATAAGTGCCCTTCCTTGCCCGAACTTAAAGTTGTATACCAAGGGGCCAAAGGAGTCACTAAACAAATCTATTACATAAACCAAAGGAGGCTGTCTGGACCTAGACCATACCAGCAGGGGATGCAAGGGACATCTCAAGCATACCACAACCCCAGCCAAGTCACCTCCATACCCTCTTGGTCCCCCCTGCTCATCCTTCCTAGTCCACGCCTCCTCGTTGGTCCTTCACATCTCAATATCATGCCTAACCAGCCACCCATTCATTTCAACCCTATGCTCAGCCGCAACCTCAGTGGAATGCATCTCATCAAGGGTGGAGGCCCCAATACAACTCTTTTCCTGCTTTTCTGCCTCCACCACCTACCCAACCACAACCGTTACCTTCTGCTCCACCAAGGCAACCCGAAATGCCTGCCCAGCCAAATCTAAACCCGAACAATAGACAAGCTCAACAAGTGTATAGTGGGGAACCATCATGTCCAACTTATGCTATGGAGATTCAAGAAATTAACTTGCGATTAGGGAAAGTTCTCGCAGATAGCTAGCCTCCACCCAGGGAGTTTGAGGAAGATAAAGAGGAAAGTGAACCTAAAGCAAATCCACCCTTTCTTGAGAGACTATCCATGAAAATCTAGCCCACCCTAGAAGAGATTGAACTCCTAGGAGAATTGAAACACTTATGTGTGAAGATACCACTTCTCCAAGCCATAAAAGATATGCCTATCTACAATAGGTTGATCAAAGAGAAGTGCTTTAGGCATCCAGGAAGGCGCAAGAGAGATGCCCCAACCATCAATGTCATAAGACAGTTGTCCGACCTAATGTTGGGGTAGATAATCTGTCCAAAATATTTGGACCCTGGAAGCCCAGTAGTTGATGTCCACATCAATGGCACAATGGTCCCACATACCTTGATTGATCTAGGAGCTGCCATTAATGTGATGACAAAGGATACAATTCTCAAACTTAATCTCCAAGGCTCCTTGAGGAAGACCACGATAGTGTTGCAGCTAGCAGACCACTCCACAGTGACCCTGAGGGGATTGCGGAAGATGTGATGGTCTCCATTGATTCTTGGGAGTACCCTACTAATTTCTTAGTTCTCCAGCCAAAGGCAAAGCTCACTGGGTATCCTCTCATTCTAGGAAGACCCTGGTTGGCTACAGCTGATGCCTACATCAGCTGCCAAGCTGGGAACATGACCATAAGGAATGGACACATGTCCAAGTGGTTAACCCTATATCCTCCTGACCAACCCTTGCTAGAACATGATCTACCTCTTTGGTTGGAGGAGGAGGATGAGGATGAAGTTTATTTTGCAACACTTTGTACATTAGAAATCACTATGGGGGGAAAAGCGCAAGATGAGGATGCTATGATTGAAAATTTGATTTAGAATCCACCTCCTAGTGTATCGCCATTAGAAGACATAGTAAGAGAAACCCAAAATAACCCCTCAACTCATCTCTATGTGGCCGAATCCACTCCTCTCTATGTTAAAAATATAGAGTTCGGCCCAGGAAGAACATTGAAAATAAATCCATCCCTATCTACTTCCCAGGAGAATGAGCTATGCAGTATATTGAAAAAAACATCTAGATGCCTTCGCCTGGAATTATAAGGAGATGAAGGGAGTGCACCCTTCAGTATGTACTCATCATATATACATCAAGGAATATTGCAAACCAGTCAAGCAGCCTCAAAGGAGGATGAATCTAGCACTTAAAGATATTGTTAAGGAAGAATTGCAGAAATTGCTTGATGTAGGATTCATCTATCCCATTTCTGACAGTGAATGGGTCTCTCCTTTGGTGCTAGTGCCAAAGAAAAATGGTAAGTGGAGAATCTGTGTCAACTATCAGGAATTGAACAAAGCCACTAAAAAGGACCATTTTCCTTTACCTTTCATAGATCAAGTGTTAGACGGTCTGGCAGGGAAAAAGTTTTTCTCTTTCCTAGATGGGTTTAGCGGGTACAATCAGATTCAAATCAGCCCAGAAGACCAAGATAAGACCACTTTCACTTGTCCTTGGGTACCTTTGCATACCGGGTCCTTCCTTTTGGTTTGTGGAATGCTCTAGCCACTTTCCAAAGAGCAGTATTGAGTATATTTTCTGAACTAGTTCATGATGCAGTAGAAATATACATGGATGATTTTACTCCTTATGGCTCTAACTTTCAGGAAGATTTATCTAACCTAGGAAAAGTTCTAGATAAGTGTATTGAGATGAACCTATCCCTCAGTCTGGAAAAATGTGAATTTTTTATGACTGAAGGGACCGTGCTAGGTCATGCAATATCTCAATAAGGACTACAGGTGGACCCCAACAAAATTGCCATCATCCAAAGCGTCCCACCTCCTCAAAAGGTGAGAGATGTCAGAAGTTTCCTAGGCTTAGCTGGATATTACAGAAGATTCATTAAAGACTTCAACAAGCTAGCCTCTACTTTGTTTGGCCTCCTAGGCAAAATGTTCAGTTCATATGGTCGAAAAACTGTCAAGAAGCCCTAGATACCTTGAAGAGCAAGTTAGTGACTGCCCCAATTCTCAGAGGCCCAAATGGGGCCCTACCCTTTCACATTCACATAGATGCCTCGAACAAAGTGATAGGAGCAGCCTTAGGACAAATTGATGAAAAGCTACCTTATGCCATATAATTTATAAGCAAAAACTTGTCAAAGGCAGAGTTAAACTATACGGTGGCTGAGAAGGAAATCCTAGCTGTCATGCATTCCTTAAACAAATTCAGACATTATATCACAAGCTATCAAACCTTTGTGCATACTGATCATGCTGCAATTAGATATTTAATGAACAAACCAAATGTAAATACTCACATTATTAGATGATTGCTTTTACTACAGTAGTTTGATTTGACCATTATTGATAAGCCTGGTAAAGAGAATGTTGTTGCTGACTTTTTGTCTAGAGTAAATTTGCTTGCAGGTGAAGAAAGAATGGTGGATGACCAAATGACAGATGGACACCTATTTGCTATATCAGTACTCTCTCCATGGTTCGTTGATGTAGCAAACCACTTGCTTTCAGCACAGTTCCCACCACACCTATCCTCAAAAGAGAAGAGCAAGATAGTAAGGAAAAGCACCCCTTTCACTTGGATTGGAGGCAATCTCTTCAAACTTGGCCCAGATCAAATCTTGAGAAGATGTGTCAGGGAGGAGGAAGTCTTTTACATCCTCCTAACCTGTCATGATGGGCCTTGTGGAGGTCATTTTGCAGTAAAAAGAACCGCCTTCAAGATATTGCAAGCAGGCTACTACTGGCCCACTCTTCATTAGGATGTGAGGAGATACACGAGCCAGTGTGATCGATGTCAGAGGATGGGGAAACCCACTCCAAAGGATGAAATGCCCATGCAACCTCAAGTGACCTTTGAGCCATTTGAGAAGTGGGGCATGGACTTTGTGGGGCCTATCAACCCCCCTTCAAAGCAGAAGCAGTACATCATTATGTGCACTAACTACTTGACAAAGTGGGCGAAGACAAAAGCAATCAAAGCAACAACAAAGGAAAAAGTAGCTGAGTTTTTAAGAGAAAACATATTCTACAAGTTCGGGTATCTGAGAGAGTTGGTCACAGACCAAGGCAGTCAGTTCACTTCCAACCTGATTGAAGACCTGCTCACACATCATAAGATCAAGCACAATACTTCCACCCCTTACCATCCACAAGCCAATGGGAAAGTGGAGGTCACTAACAAAGCATTGGAAAAGATCCTAACCAAGGTAGTGAGCAGTAGCAGAAAAGACTAGGTGGACAGATTAGTTGAGGCCACTTGGGCCTACAACACAACATGGAAGACCACCACCAGGTTCACACCCTATGAACTGGTCTATGGGAAGAAGGCTTTGTTGTCAATAGAGTTTGAATTCAATACCCTAAGGATGGCAGCTCAGCTGGACCTAGACCTCATCCATGCACAGAAGGAGAGATTACTTCATCTCAATGGATTGGATGAATACATATTGCAAGCCCTTCTCCATACAAAGGTAGTTCAGCTTCAGAGAAAGATATGGCATGACAGAAATATCAGGGAGAAGCAATTCCAAGAGGGAGATTGGGCACTACTATATGATTCAAGATACAAGGATCTCAAAGGCAAGCTGAGGAAAAGATGGCTAGGACCCTACACTGTGGAGAAATGCAATGACAATCGTTCAGTTCTGATCAGAACCATTGATGATGTAGCCATCCCCATGCTTGTCAATGGACATCAGTTGAAAGTCTACAAGAAACCCCTCTCCAAGAGAGAGTTTATAGAAGATTTGAATAAAACAGTGATGGTAGTGGAGCATGTATTAGCTTCCACTTCACCCACTCACTGAAGAAAAAGAGAAAAATAAGGACTCAAGTGAAAACCTCCATGAGGCGCTTGAGTCCCATCATTGGGTTGAAAACCTCTTCTGAGGCGGCCCAGTGATGTCAAAAAAAAAAACGAGGAAAAAAAGGGGGAAAGAATAAGATCCTTGGGTGAAAACCTCCCTTGGCACCCAAGGTAGGCAATTAGGATGAAAACCTCTATGAGGCGCCCTAGTTGTTTAAAAAAAAAAATAGAAAGAAAAATGAATTTTTATTGCATTGCAGGGTTGTAGGAGGACTACAAGGAGCAGAAGAAGGTGCCAAGGGAACCCTGACATTCATACCAGCACCCATCTCATCTTCTCCACACCTTCCTCCATCATTTTTAGCATCTTTTTCACCCCAATGTACCTATTTCTTTCAAAACTAAGTTTTCTACAGGAGACTCTGTGTTTTCTATAGGAGGCTCTTGTAGGAATTACAAAGAGCCAGAAGTGTCTACAGGAGGAAATTTGAGGGACAAGAATAGCTTCATGAGGAACTTATGATCCCTCTTACCACCTTCAAGCACCCTTACCATCATTTCCAAGCCTGCATCACACTCCAAGCATCATTATTTTTTTTCCCTGTCCAAGAAAAAACACAGAAAAACAGTTTTTCAGTTTTGAAAAAAAACAAAAATAAAAAGAGGAAAAGGCACCATTAAGCTTACCTGAAGCTTACCTACTATCCCTCCATCATTCATTACACCTCTGGCATCATTCTCAAGCTCCAAGCATAAGGAAAAGCTGAAGTTTCAAGGGGAGAAGCAGCTATAGGAGCTCCTGTAGGAATTCATGTAGCAGTTGATCCCATAGAAGTTCAGCACCAGCAGCAAAAGAGTGCACATATATAAGTTGAAAAGGCACATGAAGCTCAGCTCCAACAAAAGAAGAACCTGCAAAAGCACACAACAACACATCACCATGCAGAGAAAGCATGCATAAAGGAAAATGAAGGCATGCAGCAGAGAAAGCCACATCAACTCACAGCAAATACACTCGAATCACAGGTAAGTAACTAAATCACTCCTCTATTTGCATTTGTGTAATTAGAAATAATATGAAGGCAACAAGATGGCTGAAATCGAAAGGTGGTCAGTTAACTTGGCCACCTTCATTTAGTTGACTCCACTCAACTGAGATGTCACCCACACATGCGCACAGTCAACTCAAGCATAAGATGCCAAGGACAGGTAGTGGGAGGAAGAGTTAACTCCGATGAAATAATGAGGGATGATTACGAGGAGGGGCCATGATGACCAAGCATATGGGGACCAACAGTCCTAATCGGGCCAATGTACACCTTGCCAGCTCAAGACTCATAACCGAAAATATCCATAAAGGATAATGAGCACTCCTCCCTGTGCATTATCACCACCTTTTCTTTGTTCTCTCCTCGTAACTCAGCCACACAGTAGTCTTCTTGTGCCCCCACAGCCTCATAATCACCATCCTCCATTGATTTCCTCCATATTCTTGCTCTTGGAATTTTCTACAGGAGCACCTACAGGAAATCTACAAGAGGGACAGCGGGCTTCTACAGGAGGGGCAGTGAGTCATTTTGAAGGGATAAACCACGACTTTTGGCATGAATTTCAGTGTGAAGAGGTAGGGTTCATGAATTCCCCCTGTTAAATATCAATATATGAAGGAAGTTTTCTCAATTTGAGGATGAAATAAGTCTTTAGGAGGGTAAAAATACATAAAAGGAATTTTTGTTTAAAAAAAAACAGTCCCCTCTGTTTTCCTATTTCACTCAAAATCCTTGTCTCCACCTCCATATTTGTTTTTTTCAAAACAAGTACAGGCAGTATGAAAAGAGGGTTTATGAGAAAAGAGCCCACTAACTCTACTAGACTCCATGCACATCCTCAAGTGGTGGACATATTTACAAGGGCAAACTGGATGAATTTCTTTGAGAAGTTTATAGGGTTTGGTGATGGAATTGCCCAATAATTTGCTCTCTCTCTGGTCCCTCACACTAGAACTCATGCTATTGTAACCATTAGAGGCCTCTCCATTGAAATAACCCCTGAATTCATCAGTAGGGTCACTACCCTTCCTCTTGAGCTACCTTGGAGTAAAGATGAGAAACCAATTGGTCAGGCTGCCAAGAAGAAATTTTTCCAAGATAATGAAACCCCTGTTAAAGACAAAAATGGAATTAGGAGGGCTAGTATACCATATCCCTAGGATGAGGTTAGCTACCAAGTGATCAAATACATTTCTTGTGAGGGGAGGCACAACATTATTTATGGATATCATTGCAGAATCCTCCATGACTTGAGATATGGCATGGATACCCCAACACCTCAAAAGCTCAGTATCCCTTACTTTCTCCTTCAGTCCCTCATCGACTCCAGCACCAAGGTACAAGCAGGAAATTCATAGCAGCTAGCTCACCATGGCCTAATCAAGATCCTAGTAGACAAAGCCCTCCATACCCTTACACTCCCTATAGCATGGGAAGTTTTCAGAAATATGACAACTGAGGATGACATCAAGACATTAACCTATGATGTCAGTCTTGCTGTCAGTGACAAGGAAGAATAATAAGGAGGAGAAGATGAAGCCAGAGGTGACATAGCAGAGCAAGAAGGGCAGGAGGAAAGAAAAGAAACAGAGGAAGGAAAAGAAGAGAGAAGAAGGAGAAAAGGAGGAAGGGAGGGCAGAGCAAAGAGAAGAGTCCCCTGAAACCTGGGAAAGAGAAGCAATAGCTACCCTCACTGCCCTCAGTACACCAATCAAGTAGAAGTAGAAGAGGAAAAGAAAAACCTCGATGTACTTTAGGGAAAGGAAGAGCACAAGAATTAAAACAAGCAAACCTCAGCCCTCCTCAAATATTCCCATTACCATTGAAGATTCACCATCTACCAAGGTGAAAGAATCTCCTTCTAAGACACCTATAACCTATGAAACGGGGACTCCAATATCTCCTACATGGAAGGGAAAGGCAGTTCTATAGGACCCCAAACCAGGCCTACAGGAGGCTGAAACAGTCCTATAGGATACACTGTCCAAAATACAGGAGACACAAAAGCTTAAGAAAAATATAGGAGGACAGCCAGAGGTGAAGGAGGAAGCACAAGAGCTACAAGAACCTAACCCCCAGCCTAATCTTGCCTCCTATTACAATCTGCTTGAGGGAGGCAGGATAATCCCACAGAAATTTTCAATTCCGTTGTTTTTCGAATTGGAGAAAGAGAGAGTGAGAACACATAGGTGGATGCAAATAGCCAAGTCCAAAGGAGTTGAGGATATTGGCCACATGGAAAACAAACTCAGGAAAATGGCAAAGAATTGAGTGCTCTCAGAGACAGAGAAGCTGTTACAAGAAGCCACCTTGAAAATGAGAATGAATTACTAAGGAGGCAGCTGCAGGAGAAAGAGACTCATTTGGCATACATGGCCAGCTTATCCATGGAAGCATTACAATGCAAAACACCAGCCAAATCTTATGGCCTCTATCTGAAGGATCAATGGCTCCAATTCCAAATAAAAACTTTGGCACAAAGAGGCACAATTCCTTTCCAAGACTACAGGCAGTTCATGGATTTGTGTGACCAAAGCACCTCAGAGGATAAAGCAAAGATGGCAGAGTTCTACCTACACAACATGGCCCTCACAGACATGAATATGTGGGACCCCAATGCCAAGCTAGGGGATTTGCAATTAATGGCCATGGCCTCATGGATGAACCATGAAGAATTGAGGGCAACAGAAATGAAAATATTGTTAATAAAAGAGCAAAATGAACCATTGATGATAAGAGTTGAGCCATCAGATCCTATGGCACTCATAAGCACATACAACCTGCTTGCCAATGACCCTCAAATTGCCCCTAAATATCTAGCCAATCAAGAACAAGCCATTGCGCACTTTGAATATATATTTAGGGTACTTGGGGAGGACTGTGTGCTTGCATGTATGAGAAGATGGAACACCCTACCCCATAGTTTGCAGATCATGGAATACCATTCCCCCATGAGGCTAAAGGAGGCATTAAAAAGAGTGCCAATGTATAAGCGCTCCATGTAAAGGCTGAAGGTCAACTGGATTGGCCTCAAACTGAGTCATCCACTCATATTAGGCATGCAGGAAAGCAGAAGAGAGAAGAGGAGGAGGAGCAGTGGAAGGACATAGATAGAAAGGCAGGATTTTATGAAGAACATGAGCAGACCATATCAGAAGCCTAGGATGCTAGGGAGGCCACCAGGGCCATAAAAGACGAAGAGCTTGACTAGGTTGCTCAGAGGATGAGAAACACCTTCAGTAGGGGGGTGATGATGAGCCTTATAAATGGGTAATTATATGGGCTCATTTTACCTCCTAACCCAGTCAAATAAATCATTCTCTTAGCTTATTGTATGATTTCTAATTATATTTATGCTTATAGGGTGAGTTGAGTTAGTTATGGTACCATGTGATCTAACATGTATTTAATGCAGATTATTGATGGATTTCGAGGTCAAAGTCAAGGATCCAGTGGTTAAATTGCAGCAATAACTCGAAGTAGACAGAGGAGAGGACTTATAGGAGGGAATACCCCCTCATTTATTACTCCTCACTTCCAATTCCCCTTCATTCAGCTCGGAGCACAAGCAACTGAATCATGCACTAGAAGACAACCGAACAAGTGGAGGATGACTGATAGTTATCTCGAGTTTTGGGAGCCAAGCCTCCCTAATTTTAAGGAAGTTGTTGGTAGCTTCAAATGTATAAGTAGAGAGGCCTAGGGCCTCACTAGGGTGGAACTTTTTTTTCTTGTGTAAACTTTTCTCAAATTTCGAGCTTATTATTTTGTGACAGTTTCATGTAATCTTGCTATTTTTTGATAATGAAGATGGAATCCTTTTTGAGCTAGCACTGAGTTACCTGAGAGGGATGAATCTCTTGGATTAGGGCCTAATACAAGTGGCCAAGCTTCTCTTTACTTGTATTTGTATGCTTTACTTCAGTTTGCAGATTAATTTGCTGTTAGATGTATTTTTCTTGTGCTTAAGAATAGGTTGCTTTTGATGATTTAGTATTTTGCTTCCATTTTTTCTTTCTGTAGCAGGTTGAGCAGTGATTAGAAAAGACTCAAAAGGCTAGCAATAGTTCGTTGGCCTCTCTTCCTCCCTCCGGGACCATGATTTGAGACAAAGACTCTCTTGTTGCCCCCAAAAACATAGATTTTCCTCATTCCTAGGACTTCTAGTGTTTGCAGCTCTCTAGTAGATTGATAGTCCAGTTTTGCTTTGCTTTAGATCTCCTTTATCATTTTCACTTCCTAATTTTCAATATTCCTCTTTAATGCTTTCCTTTCTTACAGCATTTACCAGCATTTTCTTCAACACATCATAGTTTAGGCCATTCTAATGCAAAAATCTGTTTTTCCCGGATGCACTCATTTCATTTGTTTCTTGATTTTCTTGGTTGACTGTTAGTTTCTATGCACCAGATATCTTCCAACAGTAGGCTAGCTTACTAGAAATCACACCCTCTATCTGATCCATGCCCTACAGATCTCCCAAACCTCACCTCAATTCTGCCCTAGTTTCCTTCATTTTTCCATAGAACTTCTTCCTCTCTCCTTGAGAAAACCCAATCATCTTTCTCTCTCCTAGTGACTCATGGTAGACTTTAGGTGCCCCAATACCTCATTCCAACCTTCATCCACCACTTCCACCCACTCTCACATCCTCCAAATAGCGAAAATTTCTCTCGGCCTCCTCTTGTAGGCCTCTTGTAGTTTCCCTGTTTTCCTCATGTAGTTTTCCTGTGTCCTCCTGTAGTTTTCCTGTGTCCTCCTGTAGTTTTTCCTATAGGCTTTCTTTTGAAGGCCGAGTGTGGGAAAAGCCTCCAGAAGGCCACCTAAGACCTCCTAGGACCCATCCACACCATCCTACATCCTCCCAAGCTTCAAAACCACCCTCTAACCCTCCTGTTTGTTGCCACGCTCACATACAATAAATTAGATGTATGTTGAATTCACATAAAAATCCAAAAATATGTTTCTTTCTTATTTACTTCTAGAAATAGCATGGTTAGATGTTGTTTACTTCCTTGAGTTAGGTAATGGCATTTCTTTCATGGTTTTCATAGTGTTTTTGGCAAAAGTAGAATTAGCTTGTTAATTAGGGTTTACTAGGTTTTGCTTTACATTCCAGTCTTTCCCCTTTCTGCAGTTAGAATAACATCTATAGAGTAATATTTCTTTCCTTTCATCACACATAGAGCTTCTTTTGAAATCTAATAGAAGTTGGCTTGAGCTCCTAGTGATCTTGCGCTCACTGACCAAGTGACACCTGCAGTGAGAACTAGTACTTGTGCATATAGCACCGACACTTCCAAGTTTGTTACAAAATACCTGGTTGATAAAGGTAAAGTTGGTAGCCCAGGAGTTGTAGCATTCTTGCTGCAATACTAGAAATCACCAAAAATTTACATTCCTAATGGAATCACCCAATTTAATGAATGAGAACATCATCATTGTAATGTCCCTTTCCAATCCATAACAGCAAATAAAAGTGAATTCATAGCCTAACATGATCCTCGTAGGTTGTCGACAAGAAAAAGCGAGTCAACAGACTAATTAGTAGACATTATCTTAATAATTAAATAAAATGTGGTAAAGTCACATTAAAGAATAATTGACCCATGGTATTATTTTTCCACCCATGGTATTTTGGAGAGGGAAAAATTATAAAGAAGAGAAGACTTGAGGAAAAGGGTATGTGAAATTTAATTGGTTAATTGACAAAAAGCTCGAGTAGCTTGTGAGAGGGAAAACCATCAAGTATTCCCAGTTTTAGTGTTGAAATATACACCCTAGCTGGTGGTGATTGGTTTTGGTAGTTGTTGGGCTACCCTAGCTAGTTAATAAATTATTGCCTACAGGAGAAGCTGAATTGGTTTTCCAAGGAGGTCAAATTAGTATTCCAGGAAGAGATTGATATATCTACCCAGAAAGGCTAAATTTATATAGTTGTAGGGGACAAATTTCTAGTGTTGTTGGACCAAGTTCCTCTTATGTTGTAGGGGCTGAATTTCTAGTGTTGTTGGGTCAAGTTTCTTTAGTGTTGCAAAGGCCAAGTTTTTGCTACAATTTGGAGGCCAAATTAATACCTCTATGGGCCAAAATGATATTCTGGAGGAGGATGAAATTAATTGTTGTAGGAGAGTTGAGTTTCCTATCTTGTGTCAAAATTATTTGTTGGATCCTAAGGATCAAATTGCAAGGGGTGAAATTTTTAGTGGAGTCAAAATCAAATTAACTAGAAGGGTCGAAATCCATGTCTCTCCGAAGGCTACATTGAGGGCCAAAATTATATTTTTTAGGAGGGTTGAATTGTTGGGGTCCAATTGCATTTTATGAGAGGGCTAAATACCCCATGGAGGATGAGTTGCAAAGTTAAGGAGTTAAGCCAAAGGTTTTAAAAATATTCTCATCAAGTTCCCTTCAACATGAATTGTTGTAATTTACTTCCAATTTATAAATAAAATAAATGGAGATTGCAATGTTTTCTCTGCAATTTCTGGAATGGTGTTTGCAATTTATTGTTGAATCTTATTGTAAATATTTCTAGTGAATTTCTTGAATTGAAATTTATATAAATTAAGTCAGTTTCTAGAAATTAAGTCAATTAATAAAATTGATATTACAATGGTATTAGAGTTGTGCATCCTTCCATATTTAATGACCGTAAAAGATAGAGAAATTATGTCTTACAGAAAGAAAAAGAAGGGAAGATAAATCCCTTACCCAGGATAGGGGGAAGAAGAAGGAGAAATGGGGGATCGTGAGGATAAACCATGGGAAAGTATTAGTCACACTCTGAATGATTTAGCTTTAGGGAAATAGGAGATGGTCCAAAAAATGACATCTCTCACTCAATCTATGGACATTTTACAATGAAATCATCTTAACAATGGTGTGGGAGGTTCAACCAAGACATTAATTGGAGGATCTAGCAATCATCATGGTGAATCCAACAATACATCTAATCTACTTCCCCCACTAGTAAATAAAAGCATAACCAGGTCATTTATGTCAAAATTATTGGGAGAACAAGTTGGAAACCAACACGTGTGATATGAAGCTTTCTTGTATTATCTAAGGGAATATGAAGCATTGGGGGGAGGTTTTCACATAGCTATGTCACTCTAGGATCATCACACTATCAAATATCATAACAAAACCAAAGATCATAATTAGTGGTGGCAGAATAATGATGTTTCCAAGAAGGTGAGTAAGATAAATATTCCTACTTTTGACGGAGCATCTAGGGGAACAACTCAAGCTTGGGTCTAGAAATTAAACACATTCTTCCAGCTTAACCCCATGAAAGAGTCTAAGGCTATCCAATATGTTACCCTGCACTTGGAAGGTGAAGCACACAAATTCCAATACCATAGATTAACCATCCAAGGGCACTCCAATATAACTCATACTTGGGATTCACATAGAAACTGATTCAGAGGTTCGATAAGAAAAATCTAGAGCTGCATTTCAGGGATCTAGCACGACTTCAAAAAATGGGGAGTTCAAATAGGAATCATTATGTTAGTTTGTGTAGCTCGTACAAGTGATTTAAACTCGAATTGTGTCTATGAGGCTAGGGAACACATTTTCTCCAATACCCAAAAAATGTTTCACAAGAAAAGGACTTGATTAGATTTAACTAAGTATTTAATTAATTTTCCTAATTATAACTTAGGGAAATAAGCTTAATTAATCAATATTAATTGTGGTAAATTTATTTTCCTCTAAAGACATCAGAAAATTCATGAGAAGGGGTCAATATGATCTTAGCCATCGATTGTGATTAGATCATGTCAATTGATTCGTCAACGAGAGATTATAAGAGGAAATCGAAGGGCATTTGGAGAACACATTGAGACACAAAGTTGCAATGATAGCAAAGGAATTGAGGCAACACAAGGACATCAACAATAGGTGTTTCAACAGAGATTACCAGAGAAATTATTCACAATGAATTATAGGGAGAGTTGGAGATTGATTTTTCTGTAGAGAGAGGTTGATTTTCCAATAGTGTGAGTTACTCTAGCAGGGGGTGTGAATTACCCTAGTAGGCAGTGAAATTTTTTGAAAGAGGGAGACATTACGGAGTAAGGAAATTTGCACAAGAGAGATTGATTCACACGGGAGGATTACTTTTCTAGTTGAGGTCAAGATTTTCTAGTGGAGGTTGAGTTAATTTTCTCATCCAGTGTGAGTGGCAAGGAGGGTTGCGTTTATCTACCAAGATGGACGTGTGAGCCAAAACAAGCTTAAGAGGGAGGCCAAATTTGTTTTGGTGGGTCGAATAGCTTCCAGGAGGTCAGGGAGACTTATAAAAGTGATTAGGATAATTTTCCAGACGTTTTCCATCTTACAACAACCAGTTGTAATATTTTGTTGAAAAATTTAATAATTAAAACCCTCATTTGCACTATTTTTCCCTTGAGGGTTTTTCCAAGGACATTTGTCCAAAAATATTAGTGTCCATTATTTGTGTGTGTGTGTGAATTATTTTCTTAGTTCCTATTTTTATTAATTTTTCAACATTGAAGTTGCAGTTGTGTTTTATTCAATATTTATCACAAGTATTTTGTAGTTGATAAATGATTTAAACATATAGGAGAATAATAACTGGTAAGTGCACCAATATTTAAAATTTCACATGGTATTAAAGTGGATCCAAGGAAAGAAGGAAGATATGCATAAAACACAGGAAGAGAAAGCGATGGTTTTTACCCAGAGTGGTTTCTTCAATTTATTTCTCCAGTTTATTTGAGTTCGTTGAATTTCCATATTTTCCCAGATGGTCGCAGGAGGGTTGAGAGATTAGGACAAGTTAGATGGAGCCTTCGACTTTGGAATTTGAAAGGCTAGGATGTTGTTCTTACTGGATGAGTATGATTTGAAGGAGTTTATGGAGAATGTTATTTTCGTATTGAAATATCCATAGCAGTTGGCCACCTACAAGAAGGATAATTCCAAGGAAAAGAGAATTATTCTTGATGGATTCAAGGATCATATTGTTCCACATATCATAGAGAAAGGGACAACGAAGAAATGTGGGATGCCATTATAAAATTGTACCACGTTCCTACAAAAAATAGGAAGTTGATTCAGAAAGAGAGGTTGAGGACCATCAAGATGCATAAGGGTGAAGATGTAACTTCATATCTCACCAGAGTTTGACCTGCCAAAGATGATCTCATTGTAGTGGGTGATAAGCCCAGTGATGAGGAGGTGGTGCAAATATCACTCAATGGATTTTCCAAGGAGTAGGGTGTTTTTTTTCCAAGTGATCAATGGACGAGACAAAATTATAGATTTGGAATGCCTTTGAAGCGACTTCACTTAGGAAGAGGTTAGGCTTAGCTTGGTTAGTGGGAGTAGCAGCAGCAGAAATACTCTGAAGGTTGAGAGGAAGCAGGAAAAAGTTGCCATAACAGTAAAAGGGAAAGTGAAGAAGGGGTCCTGCAAAATACGATGAACAAAACGAGAGAAGAAGAAGAATAAGTACCTATCAAAGGTCGAGTGTTATGGTTATCATGACTTTGGTCATTATGTCAACGATTTTCCTCTCAGGGAGAAGAAGGGCGAGAAGCAAGTTGCACCTTCAATAGATGTAGATGAGCTCTCCAACAATATGGATCAATGTTGGCATTATGGTTTTGTGTTATCCTTGATGGAAACAAAGACTAATTTCACAGGAAAGTCTCTACTTCTCTATTGGTTGCAAAGGAATATTCATGACTTGAAGGGAGGGTCGCGAGGAGGCATTAGGAAGAGCTTACAGGATCCAAAGCGCACAAAGTTAAGGTTAACATAGAAGATAGAGGAGTTGAGAGCCTTCAACTATACAAATCATAAAAATGGAAAGCGTACGACACTTAAAATTTTCCAAGCAATGGGAAACCGTCACTTCACGGCTCATTAATTGACAAAGGACGATTGTACCAAAGAGTTGAGAGGGCCCCACCCAAAAATTCTACCCTAGAAGCATTTATAAAATACATTTCCCATCAGACTGGGATACAACAAGTGGGTTAGAGATATTTAGTGGAGGACCTGAGCAGGGCTCGCCTGGAGATTATACCCCTACAAATTTTTCATTGTGGCAGGCTAAAGAGAGTGGGACGAAGGACTTGTTAGCAGAGCTTCTCTTCAAGCCAACCTTGTAAGCAGGCTCACATGGTAGCATCAGTGGTGTAAGTTTAAAAGGCACACATTACGGGGTATAGTGGGCTTCACCTAGAGGCCTAAGCCTAAAGGTTTCCATAATCCCTCTACTTATCAATTCGGGCTGCAGCAAACGGGCTCACGTGGAAAAGGTGGGTCTCACCTAGAGGCTTCTACCCGGTAACCCTTGTGACTTTTCATTTCGTCATGTTGAACTTTTGCAAACAGACTCACGTGGAAAAGATGGGTCCCGCCAGGAAGGTTTTTAATTGGAGGTTATATTTAATTTCTCTTGTGACATGTCATGATACAATGACCGAGCTTATGTGCAAAGGAATTATAACATGGCGGATATATATGAGTGTGTGTACGGTAAGCTGACTCCTTCAATGTGTATACGCATGAAGACAAGAATCCTTTGAGGCATGAGGGAAAATCCATTGTTATGGTAGTTGAAGAAAGAGCCGAATGAATATTAAGGAAAATGTTTCAAAACATTTTGCACCTATATTATAGGGACTTGCATTTATTTGGGGTCATACCACTATCCCAGGTTTGAAGGAAGCACCTTTCTATTAAGATTTGGAGACTTAGTGGTTTTTATTTCATTAAACTTTGTGTGCGGGGCCATATTGATCCAATCAAGAATTTACAATGGTATTTATGTCTGTGGTAAGTAGAAATCAACAATTTTTACCCATGGTATTAATGGGATCAAATAACTATAAGAGGAGGAGCGATGGAAGCCATTTTCAAGTGCACTATCCAAGTAATTTCTATGGGCTTCTTCTCTAATCAGGAGTGCACGAGGGCATAGGAGCATGAGGAGTCTCAAATCCAAGAGATCTGATGTTTATTTAATGAGCTAATGAATGTGTTCTTAGAGGTATAAAAATGGCATAGATCTATACATAAGTTTTTAATGAATTTTCCCTCTCTTTACTTGTTCAGACTTCCTTGTTCTATGCAGATGATGTCTTGATTGTTTACAGAAAAATGCATGTTGTACATCAGTAACAAATGTCCATTTTTAGCTCGAATGGTGACTAGTTTTTACTTATCCAAACATATTAAGAATGGTCTAATGATTTGAAGACAGTAGGATTATCTCAGTGATTGTCACATCTTGTGTTCAACTTTATAAATAGATCTGAATATGTAGTAACTAAATATCATTTTGTAGAGATATATGTAGAAATCATAATCTAACATCGATCCTTGTTGTAATTATCCTTATGATTATTTGATTGTGTATTGAGTTATGACAATGACTGATACAATGACATAGTTTTATGCAGAGATATGTTTTATGATTGGACTATGATTTGATGCTTAATTTTCACTGGTTCTGAGTTTGGTGAGTATGACAAAAGTGTACAAAGAAGTAGTCTTGAAGATTGAAATCCTTGTGGCTATGTTACTTTAGCTAATATTGATTAATCTATGAGCGGGGATGGTAGCTTAATTAACAGAGGATATGAAAGAATCCTTATATGGGATGTGTGCATCTATTGACAAGTCTTGTCTTGATTTAAATAATGAGCCCTATATGTTTCACTTCATGGTCATATTAGAAAGAAATTTTTGATGCATTGAACTATGAATTCATATGTTATGAGGATTTGAAAATCGTGCAACAATATTTGGGAAGAGATATATTGTTCATTGATGCATATGGTAGATTAGTGAATGTGACCAAATTTGATAAAGGACCATTGGTTACTCTCTAGGCCTATGAGTATTATGATGACTTAGAGTTTATGGTTAGTGCAGAACAAAGGGGAAACTTTATGAATCAAATAATGTTTTTATTTGTCTTCTATATATATTAAATTTCCTTGTACCAATTTTCTTATGACAGTGGGATGTGTTCAGTTGATTGGTTGAGATATATTGGTATTATTGAGTTGATTTAATATTTATTTCCTTTATTGAGTTAAGGTAGAGAGTCATTGGTTAGCATGATTGACATGCAATAATTGGTTGGTATCTAGTGGATGACACATTGGCATCATTGGTATAATTGATTGGAATGCTGATAATGATTGTTCATATTGGTTAGATATTCAGTGACATGGCATATTGATATTGGTATTCAGTGGTTTTTGGCACATTGGAATTGGCATAGTATTTAGTATTGGCATAATTGAAGGAAGAGATTATTGACATTGGAAAGGAATGACCACAAGGAGGCATTAAGAAGAGCTTACAGGAGTCAAAGCATTCAAAGGCAAGGTTAACAGAAGGGACAAAGGAGTCAGGAGCCTTCAATTATATGAATCAGAAAAAGGGCAAGTGCACAACACTCAACATTTTTTCCAAGCAATAGGAAACTGTCACTTGACGGTTCATTAATTTAAAAAGGCTAATTGTGCTGAAGAGTTGAGAGGGTCCTGCCCAGAAGTTATACCCCAACATCCTTTATAAACTCCATTTCCCATCACGTTGGGATACAAAAATCGAGATAGAGATATTTAGTGGAGTACCTGTTTTGGCCCCGCCCGAAGATTCTACCCCCACAACTTTCTCATCATGACAGGCTAAAGAGAGTGGGTCAGAGGACTTGTTATCGTAACTTCGCTTCGATTCTGGCTTATATAACCGGGGTAACGTGGCAGGATCAAATACGACATTTTAAAAGTAACACATTACGTGGTATATTGGGCTCCACCCTAAGGCTTAAGTCTATAGGTTTCCATAATCCCTCTATTATCAAGTCAAGCTGTAATGAATGGGATCACATGGCAAAGGTGGGTCCCTTCCAGTGGTTTCTAGTTGGCTAACATTATAATCCCATTTTCTATCACATTAGGATCTTGCAAAAGAGCTCAAGTGCAAAAGGTGGGTCCCACCCAAAGGCTTCTACCCAACGACCCTTGTGACCTTGCTTTCTGTTGTGTTGGGCTTTTGCAAATGGGCTCATGTGGAAAAGGTGGGTCCCACCTAGAAGGTTTGCTACCCGGAGGTTATATTTAATTGCTCTTATGACACGTCAAGCTACAATGACTAGGCTTATGTGCAAAGGAGTTATAAGAGGACATATATATATATACATATATATATATATATACATAAATATATATATATACATATATATATATATATATATAGATATATATATAGATATATATATATATATACATATATATATATACACATATATACATATATATGTATATATACATATATATAATATATATATAATACATACAAACATATATATATACATATATATATAATATACACACATATATATACACATATATATATATATACATATATATATATATACAAATATATAATATATACATATATATGTATAAATATATATATATCTATATATACATATATATGTATATATGTATATATATACATATATATGATATATGTATATATATACAACATACATATATATTATATATATACATAATGTATATGTATATATATATAAAGTGTATATATATACATATGTATATAAATATGTATACATATATATAATATATATATATATATATGTATATATATATATATATATATATAATATAATATATATATAATACGGTAAGCCGAATCCCTTAGTGTATATTGCAAATAGTCAAGAAGCCTTTGAGGCATGAGAGAAAAGCCACTATTGTGATAGTTGAATAAGGGTCGAATGAATATTAGTGAATATGTTTCAAAACATTGTGCACCTATATTATGGGGACTTGCATTGATTTGGGTTCATACCACTATCCCAGGGTGGAAGGAAGCACCTTTCTATTAAGATTTGGGCATTGAGGGGTTTTTGTTTCATTAAACTCTATCCACGAGGTCATATTGATTCGGTCAATACTTTACAATGGTATTTGTGCCTGTAGTAAGAAGAAATCAATAGTTTTTAACCATGGCACTGATGGGTCAAATAACTATAAGAGGGGAGTTATAGAAGCCATCATTAAGTGCACTAGCCAAGCAATTTCTATGGGATTCTTCTTTGATCAGGAGTGCACAAGGGCACAAGAGCATGAGGAGTCTATGATTCCATAAATATAAGATTTGTTTAATGAGTTAATGAATGTGTTCTTGCAAGTGTAAAATGTAATAGATCTATACATAAGTTTTTGATGAATTTTCCCTATCTTTACTTGTTCAAACTACCATGTTCTAGGTAGATGATCTCTTGATTGTTTGCAGAAAAATGAATGTTGTAGATCAGTAACAGAGATCCATTTGTAGCTTGAATGGTGATTGGTTTTTACCTATCCAAATATGTTAAGAATGATCTAATTTTTTGATGATAGTAGGAGTACCTCAATAATTGTCACCTCCCGTGTTTAACTTTATGCAGAGATCTGAATATGCAGTAATTGAATATTATTTTGAAGAAATCAGAATCTAACATTGCTCCTTGTTATAACTATCCTTATGATTCAATGACTATGTATTAAGTTATGACAGTGACTAATACTATGACAAAGTTTTATGCAAATATATTTTTTATGATTGATCTATGATTTGATGCTTGTTTTTACTGGTTCTGAGTTGGGTGAGTATGAGAGAAGTTTGTAGAGAAGCAGCCTTGAAGATTGAAATCCCTACGACTATGCTACTTTAAACGGTATTGATCAATCTACACGCAGGGATGGTAGCTTGGTTAACAAAGGATATTATTTAGTGATTGGTTTTGTCCTTGTATAGTTTTATTATCTTTGACAATATATGCATCTATTGACAAGCCTTGACATGATTTGAATGATGAGCCCTATATGTTTCACTTCATAGTCATATTAGAAAGAAAATTTTGATGCATTGAACTATGACTTCATATGTTATGACAATTTGAAGGTTGTGCTACAAGATTTGGGCCAAGATATATTGTTCATTGATGCATATGGAAAATTGGTGAATATGGCTGAATTTGATAAAGGACCATTGGTTTCTCACTAGGCCTATGAGTATGATGATGACTTAGAGTCTATGGTTAGTGTAGGAAAAAGGACAAAATTTTATGAATCTATTAATCTTTTTGTCTATATTTTATATCTATTGAATGTCCTTGCATCGTTTTGATCATGACAGTGGGATGTGTTTAGTTGATTGGTTGAGATATCTTGGTATTATTGAATTTATTTAACCTTGATTGCATTATTGGCTTAAGGCAAAGAGTCAGTGGTTAACATGATTAGTACGCAGTAATTGGCTGGCAGATAGTGGATGACACATTGGCATCCTTGGTATAATTAGTTGGAACATTGATAATAATTGTTCATATTGGTTAGATATTCAGTGACTTGGAATATTGATAATGGTATTTAGTGGTTTTTGGCACAATGGAATTGGCATCAATTTTGATTCATTAATTGGCATAGTATTCAATATTGGTTCAGTTATGGTATATTGGTTTGATGTGGTTGGTTGGCTTGCTTCAATTGGTATTCAATGATTTGGTTATTCAGTGACTTAGATGGTTTACAATGCTTTTAGTATTCAATGTTTCAATTTGTATCTTACTTTGAGCTTATTGTTGGTGTGGTTCTAGTTTGAAAATAGATGAAAGGTGGCCTACATAATATTGATGATTGATTAATAGGTGGATCTAGCATGAAAATTATGAAACAAGGTACATGAGATGTTGAGGGTTTTACCTTCAGTGAGGGGATAAGTTCTCCCTTCCAGTAGGAGCCAACAAATGAGATTAGGGGGTTGTATCTCCCTTCCATTGGGTGTTGGAGAACGAGTGGAGGTTGTAACCTCCTCCAGGTAGGAGCCTATGCACTAGAAAGAAGTCAGTACATGATCATGATGACAAAGGAAATTTTTCTTTATAATAAATAATAAGATAGAATGAAAAAATCAATAGTGGGTTTCCACCACATTGGGTTTCCACCTAAAATCTTGGTGTCCATATGTGATTGATGTGTTGATGTGTCTTGATGTTTACAATATTTTTTTTTAATGTAACTTTTTCATGGTTTATTAAATAATCTCACATCTATAACACAATATTCTGCTATTGATATAATGAATCTAATGCATTGAAAATAAAAGTATAAATGAAGTAAATTTTTAATTCGGAAAGAAATACTGATTCACCCCCTCCCAGTATTTATTGAAGACCAAGGATGAGGTCTTCAGTATTTTTCAGGAGTTTAAGTCTCTAAAGGAAAATGTGACTGGAAAAATGATATAGACTCTTTGGCTAGAAAATGGAAGTGAGTACACCAACAAATAATTCCAAGAGTTTTGTACCAGGGCAGGAATCAGGAAAGGGTGGATGATTCCTTACAACCTGCAACAAAATGGGGTTGCATAGAGGAAGAACTAGTATATTTCAGAGGAAACTAGAGCGATGTTGTATGACCACGATCTCCCACATTATTTATAGGCAGAGGCATGCATTACAACAATTTATATTCAAAACAAGGTCCCACATAGAGCACTTGACAAGATGACTCCCATGGAAAATTTCACCGGGAATAAGCCAAATGTTAGTCACTTTAGGATATTTGGTTGCTTAGCATACTGTCACATTCTAGGCGAGACACATTTGAAGTTGGATCAGACTACAGAATGAGGATACTTTGTTGGATACAACAAAACCTCAAAGGCATACTAGATCTTAATCCTAGGGGAAAGAAGGATTATTGTCATGTAAGATGTCAATTTCATGGAGGACAACACATACAGAAGGTCCAGAGAGTTGTCATCAACTGAAGATCAGAGTGAGAATCTAGAAGAAGCTCCCAAAGTAGAGAAATAGAATTAGGGGTAGCAGCAAAGCATGAGTACAGTGACTAGTATGAGCATGAGTTCAAGTGTGAGTTCTCTTGAAGCATCGTAGAGAATGGAGAAATAGATGCAGCAAATCAGGGAGATGCATCAAGAGGACATGGAGGTGGATATTCCAAACTCCAATATTGGTAGGAAGAACCATGAGGTTCAAGCTATGCTCAGGGATGCTCAGGAGTTTGTGGGGACTCCTAGGATAGGAAAGAGAGAGTGGAGACAACTAGAGAGGTACGTGACCTACATGGTATTAGTCAGTTAGCAAGTATAATAAATAAGAAATATTGAAGAAGGAATGAGGAAGACATTTATTGAAAAGGAAGACCAATGTCAAAAACTGGAGGCCGAGGTAATCATTCTAACAGGTAAACTAGCATAAAAATACAAATGTTTAAAACTCTAGGTTAGTACCACGAAACTGGATAATCCTCTTAACAATCAAATACCCCCCTTCATCAAATCAGACCTTGGTTTCCATGAAATTGTTAAGGGAGAGTCTAGCTCACAAGATTTTGCAAGGAACTTTGAGGTTAACAAAGCAAACTCTAAAAATTCAATTCAACCATATCAACAACCAAGGAAAACAAACTTTCAAAGGAAATCATTTTCTCCCAATAATAGAAACAACAATCTTTTTTCTCCTTTGAACAATGATATTGAATGTTTTATTTGTCATACCTATGGACACATTGCAACCAATTATAGAAGAAGATTAATCATACCTCAAACAAATAGTTATTCCACAGGAAGATCATCAACTCCTAGGTACTCAAGCTTCGTTCAAAGGTATTGTTTTACTTGTAATTCTTTTGGTCACAAAGCTATTGAATACAATAAGAGAAATATGAAGCTGAAATATTATGACTCTCTTTCTCCTTTCTCTGGTCATGTAAGATGTTATACTTGTAACAAGTTTGGACATGTAGCAGAAGAATGCAGGAACAAGACAATGACTTCATTCAAACAACATGCAGACTCTCTCCAAAACAAGCAACGTAACAAGAATATTGTTATCAAAAGACATGAAAGAGATGGATCCAATAACACTTAGGTAAAGTAGAAGAAAAAGGAATAGGTAAGGTGTGGCCTTTCTTTATGCGCATTTGAAGAAGAATATGAATGGGACATAGATAGAGAATGCTCTGATCACATGTCTGAAAATAAGGACAAATTCATTTATCTCATAAACAAGTAGCAATATTAGTTTGTGAAATGGTATATATGCAAAGGTACTAGGTAAGGGTAATTTTGATGTTCATAT